>SSNR01000270.1:761484-812586 GCA_006937965.1 Callopanchax toddi | reverse complement strand
CCCCCCCCCCCCCCCCACCAACCCCCACATTTTAGATGAATATTCATAACATAGACTGAGATGCAGCCCTTTTTGTGCTGACTAAAGTCTATTAGCTGTGGTGGCCATCTTGAACAGTGCTGAATCTCAAAGTTGTGTACATCCAATAGAATCTTTTTGAGTTTCCTATAAATCCATCCAGTGGTTCATGTTGCTGACAGACAAATATACACACAAACAAACATTCACAAAAAAGGCACATTTCACCATTTGGCAGCTGATGATAAATAATACTTTAGATATGCAGTCCATAACGAAATACACAAGTATGAAGGTGAAGCAACAACACGTTGTCCAGTGGTGAAATAAAACTCTCCACTCCCTCTCTGTTCTCTCATCAAGCCCAACACCCGTGCCCTCCTCTCCCTCAGAGCTGTGTTTGTGTTCTAGAGGGAGCCGACTGACCCCTGACCCCGGGCTAATGAGAGCGATAACGAGGATTAAAAGGGGGTGACTGGAAGGTGTCTGAGAGTGGGGTTTAAACAATTACACTGGGCTGCCAACATGCCTTTCTTCATGACTCAGGAAATTACAGTCTCCCTCTCTTTCTCCCCCACACACACACTCTTTCAGGCGCAGCACAAAAGAAAGGGCTTATGGAAAATAATAAATTATCTCGAGGCCACGTTAACTTGGATGTAAATCGCCGAGCAATTATGTTTTAATAGCCCTTTAAGAGAATGAGTAATTGGGTTGACAGTACTGGGGTTGATCAGGCTTACCCATCTCCCTCCCTTTGTGCCCGCTGGAGGAGAGCTCTGGGTCTGAGAGTCGGTCAGCCTGCAGCATCCCTGGAAGTTCACTTGATGACTCTGTGACAGTGATATCAGAGGATCTGGACGGCTGCTTTCATATGCTAAAATTAGACCTCCTTCTGGGTTTGGACAAGCACTGTCAGTGCCTTTTTTAACTTTTCTTTGTCTCTCAATGGGATTTATCTATTTCAAGAAAGATTTACTTCTTCGTCTCTTAAAGATCACCCATATGTTGGAAAGCATTAAAAAAAGATGTGTTTAGTCATGACAGAATCACAGAAGACCACATGCACTTCCATCTAAATTCAGATCGACAGTTTACTATATCTATCTGTACACATTTACCTCAAAGTGTTGTTGATTCATACTAGAAGTTTGAAAATAAGTTGAAAGATGTTCTTTTGTGTTTATTGCCTCAAAAAAACTTCAAGTTTATCAATTCAAGGTCCAGAAAAAGTTAAAACTTTGGTTCCACCACAAACAGATAGAAAGATAAAAAATAGTTACTGATTAGATCTATTATTGGTGCCTTACACACACACACACACACACACACACACACACACACACACACACACACACACACACACACACACACACACACACACACACACACGCACGCACGCACGCACACACAGGTGAGCAGGACCCAGCCAGCTTCCCCTGACCTCTATCCCGGAGCGTGACCTATGGATGATCAGCAGGTGGCCTGATTTCCCACCACTGGGGGGGCGGAGCAGGCAGGATCGATGGAAGGAGAAAAGAGATCACAACAGGCCAAACCCAGAGAGCTGAGACACAACAAATGAGCCTGGAACAACACAAACAGTGGGGGGGACGGAGGAGAGTGAAAAATGAGGGAAGATAGAAAAAAAATAAGAGAAGGAAATTGTGATAGAGATCTGAAACAAGCCTGAGTCTGACACAGAAGAAGGAAATAATCAAAATCCGCGGCAGGACATCAGACCTTTCTACAATGAACAGGCAAATGGTGGAATAAACCTGCATTTATCTCCTTGTACTTTCATCTCAGGGAGGAAAACCAGCGCAGTGAGAAACTGATCAGATGAGCATCTGTTCGGGTTGGCAGCAGTCACGAGACTGTAGAGACGGATCAAAAATCCCATTTCTGATCTCATCTCTGGTGCTGTTCATGCTGTACAGATATTTAAAGGCCTGCTACACAGAAGCGGGAGAAAAAAAAGATGTGTGTCTGTGTTGCCTTTTAGACACAAGTGTTTTTATTACTACAGCTGCAGGAAGTGTTTGACAAATCGTTTCCCACATAACAAAAAAGTATAAAACAATGTTTTTTAACGATATCCCACTTTTATGGAATTCTATCCATAACTTAGTGCTCCTTTCTGAAACTAAAGGTCAGTTTATATAATGTAACCTTCTCAAAGTGACCAACATTTCACTCCAGCAGGGCTAACAGAAAGCCCTGGAGATAGACGTTTCTCTAGCCGATTCTAACGTTTCACCTTCAAACATTTACTTCATCAAACTACAACCTGCTCCTCAGTCTCTGTCTGACTTGACTTTTACTCATCAACTAAATCAGGTTTAGTAGGAAAAATGACTCTGATGAATTAAGCTACAGGGTTATCCAAAATAAAAGTACTCACAAGGTGATTCAATTAGAAAAATCATTATGTTTTTCTAAGGTTCTTTTATTAAGTCCTAATGTCATTTAGGGAGACAGGGAATATTCTATTTATTGCTACAATGCAAAATTGCACAATTTTTTGAAGTATGTTTTACATGGGAAATAATCTTCAGAAACTTACAAAATAGTAAATAAAAAGAACAGGTAAAGCTCAGTGTAAACGACTTGATAAAACCTAGTTTCTCCATACAGTGCGTACGTCAGCTGTGATGTTATCCTTTATCTGTCTGTGATTCTATGAATGAACATTCAGTGAAAAGCATCAAAAAGCTTGTGGCTTGTGCTTATTTACTTTACTTTTATTAACTTTATGTGTTTTTGGAGATATGAGTTTCTGCCCAACAGGAAAGAGATGAAATTTTTGTTATATTGTTGACTCCTAATATCAATGTTTTAGTAAATGTAGAAAATATATTCTATAAGAGTTAGAAGAAGTATGCCTTGCCTCCTACCAATAGAGAGCCTGAGCTTCAAAAAACATTCAGGAGAAGTAAAAATCCCACAGAACAACATTTCCTTTACATTTCGGCGGCATTAAAACACAACAGAACTGAACGGCGCTTCATAGGATGAGATTTTAAAAACGAAACACAAAGGTGTCATTCTATCCTCTGCTGTAATGATGGTGACAACACTGAACTAACAAGACTGTGATCTGGGATAAAACTGATCCAGGCTCTGTTTTCGAGCCATATGATTTGGATGTATAGGTAAAGTCCTCCAGGTGTGTGTTCCACTTGATTAAAGAGTTTTATCTGATGCATCACTACCTCTATATGTGTTCATCTATTTGTTCTCAGCTTCATCACACTTGCTTTCATATCTGAGTCCATAGTTCAGAATGACAGCATTTAAATGGATCCTGTAGGTTCCGGTGATCTTTATTCTCATAAAACTGAATTAGAAGGATTTATTTATTCTCTACTGCCTGCTTTGTGTTAGAAATCTTTAATCTAATAATTTAATTGTAATTTACTGATAATTTGATGTGATTTTCTGAAATGGAATATTTCTGAGATTGCACATGGAGCCATAATTGTAATTCATACAGAATAAAACTACTTTTTATTCCAAATCTTGTTGCTGTAGACATGCAAGATACATGATATTAAAGTATTTTAATAATCCTTCACATGGGTCATTAATGGACTCATAAGGTCTTCTGTACACTTTGATTTAGGGCACCTGCCTATGTGTGTCTGTATTTTTAAAACTGTGTCATTGTGTCCACGTATCCTATTTTTCTATCCTCCCTCCTCTCCTCAGCAAGGCTCTTTTATTCCCTTCTGAGCGCTCTGTCACCCATGTCGCCGGGGGACAAGGAGAACGTGGCGTTTTCCCTAGATCAAAAATTTACGAGCAATTAAAAGCCGGCCGATGCCCAGCATCCATCAGCCCAGCATGCTGCTGCCAGGCAGCGTGAGGGGGAGTTGCAGTAAAACACAGGCTATATACTTTTATATCTGTTTTCCCTTCCAAAGAGGGAAGGTTATGACAAAATGATGTTTTACTGTTCCAGGTTTCCGGCTCGACGTGGATGTCTTCCTTGGAGCCGACGCGTTGAGGGTCAGAGCGCTGGAGGGGCGGCACAAACAGAACAACATGGTCATAAAAGTGTGTGTTTTGCTTAAACTGGATTATTTTCTAATTAGAGATGGAGTCCTTTGAGACGAAAAGAATGACAGTATCTGTTGTGTTGGCTGATCAGTTACTGGGGGAAGAGTGACCTAATTACTCTGTTGTTTATTACTGCAGAACTCTGATTTATGTCCCTGTATGCCGATGATTTCATCAACGAGTCTTCCTCTTTAATAATAGCAGGAGACTCTTTTTTTCACATTTGAAATTCACAAACATCTACACACTCACACACAATGATCCAGTGCAACACAGCAAACACACAAAAAGGAATGGGAACCCTCATAGATCAACGCAGTCACTCTTTCACTTTTTCTGGCTCTTCGCGACAGCCTCAGACTCATTTGCATCCTTAATTGTGTTGTAATGTACTTTTAATTTGAAAATGGAGGCAATTAATTATTTTGATACGGAACAAAATGCAGCAAATGTAAACACTCTAATAGTTCTTTGTGAGCTCTGAATCATTTTTCAAAAGACGGATTGAATCTCATCTCATTTTTTAACGCCATAACGGTTTTTTTCCTGAAAGACACCATTTCGACATCACGCATTCTCCTTGATATTCACTTTGTTTTCACAGTGAGACCAGCGTCTCTTTGATCTATTCCACCACTGTTATTTTCCATCTGAATCTCCTACAGGATAATCACTGTAGTTTCACCTATGCTATCAAAAGAGATTAAGTGAAATTAAGTTTGTTTGGATGTTCTGCTTCTCCTCCATAAGTCATACCTCTGATGCCAGACGCTACGCTTTCTGTTTCCAGGTTAGAGAGGCTCCAAGACGAGATACGAATCACAGATTTATTATTTTCTTTTCCTTTGCTGACCATGTGATCAATAGGTGTGCTCAAACAACACAGAGCCACATTCAGAGTGCATGCTGGGATCTGTTTCTGGAGGCTTTCACTCGCTCAAGCTGATAAACTCACCACAGAGAGGAACGGGATGAATGTGTGTTCTTTTCCTCCTTCTATACCTCTCCATCACCTCAATCCTTTTCTCTCTCCTTTCTCTCGCACAGCCACAAACTTTTCTCCCCTTTTATATCCCCCCCGCCCAACCCCCCTCTGCTGTGATTCTCCTGAGGGGGGCTGAGAGCTGGCTGACATCACAGCCGGCCCGGCAACAGCCTATAAATTATGAGTGACAAGTCTTTGGACCAATAAAAGCACCACCATATTTCATGCACAGTAAATCTGATGGCAGATTGCTGTGGCGTGTGGCGGCTGACATGTTTATTGTCGACAAGGCAGCAGGAGCAGAAGGTGGAGGATGGGGGTTGCTCCCCGACATTGTTGGGGTTTTCAAAAGCTTTCCAGTCTATATGGAGGTCAACCAGATGGGAACTTTGGGATGCGGGCAACCCCTTCATTCCATCTAGCAGCCAACTAATCCCCCAGCACACACACATACATGCAGACATCAACATCTTTAGAGGAACCATTTCTCCTGCAGCTTTTGCAAAGCCATGCATCCACTGCAGCCATCTGCCCCCAATCCACACATTCACTCTGTCAAAGTGAACACAACGGCTTCACTGATTGTTCTAATATCAAGACACAATTATTGACTTTTTGAGGAAGACAAATGTGCTTTTCTATATATTTTCACTTTTCTGTTAACCAGGGAGCCTTTATGATAAACCATGATAAAAAGCCCCAATACCTACCAGCCATCCTGAGATATTAATGATAAAATAATTGATGATCTCCAGACTAGCATATTTTCGTACATTGTAAAAATACATCACTTCTCAGAATGTAGGGGTTTTCTAATCCCAAACACTGAGAGCGTGGTTGGATTGCTGTTTTTGTAGTTCAAAATCACACCACTGTCTGAGTCATGGGGCCATGACTAAATGCTGAATGTGTGCTGTATTGCAGCCGGGTTGCACTACTAATGTAATTGATGTCGTGAATAACTCTATTTAGTAATGGCTTGTTGTTTTCTTTATTTTTACAGTAATGTTTGTTTATGAGGCTTCAGACTGATGCAGTTATAGATTTATATCCAAAAAGACGATGCTGATATCCTACATTTTTATAGTCATACTGTAGCACCAAAAATATAATGACACAAAAGATCATCAACTATTAATTCTAAAATGACTTCCAATTGTATAAACTATACAATAAAAAATCTTTAAAAAGAAAAACAACAAATGCAGGACATTGTTTTCTTAAGTGTGTTAAACTTGTGAACATAAACTCAATTTTTTTATTTTAACAGATTTTTATATTGTTCAATTGTACGGCAGTACATTAGAGTTAAACATTTTAACTAAACAACTTCATTAAAATCCTTAGGAAGATGTAATGCTTGAAAATGGCACCACATTCAATTTAAAGTCCCTTATATGAACACAGACCTCAATAAATAGACCTGAAATACGTACATTCATATTTAATATGATCTTTAAGTACAGTGAATATTAGGCTATTTTGTATTTATATTAATAGAAATTTAAATACCTCTCCTCCCTCTCCCAATTAATACTACTAAATATGATCATATACACTTGTTTCTGTGAAATAAGGACATTAAAGACTAGATGGATTAACTTTATGATGGTACTTCACCTCAGATTTTACTTATTTATATTTAGTAATTTATAGTAAAATAAAAGAAAACATTAAGCAACCACAAAAATGATTATTCTCAGGAATAAATCTCTTCTGATATTTATTTTTAATATATTCTTGAGATTCTCAACTCAAAAACAAAACACATTTCTTCGAATCAAAGCATTTGGTGCCCTCGTTGATGCTACTACATTTTAATCCTCTCATGTTAGATATTCTACCTGCCTTTTAATCTATTCTAACAGTCTCACTAAGTGACCCCGTGCTGAATGCGCCGTGGTCCACCTGTCCTCGCCCATGCAATAAACCATTCTTTATAATTAGCACGGCCGTTTCAGGATGATCAGGGCATTACAAGTCTTCTGCCACAGCCCCTAAACGGACAGATTTCAGCAGACGCCCGCCACTGTGATCGGCATCATTATATTTTAATTAATCCATTCTTCTCCCAGCAACACAGTAATTACAATCTATTTTATGACACCGCATGCTGGGAAAGAGAGGACAGAGGGGAGGAATGGGAATGGAGAGAAGAGCTGAGAGAAAAGGCTTGGAAAGAGGCAGGTTATGAGAAAAGAATGCTAGAAGGAGAGGTGGTGACAGCTGGTTAGAGGAAAGGTGAAGAGAGAGACAGAAAAACACCACAAACACCATGACTGATTGCTGACATGTCATTGGACACTGTGAAAGCTTTGGAGAAGTGTTTATACGATGCCTCACTCTCCTCCACATTCTCCCATCATGCAGTGTGAAGGAGAAGCTTCTGCTCTGTTTGTGTAAATCATTACAGGTAGGAACACTGAGACACTCTGGGTGAGAAGATTACAGTCACACTCCTCTCTGGACAAGATCACCTGTCACAGCTGTCCTCAGACAGAGTGCTGACTTCAGTGGTTCAGGTGAGGCTTACACGAGGAGAATGTGTGTGTGTGTGTGTGTGTGTGTGTGTGTGTGTGTGTGTGTGTGTGTGTGTGTGTGTGTGTGTGTGTGTGTGTGTGTGTGTGTGTGTGTGTGTGTGTGTGTGTGTGTGTGTGTGTGTGTGTGTGTGTCTGTAAATTAGATGTGCTAATTTGCCAATGCAAATCTTACTGTTAAACACATAAAACCACTGATTTTAGATAAATAGATCTGGACAGCAATAACCGAACCACTGGTTTCCTGCACTATGATATTCTATTATAATACATTTTTTATAGGGAGACTTTCTTTTAAGTCATTTAATTTGAAAAACTATTTTTTAAGAGTTCTAACTACAACAAAGTTTGTTTAGTATGTTTACAAGGTCCCACTAACCTCAAATAGCTAGGTGAAATTAAAACTGCACACTAAACAAAAGCCTGTGTTATCTCAGGAGGCTGAGACAAACCTGTTTGATCTTTGTATTATTTATGATTTAAAGACTAGATGTGTAGAAATGTGTCTCAAATATTAAGGATTTCCTGAGTTTTGATCTGCTCATCTGTATAGAAAAGCTCTTGCTAACCTTCACACAGTTTTAGGACCTCACTACTTTTTCCAAGACACAATCTATTAAGACGTGGCTGGATCGTGATACTTTGGGTAAACCTCTCAGTGTGAAGAGAATTCTGACCCTGCTGTGGTCATGGTGCTTCTCTCCTGATTTTAGCATCCAGAGATGCTCTCCTGCTCTTTAAACACACATCAGAAATCACAGCAGGCTTCATTCTGACATCAGTGTCATCAGACTGCACCGCAGGATACAGAGCTAGAAGAACACATAAAGCTAGCACAGTGATGATGCTGTGATGAGGTTCTAGTTTAGGACCAGAGTGGCCTGTCCTGTTTCACGTCATGGTGGGAATTTGACAAGAAGGAATTTAGTTTCCAGAGCAAGTGCTCCTTTTTCCAGAGAACAATTCTCTATTGATCATTACAACATGTATACTAGACTAAATAATGTGCAGTTCTCCTCCAACATGTAGGAAACAGAACAGGACCACAAAGTCAAAAATGGTTAAATTGTACTTTTGACAATCAGAAATCTTTATCCATGAACCTTTTACATTTTTTGAAAATTAATTTCCAAGTAAAAGTCAGGAGTCTGTGGGAGGGGGGAACTAGAGGCAAATCCTAAAGCTAAAAACATTTTTGGCTGTAACACCATGCCAGCACTTTTCATTCAAGTGAGTGGACAACATCTTCGGTTCTAGTTTCTATAGTTTTCAATACATCCCAGGACAAAGGTCTGTGAGGGAGCAGCTTCTGGAAGCTGGCCAATCAGGACAAAGAGGGGAGTTTTACCAAGTCCCAAAGACTGAACTAATGGAGCCAAATTACCAGTAAGTACAGGGCAGATTAGATAAGAAGGTTTTATACAGTGAATGATGCAGAAATATGCTGGCTGAGCCCCAGAAACCTGCATGATGGGCTCAAAAAGGTAAGTAAAAACCAAGGAAGTAAAGCAACTCCTTATGTTCATTTTGCTGCAGCTTCCACACATTTAAGTGGTGAAGCACATTCGAGTTATCATCAAGTGAAATGAGATGTGCATGGCATCTTGTGAATTTGCCCTTCAACATGCATCTACGTGATAAGACAGCAAGTGAAATATTATGGGAAGTAATATAAAACATTAAAGAGCAGCCACAGCGAGCTGTTGAATGAGGAGCTGCAGGTGAAAGGCTGCACACATCCACCATCTCAGCAAGGTAGCAGCTCTTTCTGCCTGCCCTGCTGCTCACAGACTAATGCTGTGAGGACTCTAAATCAGATTAGAGTTGCTCACAGAATAATGGAAAACAACCAATCTTTGACTGACTGTTTCACAATCCAAAGAAATCTGAAATGTCTTTTCCCATCATGATTACAGGTGCTGCAGAACCAGGGCTGAAATCTCTGATACCGACCCTTTAAACAAGCAAATTAATAGTTTCATTTTAAAGTGGCGCAGATAATGTAGTCAACCCACATACGTGTGACATGGTTTCAGGTGGAAATGAGGTTTGAGCAATTTATTGTAACCGAAACAGCATTGAGACGTCATGTAGGGATAATTACAGTCATTTTACATTTCAGTCCTCTATAAAGTTTCCTACATCTTTAGGAGGCTTGTGATTGTTCCCGGTGAGGCAAAAACATCTATGTGAATATGACTGTCCTGACAATAATCCCTAATATATCATCTTCTTGTGTTTTAGAGCTTGTTGATTTACAAAATTGACCTTTATCTGGACATCCTAACCAAAATAAAGCAAATATCAAAAGACTTTAGGTAAAAGTTTTGTCTGACTTAGTATGTGAAGATGAGCTATTAAAAAATAAACAAATCAATGTTGGTGCTTCCAAAAATAGAAAATGATCTAATGTGTGTATAAAGTATGATATATGTGTGCACAATATGGTAAATGGTAAATGGCTTGTGTTTATAGAGCGCTTTCTACAGTGCAGAACACCCCAAAGCGCTGTACAACACGAACAGTCACTCACCCATTCACACTCACACTCACACACTGGTGGTGATAAACTACGTTGTGGTCTCAGCTGCCCTTGGACACTCTGACAGAGGTGGGGGCTGCCATGCACCGGCGCCCTCCAGGACCCTCTGACCACCACCAGTAGGCAAGTTGGGTGAAGTGTCTTGCCCAAGGACACAACGACAATCTAACCCAGCCGGAGCTGGGGATCGAACCGGCGACCCTCCGGTTGCCAGACCGGCCACTCTACCAACTGAGCTAATGCCACCCAATATCTGAATTTACCAACCTAAAATCATGTTTTGTAACAATTTTCTTTCTCCAGATATACTAGCTAAGAGCATGAGCAAATCAACATACTGACACACAAGAAGTACATTTTGCTCAAAAGCAAGAAAATGGACCGTATGACAAGTCCTGGGTGACTTATAATCGACACTAACACCCTAAAATATTATTTTAAAAAATACATAAAAGATGACCTAACAAACACAACTCTCACTATAGTTATAATTTAAGAGGTCCAGTCTAATTTCTGTCACAAATGCAACTAGTTTAGGTTTGAGAACCATTTTCTTATTAAATAACATCCAAAAAGGTTGTTAATGTCAGTAGATCAACACGGTGATCACATCATGTTTATATCCTGTCTGTCAGCTCTCGTCGTTTATTTTTCTCATGTTTTTAGTTTCTCATCAGCATGAAATTGTGTTATGGCCAAAATCTAAATAAAGATGCTTAGGTTCACGTTTTGTTTATGTTGTCAGAATGAAAGAAAAAAATCTGCAATGGCAAAAAAATAAATAAATCCTAGTTGATGTCCTCTCCTTTCTCGTTTTTTTTGTGCATGATGTCATTTGACAAAAAATGTATATATATATATAAATAAACAAACACATCAGGTGGACAATGATTTATAACTTTAGATATACGCAGAGTAAACGGAATAACAGAATCTATTAAAGGGTTTTCTCCTCTTTGCCGTTTGCTGTGAGTTTGTCTCCTGATCTTGACCCAGCAGTGGTTGGAGCATAAGCTGTAAGTTTTGATGTTTGAAGCACAGCCTTTATTGTTCATGCTAGGCTCTAAACATGGGCATGCATTTTATTTAACACTGAGCCCCACACAACTAGATGTACCAACACACACATGTGTAACATTCTGACTGCATGGCAACACAACTGACATACTAGATCCTGTCCCTGAGGGAAAACACACAAAGTAATTAAAGTTTTGTCCCAAAAGTCTCTCAAACTACAGCTGCCATTCACTCCTAAAGCATGCTTTTCTGTGTTGGCAAACTGAGTTGTGCTTATTTGATATTAGTTAGGAAAAAACTGCCTGGTTTAATTTTAAAATTTGCAGAAAACATAAACTTTACTCATTTGAATGAGTTCCTGTTGTCTATTATAAACCAGAACAAAGTACAGTATAGAACCATTTCCTGGAAGTTACTTGATCCAAAGCAGCTGCTGCCAAAATGCTGTTACCAACATCACAGGATATTCTACAAGGCTTTGCGTTCTTGTTTATGTCAGATATGGCAAAATGAGATTTCATTGTTGTGGCTGATGTGATTATGATTTAGGCTAAACTCAAAAACTCAAATCAAAGGAAAACAGCTCAACCACCATATTAGGCTGATACATGCAGAGTTTTGACTTCTAGTCTAAACCCTCCTTCAGACTGCAGGTACTCATGGGCTGAAACTAAACCTGTGAAGTGATGTAGCAAGTTTGTGCTGAAAACTGTTCAAAAAAGCCTTCATGGTTGTATCGCAGTACCTGTGGTGAACATGGTATCCAGCTGCGTTGATGGTCCAGCCAGGCTCTTCGGGGTCTGGGATTTTTGCTGTCTTGGCAATAAGATGCTGAACATCCCTCCATGTCAGGACTGGACTAGGGCGAGAAACATAAAACAGAATAACTTCAAACACATCCATCCTTCAGTTTGTGTCTGACAACCAAAACCACAGAGGAAACGCTTCAGCTCCGTGTACTAAATCTAAAATTCACAGGAAACACAGAACCAGCTCTGGTTTTGAGTAAAGGATGTTGGGAGGATTCCATTAGAAAAACGTACACTGCATTAATGCAAAGGTTTACTGATACATGCACTGCTGCAGTAAGACACTGACATACCTTTAAAAGCAGTTCATCTATATATAAAAGGATCTACTTAAGTCAAGCTTCCATTTTAGTAATGGCGTTACTAAAAACTGTGAATCCAACAAAGAATATTTGATACTTAACAAAAGAGTCCAGAGAGCGAAATGTAGAAAAAGTCCTCTTTTTAATCCCAGGCAGGGGAATTCTAATAGAGCAGACTCAAGTGTCATGTCAAGCAATATACTAATGGAATCCAATTAAGACCTTTAAACTGCGCCGAGAGCTGGAGGATATTAGCTCAGTTTTCTATAACAAAAGACCAAAGGGTCGTCAACGAGGGTTTTTCTCTTTTTTCAGAGTATAAAAAGCATAAAGGAAATTGGGTTTTTCTGCTTTATCCACTCATTATTGTTCCCTAAGAAAATGATTTGAATGGAGTAAAGTAAAACTGCTCAGCCACCCACTCTGAACAGCTTTTTTTATTTTAATGTGAAGAAATGCCATCACTGTCTGCCCCAACATCTGTCCACAGACAGACTCATATCTGTGGTACAGAGAGACACGATGAAGGTGTTTAAAGGTGCAGCACATGGTTAGGCTTTATTTCTACCATAATTAATGACAGCATCACGCTGGTCAGCTGCTTCTGCAGGTATGTTTTCATAGCATCATCCACTGAGGTAAGCCTGGATGTGAAGAAAAACCTCTCATAAAGAAAAAAAAAACAAGTAGCCTCTTCATTATCCTGCTGTTGGGTGCTGGACACCTCGGGAGCCATCAGACTCAGATTTGATGTATTCCTTTCACATAGTTGAAGAAAAAACAAAGCAGAACAAAAGTGAGGAGAAAAGCTTTCATTAGGCTCAAAACAAAACCCCAGCTAGCACCGAGCACAGCCAGCTAAAACAACACGATAGGAATAACACCAGTAACACTAATAATAAACGGATAGAATGAAACAAAACAACAACATCGCACAAACAATTATTTTAAGCTTTGATTTCAAAGGGATTGGAGTGTGTGCGTGCGTACGGGGGGGAATAAGCTTTGTACTTTTGAACTGTTGCTGCTCGCTGCATGCGCCTGTGTGTATGAGCACGCGTTCCATGTTACACATTAGCTGCAGCAGCGTGATTCTGTTGTGTGCACTCCCCCACCTCTATCATCAGCAGCACCACCACCATCACCCCCTCTGGTGGAATCAGAGAAAGCCCCCACGGCCCCGGCTGGTTTGCATAAAGCAAACAAAATTAAATTTGCTTTGCTAAATCAAAGCATGTATGGTATTCCAAGCCGCTCTCTCTGGGACAAATTACTTCAAACGGCCTCCTTTGTATCATAACAGAATTTAAAAAAAGAGAAGAAGAAGAAGAAGAAAAAAATCAGCCCAATCAGTGGCACTCTAAAACCCTCGACTCAGGAATTAATTATTGAACCAAGGGCTTTTCTCTCTCCTGGCAGTTTGTGACACAGATCTATTTATTTAGGAAAAGTCGTTTTGCTCTTAAAAGCACACAGTTGACTGAGAACACTGCTATCTCTCTTTGTCTCTGATTTTTACTTCTATTTGTTTCACAACCCCTTGAAGGGACAAGTGAATAGGTTTAGACCAGAACATTCATCAGAGAACTTCATGACCAGCATCATTAAGTATTAATTATGCTAGATGATCTGAATGTTTCACATAGAGAGCATTTAGTTTATTTTCTTTGTCTCAAAATACAGAGTCAGAGTCAGACACTTTAAGGTTTCATTTAAATAAAATTCCTCATATAAAATATGAATATACATATTTACTATAAACAAATATTTTCCATTTTTAAAAATGCTCAGTTTATTGGTTGATCTACCTCCCAATCCTCACCAATGGTCATGAGCTTTGGGTAATGACCGAAAGAATGAGATCATGGATACAAGCGGCTGAAATTAGTTTTCTCTGTAGGGTGGCCGGACTCAGCCTTAGAGATAGGGTGAGGAGCTCGGACATTCGGGAGAGACTCGGAGTAGAGCCGCTGCTCCTCCACATTGAGAGGAGCGAGGTGAGGTGGTTCAGGCATCTCGTTAGATGCCTCCTGGACGCCTCCCCGGGGAGGTGTTTCAGGCCTGTCTTGCTGACAGCAGGCCCCCGGGTCGACCCAGGACACGTTGGAGAAAGTACATCTTCAACCTGGCCTGGGAACGCCTTGGCGTCCTGCTGGAGGAACTGGTGGAGGTGGTCAGGGAGAGGACGGTCTGGGACTCTCTGGGATGCTGCCCCTGTGACCCGGATAGGCAGAAGAAGATGAGACAAAACATATATTTTTCTTTTGTAGATTTTAAATCGAGGCAACAATCATTGTTGTTGTCAGCTGACAGACATCTTTTGTTTAAAAAGATTTGTACAAAAATGAAAATTGCAAAATGCTGGAAATTGCCACATTTTGCAAATGAGTGTGTGTGCTAATTATCTCTTGCTAGATTGAAAACATATTTTCAAGGATTTAAGGAAAATGTATTGTCATTCTCAAAATTAACAACAAAACACAGTAATATGGTCATTCAAATGTAAAAGTAGATGATAACTAACAAAACACATTTCTAAAGATTAATATCAAGTTTAAAAAAGAGAAACTCAGAAAAAGGAAACCATTAAAAAACAATAAAAAGAGAAAGCAGCAGATGTCAGCACATAGTGGTGATGTGATGTGAAAAGAAAACATAAATCATAACTAACTCAAAAACAAAAATAGTTCTAAAACATTTTGATCAAGAGAAAAGCAGGTAAAGAATGCTGAGCAGCATAGCTAAGTGTAAGGATCAAAACAGCGTCCATACCTAATAATTACAGAGTCAAAAACTACTGTCAAAACTGACTAAGTCACTTAAAGGAGCATGGGGCGGGATCAAGAAATGAAAATCACGAGTGACGCGCCCGGCACTGCGAGTAACTGCAACCCGGCACGGGAGCGCGCACAAACTCCTCACTAAAGACAAAAAAACTCTTCACAGTGACGTACTGCCAGACCGCTGGCACGCAACGTTAAGGTGCATTGCTGCCAGCTACCACGTGCATTTTCTTCTGGTTTTGAAGCTGTTGAGAACGCGCAAGTGTCAGTTCACGTCACATCTGTAGGACAGCATGGGAAATTCGGGCCTAACTGCAGCACATTTAGCAGCACACGGCCTGTTCAGGAACGATACGGTCGGTGGCCTCATTCTTTTTAGTTTAAAATGCTTCATCACCCATTACCTTCAAAAAAACTGAACATGAATGATTACTTTTTTTTTTAAACAAATCTTGCTCTCTGCTCCTTCAGTAAAAAAAAAAAAAGAAATACCTAGAGTTCATTAAAGAAATGGATACGTATCACCTGTTTAAGCTAAGATCATCTTATGTTGACAAATGACAGAGTTATAATTGTTTTAGTCAAATCTTGAATACGTTTTGTGTGATCTCACTCAATATCACAAGATTTCATGTGCTCTGTTAGCACTTACAGTATGTGTTGTGTGTGAGGCTCAGTTAACACTTGAAGCCTCAGCTCCTTTTTTGTAAATGTGGCCAACCTACAGCTGATTTTGTGTTTGCTAAAATGATTAATGGCAAAGTTTAAGATCTTACACAGTGTGTTGCACTCAGACTATGTGATGCACTGCACCAAATCTTAGCTCCGTATCTGCAAAATTGTGTTATGGACACTTTGTGTTGTTTCAGGTTGATTAGCTGTGGCGGAGATCTTAAATGGAGATGACATAATACATGTAATGAAGATTTTCTGTGAGTTTCATTCAAATCTGTCTAATGGTTGATGAGATATTTTGTAAAAACCAAGCAATGAGGAATCACAAACACAGGTAATAACAGTATCCCCTGCTTTCTGCCTTTCAGCAGTGTACAATAATTCTGTTTGACATTGACACTGACACAGCAGCCATTTTGCAGGCATTTCTGCAGCTGGGACTATGATGTTTTTTCAGAACACAATGACAACACAAGAGAATTTATCTCATCAAACTCCAAGCTAGCCATTTGCAGCCAAAAGAAAAATGCTTGAAACAAATAGTTTCCTATACAAGTAGATGCAGGATGGGTTTAATGTTCAACACTGGTGGTTTCAATTCACTGACTAGTGTTCATGTGATAGTGCTTGGTTCCTCTGGTTAGCTACAGGCCTGCTGGCTGCCTAAATCAGTAACATACTGTAAAGAATAAAAGCAAAGTAATGGCAAATACATTAGCTGGGAACAAGCTACCCGTATGGCTAAACAACAAATATGATGTCCACTAATAGCAGCCACAAACTCACAAACTGCAACTTGTAGAAACAACACATTAAAATGAATAAATACATTAAAAAAACAAGAAACTGGTGACCAGGAACAAGAGTTAGCCAAAAGAAGAATTAACACATTACATTTTATTGAAGGCAGTATCTCACTGGGTGGAGACTGTGAACACAAAAATGCAAATCTATAATCATACAAAATTGGTATAGGACACATTTGCATAAGAATTTATATATGGCATAGTCATGCGGGGCATATGGCATAGTAGCAAAAAATGGTCACAGTTGTTCAATTTTTTTGGGGGGGGGAAATGTAATGTGTCTTATTCATGTCTCAGTTTACAATTTTTCCTAATTTTATTTGCACTTTGTTTGCCAATTATCCCTATAGTTGTCTCACTTTCCTTGCACATTCTTGCTCGTGTAAACTAAACTAAGAATGATTCCATATAGCCGCTGGTCACTATTCTGGGAGGTAATTGGTTGTACAAACTTTTTGAAGATGTTCAGAAGTCCAGGAGCAAACTCTGCAACTCGTGTGAGGAATTCAAAACATCAACTTGAAATTTTTTTTGAAAACTCCCTTGCAAATTCCATTTGCAATATTTTACCAACAGTCACCGCCTGGTGAGATATAGGCTCAGGCACTAATGTAGTTGAATCCCTCATAGTCTGTGAGCACTGGTTTCACTGGTTTGAGGCACACAGGCTGCTTTGTTCCTCTTTCTGAGTGAAGCTGTGCTTCCTGTCACAGGTTATTTCATTTTAAGTAAGTCATTTCCATCATTGCAGAATCAAAATTGCAGACAAAATCTTCCTCTGAAAAACCAACAACCTGAAAAATAAACTTCATCACAAAAAGAAGAACTGGAACTTAGCTTCAGCAATTGAATGTAACCATCTATGAGCATCCCGCAGACCCACACAGCCATCATCCCCTCAGAAAGGCTCACAAAGCAGTAGAGCAGCCGTCACAGTGAGCACACAACTGTTTACAAATCCCCAGTTAATAGGATCAGGCCTCATTGACTGGGCCACTCCGATGTGTCTGATGTAATCTATTAGCTCTATGATAGTCAGTGTCTCAGTCAAATCGATAAACCTGGGCCTCCATATTGCTCCACTGTGGACTGTTACTCCACTTTAGCGCTGCTGAGAACGAAGCCTTATGACTGTGAGTGTGTGAGCGCATACAGTTGGTGTCTTGTTCTCAAGTGCTCATATGGACTTGTGCATGTACAATTATATGCATATAAATGTGCTGTCATACTACATACTGTAGCTGGTAATTTCACTACACTTTACATGAATGTTGTGCACGTGTCTGTGTGTTGAGTAATTATGTTGACATTTATAATAACCATGCACCTAGTCTATGCATTGGTATATTACTGTACAAAGGTGCAGCACAACATATGTGTCTTAATGCCACTTTGACATAGATAGCACATCTGGAAGTGAATGTGCATGAGTGTGTGCTCTGTGTTTGTGTGCAAGAGTGTGTCTGTAGCTGCTGTAACTGGGTTTCCAATTAAGTTGAACCAGAGGCTGGATCAATGCAAGTCCTCTGTGTGCAGGAATGAGCAGCCCTGGGCCCTCAGAGCATGCCCACGAATAATTTATCACTCACACTGGGTGCAGGCAGCGAAGAAAAGGAGGAGGAGGACGACGAGAAAGGAGGACTGGCATGAGGAGAAGGAGACAGAGAGCATGAGGACTAAGTGTCCAGCCAAGGGGGAGAAAACACCAAAGAAGGGCAATCGAAGAGACTGAGAGATGGAGGGGTGAACAAAACAGAAAAAGATCAGGACCTGGAGGAAAACACCACCAGCTCTCCATCATTTAGAATCATGAGTCCACGTTTCCCCCATAAACAACCTCTGAAAACAGAATTCTGCAGGGAGAACAAGCTACATCATTCTCTCAACTTTAAACATAGTGAATGCTTGTAAATGCTGTAGGACAAAACAAAATACCTGCTGCAAACAGAAAAGAGTTTAGCAGGTGTCCAGTATCACTATAACTGGCTGCAGGAGGAAAGTCTTGTTGGTTTGATCACAGCCTTGTTGAATAATCACAGTCTGCACTAGTTTAGTCAAATCCGAAAGCAATAGCATCCGCAAAACTGAATTTGTGTGCAAGTCAGTCATCATTTCACCATTATATCAGGTTACATTCAAATTGTGTTTACAAGTATATTTGTTTTGATTTGGGCATGACTCCAGGGGGAAGGGCTGATTGATATCAACTGTATTTCCAGCGTTGAAAAGGCTAAATAAGGAAACTGTTACTACTCAGAATGGAAGGCTAGTCTTCTTATTTTAGGTGGCCTCTGAGGGGCTGTGAAAGAATTTTCCCAAGAAAGTGTTTTTTGTGGTTCTTTGTGGTTTGCACCCTGGTTTCCACTGGTTTTTAATAAGTAATTATATTTAATTAACAATTTCTAGATGGCAGGAAGAATATGTAGAAGTTGAGAATTACAAATGGAAACTAAAGTTTCATGTTTATCTGTGTTATGATCAGTGTCACACTGTCTCAGAGAAACTGTGCTTAGGGTTCAAATGTCAACTAATGTTATAAAAACATGCCTTCAACAATAAACCCTCAAAAATAGTTTGTTCTCAATATGACCAAAGTATAATATTCTAGATTTTGTAACCTTATTATGTCTAATTTACTGTCAATGGATAATTTTGCAATAAACATTTAACATTTGATCATTTCAACCATTTCAATCCAGACCTTTCAGAACCTCCTCAATTCTTCTTGTCATCAATTCAACCAGAAGTTGGAAACCTTCCTTAGAGGTTCTGGTCCAATCTGACAGCATCACATGGATTTGTTGGCTGAACATCTATGATGTGAATCTCTCATTCCAAAGGTTCTGGACTGGATTGAGATCTGGTGACTGTGGAGGCCACTGAGTCCAGTGAACAAGCAACCAGGTAGAGATGAGCTTTGTGACATGGAGCCCTATCCTGTTGGCTGCCATCAGAAGATGATCCACTGTGGTCATAAAAGAATGGACAATAGGCTGTGGAGTTTAAACCATGTTCAGTTGGAACTAAGTGACCCAAAGTGGGATCAGAGGATCTTCTTCACATCATTACACCACCAGCAGCCTGAACTGTTGATACAAGGCAGGATGGATCCATGTTTCATGTTGTTGACACAAATTTGGGACCATCTGAATGTTGCAGCTGAATCTGAGACTCGTCAGACCAACAAACGTTTTCCAGTCTCTTCTGGTCCAGTTGATCCTGTGTGCATTGTAGCCTCAGTTTCCTGTTCTTAGCTGACAGGAGTTCACCTGCTGCTGTAGTCCATCTCCTTCAAGGTTCAACATGTTGTGGTTCAGAGATGGTGTTCTGTTTATCTTGGTTGGAACCAGTGGCTATTTGAGCTGCTGTTTGCACATTCTGACCTCTGACAACTACATCAACAAGACATTTTCACCCTCACAACTAGATACTTTCTCTTTTTCAGTCTATTCTCTGTAAACCAAAGAGATGGTTGTGGGTGAAAATCCCAGTAGATCAGCAGGTTTTGAAATCCTCAGACCAGTCTGTCTGGTACCAATAACCATTCCATGTTCAAAGTCACTTAAATCTCCTTCCTCCTCCATTTTAATGCTCGGCTTGAACTTAAACCAGTCGTCTTTACCACGTATAGATGCCTCAATGCATTGAGTTGCTGCCATGTGATTAGCCAATTAGCTATTTGTGTTAACAATAAATTGAACAGGTGTACCTAATATAGTGCCTAGTAAGTTTAAACAAGCTATCAAGTTGATAAGAATCTTTCAAATAACAATTTAAAATTTTAAAATCGACTTTGAACAGTCCAGTTAAATGTCTGTCCAGTTAAAAAGAATGTAAAAACAACACCAATCCCAGGAGTCACACAGTGACTTAAGATGAACTAAAACAAAAGACAAGATGCATTATGTGTAATTTATTGGTATGAAAAGATCCCACGAGGAGCAGCTAACCACTGAACCATTACCAGCTTCGCTCCATAATGGATTATAGACGTTTGCCACCAGAGGACATGTAGGCATTTAGATTCACCCTGATGGTTACTTTATTGAAGCGCTGCATGTCCATCTTTTCCTTTCTGTTCATTTTAAAAGTAGGTAAGTAGGAACACTAACAGTCGAGCTTGTTAGTCAGTAGAGTATAATGTGCTGGTCGCAAGCAGCAGTTTGAGCCCCACTGTCTCATCTTCACTGCAGTCTTAGTTGAAAGGCAGGAAAACTGACCCAGATAGCGTTACGTCTTCAGATAAAGAGACAAAAGCACAGAGTGGGGACAAAACAGCACACAAACACAGGAAGTGCAACCTGTACATACGTATATACACACACAAGAATCATCAGTGTGTTGTTGCTACACACAAACTGATATACTCTTACAAGACTGTGAACACAGGATCTGCTGAATGCTCCACACAGACAGACACCCTGCAGAGTGTCACTCTCCTCGGTTTATCTCTATCAATCTCACCGTACCAAGGCATGGACTGGCAAGAAGCTCCACGTCTCTCTGTAATCTCCTCTTAATGTGCTGCTCTCTGAGCCTAAATGAACCCACTCGGAGCGACTGTGAGCAGACTGAGATTCCTCCCATGTTATCTGAACAAGTGCTACTAATGGCTCTATCAATTAGGAGAAGTCCAATAACTGCTGCATGCCTGCAATCCTCCTTTAAACACACCACACCGATTTAGCTCTGATTTCTGTTCTTAATGATCACACACACACACACACACACACACACACACACACACACACACACACACACACACACACACGCACGCACGCACGCACGCACGCACGCACGCACGCACGCACGCACACACACACACACACACACACACACACAAACCTCAAGCAGCTTGGATCTTCAAAGTTGTATTTGTATGTTTATGTCTCTTTGTACATGCAAGTGTCTTTAAAATGGTTAAAGACTCTGGTTATGATTTATGCGTTAAATACATGTGTAGATGCAGATAACGCGAACATTTTATGCTTCACAAAAAAGTTGTGCTCCTAATGTTTATTTGTGTATAAGTATGTTTTCTATGCTTACGTTCATTATTTGATAGCTACTCCATCTGAAGTGGGTAAAATGTTTTTAAAATATTGTTTTGAGATTTGGATCAATCACAATATTTGACATTGTTTTGGGTCATGTTAGCAGAACAGTAAGTGTCTCTTTTTGTTTCAGGTTGAATGTTTTTGAATTTAGAATCTCACTGCAGAGCAGCTGTTGGCAAAAATTTACAAATGCCATTTGTGAGGTAGTTTTTAGAAATGTTCACAAAGATATCCTCACATGACGCAAAATGCCTCACTGTCATGTTTCCTTAAACATGCTCAAAAAATTTGAACTGCAGATGTCCTTTCCTCAAACTCATCTGCATTTCATCCTAATCTAATTTCTACAACTCAGAAGTGTGAGAAACGTAAGACAGCTTTAGGAGAGGTTGAGGACCAAATAGTGAATAAAATTAGGGTCAATTGCTAAGAAATTTAGACATGATCAGAACACTTTGTGAATAAACTGCTACATCAAAATCTGCAGGACAGTCAGAATTTGTCTGCAATCATCATATGTGCCATGTGATCAGCACAAATATAAAGCATGCTGCAAAAGTGTCACATCTACCAATTCAATGTAATTGAAAATTTGCACAGTTTCTTGCAAGGTTATCGTTACAGTTAGGTGCCAACAGTGTCAGCCCCGAGAGACACTGGCTTAATAAACTGCATTAACACCCAAAAAACATTTTGATTCTTAAAGTTGCAAAAACTACATAATGAAACTGACCTCTATGTTATTAAAATATAAATAAACCTATAATTTAATGCTAACATTTAGCCTAGATCAAGGGGCAAATAGAAATAAGTTTACCAAGTTAATACATTACATGTTTATTTAACACATCTTCTGATGTTTTGGGAATTGAAGTTACTAAATGATGCACTTTTGAAAAGGACGCTGATTCACTAAAGGATTGTTCAGTCTCGGTTCCTATTAAACAGAACATCAATCTAATTCATATAAACTAAGATGTATCTCAAACAGCGCTGACAACCAAAAGATGTCTCTGCTCTTGAGCAAAGTTTGCAGACATTTAAATAAAGTTTTATACATAAATAAACCCACATTTTATATTGTTGCAAGGGGGGGGAGCACACAATTCTCAAAGACCTGCACTATTTTCAACACTCAGTTAACATGAAATATTTCCTCAGAATTAGTGAACATTGAAGCCAAGTAAAAAGTAAAAGGATCAGCAGCAACTCTCCCTGTTGTCCTTAGAAAAAGAGGACAGACATGTCAGGAAAATTATAATTGAACATCTTTGAGTCTGAGTTGCCAACAGTCTACAAACAAATTATCAAAAAAATAAACAAACACTGTTGCTGTTTTAACAAAATCTGATGGTGTGTTGTGATTATTGGACAGATAAAGCTTCACATCCAGAGCATAATGAACACAACACAAAGTAATTAGCTTTGTAAATAAGACGTGTCCTCATCGCGGGACAGAGTTGGTGCACACTAAGATAATAACAGAATAGAGTCACCGTCAGAAAAACTAAAACTATTCTGTCAGGAAATCATACATTTGCCTCATTTATAGGGTAAAAATATTAAATGTATAATATGATACATGTTAGTCTCATTGATTGACTGAGTTTAAAACAAAGGGATGACTCACACCATCTTCTCTGTGGCTCTGCATTAAAACAACAGCACTTATTGATTTAGAAATGCCATCTTGAATGTGACTCCTTGACTGATGTCGCTCCTGCAGTTTTGAGGAGTGTCTCTGCATCTTCTCTGTGAGAACCCAGAGCTCACTGTGAGAGACTTTTTTCTGTTTCAGATGTTTCTGCGCCTGCTGTGTTTGTGGTTGAAGGTCAAATTTAGATTGTGTGGCAAGGGCAAAAGCAACCTGAAGCAAAGACAAGCAAAAAGCTCACACCAGCTGAACTTGATGGGTGTTTTTGCTCTTTTTTAGTGGCAGTTTATTTGTGAATCTGATGCTGAAGTGGAGCTGATAGTAGTAAAGTTCTCAGTAATCCTAGTGAGTCCAAATAAAGACAACTGGATTTCTTATTCAAGGGGTTTTCTCACATCAAACAGAACAACTCAGGGTTACAAGCTATCAAATTAAAAAATACCAAAACAGTCCAGTTACTGTGTTTGATCCAAATAGGATAATGATGTCAAATGATGCAAAACATCTGGAGCTATTGGTTAACCAAGCTAACCTTTAGCAAAGTGGTTCCTAAACTGTTTAGCTCTTAACTCACAATAGAACATAGGAAGAAACTTGTAAAGCTAAATATTGCTGACTAAACTATTTGAACATTGATTAAAATTAAAATTTAATTTAATTTAAATTTGCTTTCTGCTGCTTTGAAGGTCCCAATGAGCTCAGTGGTCTCCATCATCTGTAAGTGGAAGAAGTTCTAAACCAGCAGGACTCTTCCTAGAGCTGCTGGTCATCTAAACTGAGTGATCAGGGAGAAGGGTCTTAAGAACCTGATGCTCACTCTGTCAGAGCTCCAGCTCCTCTGTGCAGAGAGGAGAACCTTCCAGAAAGACAACCATCTCTGCAGCAATCCACCAATCAGAACTGCATGGTAGAAAGTCCAGACTGAAGACACTCCTTAGTTAAAGGAACATGGCAGCCCGCTTGGAGTTTACCAAAAGACACCTGAAGGACCATCAGACCATGAGGAACAAAAAGATCTGGTCTGATGAGACAAAGACTGAACTCTTTGGTGTGAATGCCAGTTTGAAAGAAAGCAGGCAGCGCTCATCACCAGGACAACAGCATCCCTACAGTGAAGCATGGTGGAGGCAGCATCAGGCTGTGGGATGTTTTCAGCAGCAGGAACTGGGAGACTAGTCAGGATAGAGGGAAAGATGAATGCAGCAATGAACAGAGACATCCTGGATGAAGACCTGCTCCAGAGCACTCTGGACCTCAGACTGAGGCCACGCTTCATCTTTCAGCAGGACAACCACCCTGAGCACACAGCCAAGATATCAAAGGAGTGTCTTCAGGACAACTCTGTGAATGTCCTTTCTCTGTGAGTGTCCCAGCCAGAGTCCAGACCGGAATCAGTTTGAACATCTCTGGAGAGATCTGAAAATGGCTGCAGCGACGTTTCCCATCCAACCTGATGGAGCTGAGAGGAGCTGCAAAGAGGAATGGACCAAACTGCCCAGAGATAGATGAGCCAAGCTGGTGGCATCAGATTCAGAAAGACTGGAGGCTGGAATGACTGCTAAAGGCTGTGAATGCTGAGGGACAAGGGATTTCAATTTGTGTATTTTTAACAAATTTGTAAAAATCTCAAATTTTTTTCACATTGTCTTTATGAGGCGTTGTGTGTAGAATTTTGAGGGGAAAAAAATCAATTTAATCCAATTTGGAATAAGACTGCAACAAAAAGTGACACGCTGTGAATACTCTCCAGATTCACCGTAGACACCTGCAGATGTAAGGCACTAAATCCAAATGCTCAGTCCTTTTCCATCAAACAGACTGATGAATGAGTGAAGAGAAACAGAGATAAAGTGACAGAGAGGCAGACACTGTGATAAAGTGAACAAAACAAATGGTCGGACAATGACTGACAAACAGGGGGAGTGAGGAATTGATTCACCCTGATGATTCGTTGGACAGGCGTCAAGACGAATGGATGGAGACGGATGGAAACACAGACAGACAGGCCAACACAGTGTGGCAGAGACTACAGAGACAACGAAACCCTGACACTGTGCAGGAGGGAACACTAACACCTACACTAGATATGTCCAAACTCTTTGCTCACAAAAAGCTTCAAGAATATTCAACCTGTATAAAATTCTACTTTAAATTAGTATTTAAATCACATTGTTTAATGGCTTATATAAGTCTACATATGTTCCACACTCATAGATGCTTTGGGTGCTGAAGATTAATTTGAAAGTGTGATATACTTAAGATGTTCTAAAATGTACATTGATGAGGTAAAATACAAATGATGCCAACTATTCCACAAAATTATCAACATGAGAGAAATGTAACAAAGGACCATGGAACAGCCTTAATGCATAACAGCCAGAAAATCTATGATCACCAGTCAACAATATGAGCTATATGCTGCTATCTGTTTGTTTGCAGATATACAATGCTTTACATGATACGTGTAGGTAGCATAACCATGTTTCAATTCAGAGTGGGACTTTTCAATTTTATTAACCCAGATAAAATCCACCTTCTGAGAAAAAACTAAATAACTTGCCAGAAAAATATTGCTTTAAAATCACAGAAAAGACAACTATCTAAACCAGTGGTTCCCATAGTTGGGGTTGGGACCCCACGGTGGGTCCTTAAACAACAAATGTGGGTCCCGGGATGTCTTCTCCAGAACTGAAAGTGAATTTAAAATCCTTACTAATACCATGTATTTACCCCTAATTGTTACAAACAGTTGAATAAACATGATAAGTTTTAGATGTTTGTATCATTTTGCCAGTGACGGCTGGGGTCACGAGTCTGCCACTGTCATTTTGTGGATCAGAAGCAAAATTGTTTGGGAGCCAGTAGTCTAACCACATATACATTTGAAAGAAAAGTGAAATATGAAAGAACATCTTCTCCACAAGATAGAAAAGCCTGAATTAAACGTCATTGTTTAGACTAAACTCTGACCACATCACACAGGTCCAATAAAACCTAATTTTTCACATCCTCTTTTTGGCTAAAATTGGACATAACAACCAGGGTAAGTAAAGCCTCATTTTTAATGTGGGCTTAATATCTGGACTATTTAAGGGCAATGACTGGTCGACCTGAAATAGCCATAAAAAGAGTGTCTCTAGATGTTTGTGGGTAAAAAACTGCTGCCCCCCTGGTTTAGGTGGTTGTTGTTGCCCTTCAGCAGCCACACTTAGGATGAACAAGTCTTTTTAAAATCAATTTTTGCTGTGAGAAAGTATAGTAGGATATATTCTTGTGTGTGTTTCTGTAAAATATGGAAAGAAAGAGTAAAACAGAATGAAAGTGTGAGAAAGAAAATGTAAAAACAGCCTGAAAGCCATACAGATATACTATATATGGAGAAAGAGCGACCCAGCACCATGAAGACGTGAGCAGAATGCTGCTGGTCTGAGAAAAGGAGGTGATATATAGTTTAGTCAGTGGCAGCAGGTCATGACAAAGCCTTTAACAGTAATGTCCTGGGAGTCGTCTCGCCCAGGGGACCCACACTCCATTTTACAGCCAAGCAAGTGAGACTGAGAACGCTGCAGCGTGACAGCTGGAGCAGTAAGGCTGGCCTCTAGTACCATCTATAGCATGAAGGTGGCATAGATGGCACTAATATCACCACAAACACCAAGCCTGAGGCCACATTAACAGCTGGCGTGTTAAGAACAATAAAAAAGACAGAGTCTGGGGAAAGAGTAAGAAGAGGCAGAGAACAAAAGAAGATGGAGGGGAAAATAAAGTCAGAAGATATAGTTGTAGATTTAGACAAAGACAAAAAGAAAAGGTAGGAAAAAACAGCTGAGAGTCTTAGAGGTACAAAAAATACCTGTGGATGTATTCAGTCTAAAATAAATGAATGGATGGATGAATATTTATGATATTTATGCATTTTTCAACCCCAAATTCCTAAGACTGACACACACTCTTATCTTTAGTAAGGATATTAATTGGCCACTGAAAGTGGAAAGGCAGGCAATAATGTTTCTGCCTCTATGGTTTTGTCTGTTAGCAAAATATCTCACAAACCACTGGACAAAATTAAGTGAAACTCTCAGAGAGGAATTACTACATATATGTCCACAAATTACCTGATCGAGTCAACTATAGCCATCACAGCTATAATCAACATAAGCAAACACAAAAATGATTATAAATCAATCAGCTTAAAAGAAAAAGGTACTTTGTCGTTGTGTCCTTGGGCAAGACACTATGGCCTGCTGGTGGTGGTCAGGGGGTCACCTGTGTAAGGTCGCTTTGCTTCTGTGTCTACAATGTAGTTTACTGTTATCAGCTTTGTTGTCCATTACTTAGAAAAGCACTATACAAATGTGACACACTGACCCTTTAACCCTTTAACATCCACATCAAGATAGAATTAAAAAATTCAAAAAAAGTTAAAGGTCATCTTAATTTTACCTTTAACAATAATAATGTAAAACAATCATGATAATATGTAGGTAATAAGAATGTAATGAAGTGTCTCAGGCAGGACATTGTTGAAACACATAGGACAATGTCCTCATGTGTTCCAGACTTGTATCTATGTAATAATGTGTATTGTAGTGACCAGTGATGTTTGCATATTTTATACTGTACTTTAAACATGGTAGATAAGAATTTCATAGTAGGTTTGGGTGGTATCCAAATTTTGATACCGTCAAACTTCCTCCACATTTTCCTGCGGTGTATGGTATTACTGGTTGGACTGGGACCAAAATTTGGCCTGGGTATTTTCGGTCAAGGCGCCCACCATGAGCACTTACAGCTGATGTTCGGTTTGGACGGCTACGTTGTGGGTTGTCTGGGGGAGGGGGATTTTTCTGCTGTTGACTGAAGTGCTGTAAGCGCATGCAAACACACCCGTGACTGTACGAGTTTGCGCTGCAAGAAGGAAGTGCTGAATAAAACGGGGGATCCCGCTGTTGACTGAAGCCCTAAGTGCGCACAAACACACCCGTGACTGCTTGCGTCGCAACAAGGAAGTGCTGGTTCAAGAGAGCCGCTCAGATCGCCGGCCGCACGACCGGCCTGTCGCGGTCCGGACCGGCCCAAAGTTACCATCGCCTCCCCTGCAGTCCAGCCCTGACGTGCATTTTTTTCATGACTGTATTGAAACTGATACTGTTGTTATTTTTAAACACCGGTTGTATACATTATTACCATAATACTACCCAAGCTTATTTTATAGAGATAATAAATATACAAGTGTGACCTCAAACCGCAAATATTAGCAATGAATACCTATATCAGATATAGTTCAAACTGTTACTGTAAAGCATTACTCAAATGAGACACTGAAATTAGAAGTACAGCAGCCCTCCAGTTTCATATGGTTTCCTATAAGCTCTCACACTCTGCATCATCATCATCATCATCATCATCATCATTACTGTCCTTCATTTCACTGAGAGAAGGTATGCGAGTGAAAGAAGTATGGGATGAGATTTGTGACAAAAGGATCAACCTTTTTGGTTCTCACTTAATTCTGCATTACTCAGACCATATGGGCTTTTATTCTGAAGGGCATGTTTTGTTTCTGCTGTACCTCGATTTTGCTTCTGTTCTAGGTTTTTGTTTTTGCTTTTGAAATAAAGTCTCAGTAGGAGGGGCTTTTCAGTGCTTAGATCTCATTGGTTATGATGGTTTGGAGAAGGTGGCTGTAGCTGTTTACCATATCTCTGGAGCTATCTACTCCAAACCCTCATGACTGGGTGGGTTTTTGTGATGTGGTGGGTTTTGTTTACAGATTTTTGTGCCAGATAACACTGACATTCTGGCTACCCAGTCCAGTATACAGAGCAGGGAGGTGAGATAGAGACATTTCTCATGTAGCTAGCTAGCTAGCTAAGTTAACTAGCTAGATAGATACTCACTTTACTTCTAAGGCGAGAGCTAGGATCCCTGCAGCGATTGGAGCAGCACTGGATGTTCCTGGGAACTGTGTGACACATCCATCACCAGTGTTGGTCACAGTCACCTGGAGGAAAAAACAAACCAAAAATAATCCAGTGATATGAAAAAAACTAATATAGCTCCATCTAACTACTGGCCAAGAACTAGTCTTTGTGCAACATGGAGGCTCCAGTCAGATCTGATAGCAGCCAAGATGAGTAGGCACACAAGTCCCCAACTAGACTGGAAACCACGCCAGAGGAGTCCAGCATTTGTTGCTGTTTAACAGAACAGTCACTCAAGGCTGCTAAAGCAAACACACCACCTGGACTGACATCAAAAACTCGACTGTATGTAGCTGCTGTTCAGCAGAAACCTGAACCCACCTCAGCCAGATCATCACAAGTCCTAGGTGGAGCGACCACCAGTTAACTCCACTACATGAATGATATCCGAGCTGAAGGTCAAACAAGCAGGACATTGACCCACCAGTTTACATTATTTAGACATTCAGCAAGAAGACAGTGATATCTGAGCAATCATTACAGAAACAAATACAATTCAATAAAAAATAATAGTAATGATAAATAAGTTAATGTCCTATTAGGAAAGTAATCCACAGTTAGTCCATATAATGACGCACTACAGACATGCTCTTTCATGCTTTACGACTGTTGGAAAAAATGTGACATTTTAGGACCAAAGGTCATCAAATAGAGTTTAAAAAACATTTCACACATCTATCATTTCAAAACAGGTTAACAGGAGAGGGAAAGTCAATCCAAAGAGGCAAAACATTCAACAATGTCTGACTAATTAATAATTCATTAGAATTTTAGTAATAGTTTATCTGATGTAGTAGGTGTTGTCACATCAGTGTTACCCATACATTTCCATTGTGAGTTAACAGAGTGTTCTGTGTTATCATGCTGCCTCTTTGGATTTGACTTTGGGACCTGAAACAAACAGAAGTATTAACGCTCACGGTCCCAGTTGTGTTATTATGAGAGATTTTCTTTATCATAACTAATTATTGTAATCACTATAGGTGTTCCCATAGTGAAACAGCTACAGTATGAGTCTTTTGCTTTGTTTTTGTTTCTTTTTCAATAATCATTATCAGAAAATTGTGTTCCAATGTGCTAAAAGCAAACAAACAAACAAACAAACAAAAAACCAATCGTATATGGCTCTCTCATAATATGAAGGTCAAAAAGTGCAGACATCCCAGCACATGGAGGTGTTATCATAGTGATAAAATTGGCCTTTCTGTTTCTCCAGCCCTGGAGTTGGCACTGCATTTTCTCAGAGATTTTCAGTGTTAAATCCGCCAGCAACACTTTCAGCTCCTTCCTCATTCTCAGCCACTACAACCACGCTTTACCTCCAATTAACACTTGATTCTGTATGTCTTGGAGTGTGTGTGCCCAGTAATCACCCAGGTCATTTGGCGGGCCTCGATAAATATCACACCAGTGGCTGCTCTTTAACAGGCTTCTCACAGCTCAAAGGAGCCAAAGAGCCAGGCTGCTGTTTCTCACACACACACTCACTCACACACACTGAAAAGCATTAATGACAAACACTGCTGTTATGTATTAGGAGGTATGGACACACTAACCAGCGGCAGTGAGCCTCCCACGCTGGCCCCTGTCAGGGTGACAGCCATCACTCCAGGGCAGGGTTCACCAAAGTAGGCGGGCTTCCCAGTCTGACTGACAGCGCCGATGGCGATGTTGTAGATCGAGCTGACATAACCGTCTGCACCACAGTGGTCATACTGCATCCCACCATTACCTGCTGCCCACACAAATATGCTGCCTCTCTCACCTCGGCCCTGAACAACACAGAGAGACGTCTAAATTAGTTTGAAAGATGTTGATTTCATAAAGAATCATTTTGTCTATGAAGAGGATAAAAAGGAAACATGTTTTAGATCCTCTTAGAGGCAGACACTTTGATTTCTCCCATGAGATGCAGTGTTCTCAATGTGATTTTCTTAACCCAACAGATTATATGTTTATATATCTACATGTACATAAAACATTTCTCATGAAGTAAAACATTTTTAAGATATCATAGGAAACAGAACAGCTGAAATAAAATAATACTAGATGGCATGCTATTGAGTCACTAATTTGCTCAATACAAAGACCTTGTTGGTCATAAATGAGAAGTTTAAAACCGAGTGTCCTAAAAAATGTAAGTTTACTGACTCTTTTAAAGGTTGTTTATCATTATATTGTTAGCAAAGGCTTAAAGTTGCATAAAGTCATATTAGCATAAAAAGTATGATAAGAAAAGAATGGTTTTGAGAGAAAAGAGAAATGTTTCTGCTAAACAATGAATTGAAAACTATTAAATCAAACACTGGACTGTTGTTTTTGCACGTGCAGCCTGTGTTTAATCATCTTCACAGCAAACAGCACTGTGACTGGGGTTTACACCATGAGAAAATGGCCTATGAAAAATGAACATCCATTTAAAAATCCATCTTTAGACTAATTTGACTTTTTTCTACTTAAGACCAGTAAAAAAAAAGTGGTACAAAAGAGACTTTGAGTTTTTATTCAATCCTTGAATTTACTTTGCTTCTTACTTTGTGATTTATTTTTAAAAAAGGGGATTTATATAGCAGCTTAAAGCTTCCTGTAATGGATCATTTGCCATAAAAATGTAATATTTAGGCCGACAACAAATATAGATCAAACTTTGGATGTAAAATCTGATCCCTGCACACTTTGTCCTTTCAGCCTTGGCTCTACTGACATTGTGACTGCCAGCTTTAAATCTAGCAGACAGCAGTGTGAACTGAGAGATGAAAGCTTTGCCTTGTGAGTTCCTAGCTCGAGGGCTTGCTGTGTCAGTCTGTGCGGCCCGTCCATTGCAGCGCCGTTGTCCCGCGGACCCCAACTGCACACGTAGATGTCGATGAAGTGGAAGTTATAGGTCAGGGCTGTAGCCTCCATGGCATCAGTGACTGAGCCGTCCAGCAAGCGGATGCCTGGACAAATCGAGAAGGTCACAATGATCAGGGTTTGGATAGTGGCCAGTGGAAACAGAAAGTCTAAAACTTTATGCTAAGACAACCCCTCTGCACTGGGTCCATTTGGTAGGGATTCAACATGAAATTGTTAAATCCAGTTGATAAAATGCATGAAAATAACACATTTTCATTTCTGTTAGATGAACATTATTAAATCTCTGCCAGTTCTTTGCATATCTGTCATGTGTTTCTATGTTTATTGAGGTGACATACTCATTTTTGTATCTGATGTTCTTGTATAAGTTGCACTAATACCTGCATAAGACATTACCTGCATAAGACGAATATTTTCATTCTACACACATGGATCCATCAGAAACCAATGCACAAGTTGTGGATTTGATGTGAAGATGAGAAGAACAGAAGACTAATTGCAAAACAGAGAATTGGCAGGATATGTAGGAGACCCAGAAGACGGTGGGTAAGATCAGATGGTGACAGAAGACCGAGTCAAAGAAGAGGTAGTTTCTTCTTCAGTAAAAGCAACAAGGGCCTCCCCTTTATACTTACCTGTTTGAATTCCATAAAAATGTTGAAGCAGTGTCTTGGGCATGAACAAAGCATTACATCAATAAAACAATAAAACTGTATGCATGGCTGTTGTTTGCAAAACGATAGGTGGTCATTTTCCTACCTCTCAGCTCAGTGCATGCACATTATACAGCATATTACAAGACCACAATATTTTTACTAAATAAGTCTAAGTTCTTCATGTTTTGACTATACAGTACACAGGTTTAAAGATAGACCAAGTATGTCTGCCTTCTACCGTTGGTCATGAGAGAAGCCAGGTTTATCTTGTTTACAGAGACTGTCCACTCTGGATGTACCGTCTACTCACCTGCACACAACGGGGTTTTAAGCATCAAAAACCTACTAGCAGCTAAACATGTTTTAAAAAATGATGATGATTTGAACATGCAGCAGCAAAGTACCATAAAAACTCTGAATCCACTAGAGTCCACACCTGGGAAAGAAAAATCTGAGATGTATTTTTATCAGGAACATATCTCATTCATTGAGGGGCGGGGTTTAAAACTTGTACTGGAACTGCTACAGTCAGATGACTAGTCCTAAACAGACCTAAACAGTCAATGGTTTGGACTGAAGTAAAAGGAACTTTAAAAAAAAAAGTGTATGTGACATTACTTTTAGAACAGCTGGTGATGCTGGTTTGATGGCTGTTGTTGACTGATTGCTATTAAAACGGTAGTTGCTTTTATGAAACCATGAAGGTCTCATGATATTTCTTCTTCCAGAGAGCCTTGATAAAGGTTTACATTGATGGACTTATACTGTAGAAGAGTTGTGCATCCAGTAAAGATCATTCAAACTTTAACCTTTATTTCTTCTCTGTTCTATCATGTTAGATGTTCCACTTTGCCCTCAACCAACCTTTATATTTCTATTTTACACACTAAATGTAATGCAGAGAGCAATTAGAGCTGAACAGTTGTTTAGAACTTTATATTTTCTACTTGTGTAAACAAAGATTTAAATTATAGATTGTATTGCAAAAACTGACAGCAGCCATGAAAACAGACTTATTCACCTTTCAATCAACTAATATAATATCACTGACTTGATGACAGAAAAGTAGCGAAACTTTTAATCTCACATTTTATATAACACCTTTTTGAGGGACTGTGAGCTGCATTAAATATTTAGCTGTAATTTTTTGCATAAACTTGAACAATTATTCAATCAAATGTGCATTCAGTCATTGTCTTTTTTTTTTGACAACAATTTAATGCTATTAAAAAATTAAGCAGCAAGCTCTCCCTTGTGAAATTGTGGCTTGCGCAGCATCCGGCCAATTAGATGCTGCAGATGGAGCAGATAACCGCTGCCTTCAGATGGCTGTGAACGGAGTGAGCACACAAAAGAAAAAAGCTCTTGTGGATTTCACATCTAGCAGGAGTCATTTTTCTTAATTCCCTCTTACCGACAACTACTCCAGATCAGTGTGCTCACAGGTGAGCCGTTAGAGGAAATCATACCATAATTGTGTGACTTTTTTTTGCGAGTTGTGACATAGTCAGAGCAGGTGTACAGCTGACCACACAAGACATCGTTCTCAGGATCAGGACTGCAGAAAACTACTGTGCTAACATCACAGCATTATAGCACAGCTTAGGGAATACATCTTCATAGCAGTATGTGTTTGTCTTACAGCAAAATAGTTTATGAATTACTAAAGAGATTTAAATAAAACGGTCAAAAAGTAATCATTAGATCCACGTCTACAACTGATTAACTTTTAGTTAATGCATTAAAAAAAACTAGCCACCAAGGCTGTCTGATCTTAGAAAATACAAGAACAGCTTTAACTCAGGTTTGACAGGCATGGAGATGAAACTTCATGTGGTAGCTGAGAGATATCTCCTCACAGACTCTCAGATCTTTGTTTTAAATCTTTGCTGTAACTGCTGGAGCCAACCCTGTTTGTTAACCAAACTATCTGATGAACCACTGGATGGATTTTCAATCAACCAACCAAAACCTTTATTTAACCTAACTGAGATTCCAAATCTCTTTTTCAAAAGTGTCCTCATATTTAAATGAAACTTGAAGATCTTCATTCAATGAACAAATATTAACCTATAAATTAATTCAGGATGGCCACCACAGCTGATCAACCTTAGCAACACAACGCAGTTATTAAAACGTTGAGATATCAGTTTGTGTCATAAAAGATTGTGCAAGATCAATATTTTTAAAAAATGCATGTACTTCAAGACCCTTTTTTTTTAAATTAATTAAAATTAAATGTCTTTATTGTCATAGTCAAACTAATTTTGAATACTAATCATATAGAGGTTTAATGTAACTTATCACATAAGTGGAAGATGCCTAAAACACAAACTATGTATTTAACTAAGACTTAAAGTTTTAAAATACTTTCAGTGAACGACATGTAAAAACCTTTCTAAATATGAGACAGCATGTCATAAGCTGCGTCTTTCCTGGGTCTTACCTCTCCACCTCTTCTGAACCCTGTTTATGACCCAACAGGCTAAAATTAACACTAGCTGTGACAATAGATTACTGATCTGGTTTCAGGTCTTTTTTTCTATTTGCTGTTAGTTTTGCCACGTACATTCAGTGATAAATGATTGAGGTCAGGGATGGAAGCTCCCTGATCAGAGTTCATATGTCAGAGTTCAGAAAAAGGAATTCCTCTTTTCTCCGTTTCACGCTCAGGCCATGACTGTAATGATTTAGGTCTGAGGTGTAGGATCATCTTATTCCAACATCATACACTCAACCTACAGCACTCAGCATAACAGGAAAAATGCTGTTTAGAGCAAATATTGAAGCCTTGTCTCATGTATTCACATCATTCATCGGTGAATGAGTGGAAACAACCAAAACCAAACAGGCCATTACTCGACCGTCTACTGAAAATAAAGCTGGTAAATGAGGTCAGCGTCGGTTGAAATGTTGTATTCACACAAACCAAGCAGAAAATAAGCATCATCTACGTATTTCTGATTCATATCTACTGTAGATTCACAATCTCAATCTGGAGATTCTTTAACAGACGTCTGACTTCACAACATAAAACCTGAAGCCTCCAAAACACTCTTCACATTTTTTTTTACACAACCAAGTCATGTGATTTTTTTAAACAAAGCTTTAAAATGTTCTTATTTACAGCAAGCAACTCTTTAAATTTTTATTTAAATTTAAAATAAAAATACAAAGTCACTCGTTTTTATTCTAGAATATTTGCATCAACACAAAAGGGGAATATTTTGGACATTTTAAAGTGCGTTTCTATGTGTACGTTAAAAATATTAAAAAGTAACTTTTGTAGATAGCTTCTTGAACAGCCTCAGTTTAAATAATAAAGTTCATGTCTGATAGACCTGACAAATCAGCAGTTAGCACAAGAGCAGACAGGACCAACATGTGTTGCTGTCAGCTTCAATCTCCAAAATATCACAGAAAATCACAAAAATATTGGATAAACTTTTACACCCCAACCACTTTTGCACTACATACATTTCAGCAACCATTCCTGCCAGACTTTACCTCTGGATGCACCTGAAGAGCTACATTTAGCTGCTGCTGGTGTCAGATTCTGTCCCTTTGTGTCCAGTTCGTGCCTGTGTTCCTCCTCCTGTGTCCTGCACTAATCCCCTCCAGTTGTGTCTCGTCTCCTTAATTAGCTCCCTGTCAATATATGCTGTTTAGTTCAGTCACTCCCTGTCGGTTCCTTGTGTTGCATCCCCAGCCTCGTGTGTCCTGTGTCTCCTGAGTTCAGCCAGGAATGAAGCTTTTTGGTTTTACCTCACCTGTTCCTGCCTCCGTTCTCTGCATTTGGGTCCTGCACTACCCCAGTCATGACAGCTGGGAATAAATAGCCAGATTTCTATATAACCATAATGTAAACATGGTGGCAGTGTGAAAGTTTAATAATAAAATAGCATTTGCATGAACACTGTAAAACTGAGACACTTTGCGCTGCTTAAGGACGGCAGTGATACACTTTAGTCTTGGATGGGCTCAGACTAGTGGTCAGCTCATCAGTCCTGTAGGAGTCTATTTCTCTGAAGTGAGGCTGTTCAGAAAACTATGTGCTATGAGTAAATTAGTATTTTTTTTTACAACTCTAACACTGACTAAAGGCCAATTCATACTCCACGAGAAGAAAGAACTTTGTTCTCGCTGGGGGGCTGCGAGAACAAAATGACGTAATTTTGTTCTCGCAGACCCAGTTCGGCAGCGCTAACGGCTTGTTCTTGTGCACATCAGCTGAGCCGAACTTTGGTCGGCAGGATGTCCGAGAACAACTGCTGTGATTGGTCAGAAAGGGAGGATGAGCGTGGTTTTGCGGGTAGTGGTTGACGTTTTTCTCCGGCGCCTGCTGTGCTGCTTTGTGCGGACGGACTTGAAGGGTGACGGTCTGGATCGACCCGAGCTAGGAGGACCAGCGCGGACCGCGAGGGTTTGCGCCGGAGACCCGTATGCCTCTGCTCCTCACGTAGCGAGGACGGATCGTTTTAAACTGCACACACACACCCTCCCCTCCACACACACACACACACACCTGATACGCACACCCATTTGACACATCGCTGAAGCAGTTCGACAACTGAGTTCTCGGGGAGTGTGAATGCTCCCTGCCGAAACAAACTTTTTCTTGTTCTCTCAGACCCCCAGCGAGAACAAATTTCTTTCTTCTCGTGGAGTATGAATAGGCCTTAACTGACCAAAGATAAATAATTTATTTCCTACCATGTTCATTGAAGAATGTGCAAACCAATGAGTTTAACTCATTTGAATTCATTTCGATCAGTGTTTTATGATTGCTGTACGACAATATGAACAGTATACACAAAGTGAAATATTTTCTGTATTACGCTACTTAAATATTGTATACATGACAATAAAAATAATAATAATATACCTATAATTCACAAGTGTTTTGGAAAACAGAATCTGCTGCCATGTCCTGTTTCTGGCTGATTCAATGCACCTTCAGTAAACTGCCTCTCATTGTCTCATAAGGCTTTGCTGTTTTCCTCACCTCCAATCCTGGCATTGAAGGCGATGCCCACACCGCAGTAGGAGTTGTTGGCCTCCATAGCAACTTCCCCTGCACAATGTGTACCGTGACTGAAACAGAGGGGGGATAAGATGTTAGCCACATACTGAGACTAAATCAGCAGGGATGAGAGTTTTATTCTTTATCTGATGTTCTGACCTGACCACACATGATAATTATGCCAGGACAAATAATTACGTACAGTACATCCTGATTGGTTACACACTATGATACTGAGAAGTCAGGCTCAGTACTAGGAACGCTTTCTGCTGACTTCATGTTCCTACAGAGCACTTAAAATACAAGTCATCATGCTTAGCTTGATGCCAGATCCATGTGACTCCGTTTAGGGAATCTAGTTTAATACGATATTATGCTCTAACAGGATTGTTCTGCTCCTTTGAAGCAGGGTTGAGGGTTATAACAAATTGTGAACAGTTAGCATGTTGCCTGTTTGTAGTTAGCACCTTGAACATCCTCAGTTTGGAGAAACATGTAAGTTCTGTCCAGATTGATGAGCTACTGGCTAGTCTGAGTGGGGCCTTAGTGAACTGCTACTGACTTAAATCAATTACAGGCAGAAATAATAATACATTTCTTTTGCATCCAAGGCTGCACCAGAAGTGCAAAAACTAGCTGTTGCTGACACTTTTGGGTACTGTTGCTTTAGGGCAAGTTGTATACTTAAGTAGCTATAAGTTCTAGGACAGCCATTAAGGACCAAAATCAACTAAGTTTTGTTCTCTCCAGTACAAAAATATATTTACTATACTGTATTAACCTATTTTCATCAGTTGACTTTGGGATTTATTGTATCCCAAAATAAAATGATGGATATTAAAATAGGCAATAGGTTTAGTAGGTCAACAACAGCATGGCAAAAAATTAACACAATCAAGCTCTTATTATTCATATATGTGTTTTTTTGCATATTTAAATACTAACAACCCTGATAATTCAGCATGTACATGCCTTCAGCTTCACTGGCTGCTCATATTCCAGAGTAACTATACAACAGGAGGAGTATCACGCTTTTCCTGTCATAGAGTAAATCTGCTCAAGATTCTATCCATTCTATCTGCTTAACCTCCACTCAGAACAAAAAATGATTCATTATAGTTGATAATATATGGTGATCATCTTGATATCTTTAAACTGAGGTTGATCAAAGAATAATAGAATAGATTATTAAAATCTTAAGGGTTCATCACCTTTCTACAGAACTTCACTTCAAAAAGTATCTAAACTATGACTATTATAGAAAAATGATGGGTTCATTTCATCATATAACAAAATCAAGTCTTAAACCTGCTGTGCCGCCTTCTTTCATAAGTAGAGGCAGATATTTTGCCCAACAATTCTTATATAAATACTAGGAATGGCTCACTTATTTTAAATAAACAGGCAAAATGAAATGTCTCAGTTGTGCCAGCAGCATTTCATTTTGCAGCTGAGCGTACTTGTTTACAGTTTACTTTAGATAAACCAGTCCAGCTACATTTGACTTATAGAGGAGCTGTAATAACTTGGTAAATTGACTGAGACACCAGAGAAAACAGCACAAGGACAAGAGCCTCTACCTGTTCTCCTCATCTCTGACAGGCATGGGATCATGGGACAGACCATGAGAAGCACGCAGGTCAAAACTGGCAAGGGCCTCCTGTGAACGCCAGACAGAAAACAAATGAAGTGCAGCGTAGGACAAAGAAGCTCTGGACACAAAACATCAGTATGACATGACAGGAAATGAAGGAATCCCTTGAAAAACTCTTGAATTGGTCTGTCAACATATTTCCTCTGACTGATGGCAATCACTGTCACTGAGGAGATGCCTCTGTCCGTGTGGTCTATGTGCGTGCTTTATAAAAGTGAACATAGTTGAATGACTTGCCAGTGTATATAGGCATGGCGTGAGGAGGAGGATGTCTTGGCAGCGCACTGTACAAGAGCAATTATGTATCTCTCTTGCTGCAGCCAGGCTTATCCATGCCAGACAATCTGCTCTGACAAAGTACAAGTTGGCCTGCGTGCTTCCAACTGCATATAGGATTATAAAAAACGAGGCAGGAGCAAACGAAAGCTGCCTCGACACATATGCTTAATGGCTAGTCAGGATAACACCAGCCTAACAGCTTTAAATCTCCATGAAACTTTTACTGTGCTGGGTTTTACTTAACAGGGAAGACTCATTAGGAGAAGATAAAGATGTCATTTTCTAGATTATGAAAATCTGCATAGATTTGTGTTAGTACATGATACTAACTCAAAACTATAAGATTGCTGAGTAGAAGAGGGAGTTTTATTCACAGCTGTTTCTGACAGAACATCAACAGAACAGTAAACTAAAATCAGTTTACTCACAAAGTTTTTCTTCAGGTCCTTGTTTGTATGATCTACACCTTAAAAAGAAAAAGAATAACTTCAGTTTGATTAGAACATATGTATAATAAACTCAATAAAAAACGTGTAAATACCCACTGATTATTACCAGCCTTTTCTCACAAAGTGAATTTAAATAAATCACTGACGGATCTCTAAAATGCAGCGATTCTGTGTAAATAAATTGGTCAGAAGTTTAGATACACTCATCAGGGGTGGATGTCATTTCCTATTGGGGTTTTCTGTCTTTTAAGGTGTAATAATTATACAACACAACTTCAGTGACTTAAAATATAGAAATGAGTTAACAAGTATAAAATGATTGTGGATTTGCTCCCCTATGGGTCAAATATGTGCATAACCAGAGGTGCACATAATTAGCCTACCAGTCTGCATGTGCACCAGATATCACCCACCTACTGCCTGAACACGCCTTTGCGGACTGGCGGTTTCTAGGACCAGCACTTTCACGGTCCCGATGGCACAGCCCACGATCTGACGAGCTTCACATCCTGTGCAGGAAATGAGTGCTCACATGGCCTCTGAAGCTAGGAGACCCCCCCCCCGCAGCACCTCCAACACACGTGGTAACACATGTGTGCAGCAACAGCGACACACACACACACACACACAATCGCAGTATGTCTGACACTCGCACGCAACTCACACATGCGCAGCACCGGCGACAGCTTATCATCACCCCCCTGAACGCCCGGAGATGTGGTGCGTACCAGACACCAGCGCCAGGTTCTCCCTTGAGTACCTTGATGGAAGAACTGTGTGCACCCCTGTGCATAACCCTACTAATGTTTGGTGAATTATCCATTAGTAAGTTGCACTTTGACCATGTACTGTTTTATTGTTTTTTCTGTATCCATCAACAAGCATTTGGTATAACTCTGACTGATACTTGACTATTCTTCTTCTTGGCAGAATTGGTTGAGTTTATTGAAAATGGTTGGCTGGTGTGGATTTGGCTTCTGAGCACAATTCACAAATTTTCAAACCAGTTGAGGATGATTCTATTCACTTTAAGCAGAACCTCAGCATGATGCTGATCCAGTTGTTACAGTGCTCTTAGGTTTGAAAGTCTCAACCTTAACTCCTGTAAGCATACTTTCTTGACCTTGTAGCCAAATAAAGATAATGATAGTTAATCCTTCATTTATCCATTCAGGGAAATTATCTGAATTTTACCATCCTTTTGAGGAGCAGTGGGCTGCCATTTTGGACAGTGCCTGGGGGCCAGCTTGGTTTTCAGTAACTTGCCCAAGGACACTTCACATGTGGTCTGCCAAAACCGAGGATTGAACAGCTGACCTTCCAGTGAGTAGATAACCCGCTGAGACATGGCCGCCCCAAATAACGCAATCTTTGTATCATGTGACCATAAAACCTTTTTCCAGAAGACCTTTGGCTCATCCATATAGCCAGCTGCAGATTTCAGTCCAGCTTGAAGATGCTTCTTTTGGAATAGGAGCTTTTTTCTTGGTCAGTCCATTGGACAATGACACTGGGGCTCCACCAGCCTCCAGTTTACGTTGAGCTTCATGGTTCCTGAGTTGTTCCTGAACATGCTAACCAACCTGTCAAACTGTGTCCTTAGTTCTTGTTTTTAAAAGCCATTAAAGCTTTATGTTGTATAATCATTACACCATGAAAAACTGTTTAAGCGCCCCAAACTAATAGAACATGCTTGCCCCTGATGAATGTATGTAAATATCTATTCTCACCTTAAATCAAATTTCTATTTGAATGACCTCAATCCTTTTTGTCCTTTGGGAATTTTTTGAGAAGGTACGTAGAACTGATTCACTAGTTGTTTTTTCTGCACTGCAAACTTGTGGTGATTCATTGTCTTATAATTGTGAATAAATAAAGTTCCTGTCTACATGCTGCTGATCAGAGGGACGGTGGTGGGTACAGGTAATACTCCAGTGAGAAGAGTCAGTAAGAAAATAACAGTTTATTCTGAGCTTCTCAGGCAACAGGTGAGGAGGTCTGGGCTTTTGTTTTTTGTCCATACGGTAGAAAGTAGGATTAAAAGAACCGTTGGACCATGAATCAGTGGAAACTTATTTTTCTAGGCATGAAATTTATTCTGGATGTCTACAAGAAGAATCAAATAGACATTTTGATGCTCAAGACAATATTTATGAGATCCATGCCTAATTTTTCATGTTTTGTGCGCTCCGTAATGCCTAAGTGCACTTGTCATGTTATTACGTTCCATGCAGCAATTGAAGCAATGCAGTTTCAAGCCATTTGAGCTTGCTATGTGGTAGACAGGTTATTAAAATTTAGAATTTTGAGTGCCCGACTAATTGGTGCAATTAATTTGCCAAAGCGTAGTTCTTTTTTTTTTTCAATTTAAGTTTTGTCAAGATTCCTGCTCTGCTCTGAGGTGCTGTACATGACTGTTAGATGAGTGACGGAACAAAAGGCTTCAAATAATCCAAATCCGACCATATTCACACCATTCTTTTCTCTCCTATTTTTCCCCCTCACTGTACACCTTTCTCACATCTTTTCATCCTCTTTTCTTTCTACATCAGTTGCCTTTCTTTGGCTTGCCCCCCTCCTCCTCACTCCATCCACCGCCACCTCCATCTCTGCTGCAGCAGGGCTCCTGTGGTCTCAGCGAGAGACGAACGAATGAGGGCCCCAGGAGGGCCGCGCCTGCTCTGCTGCACATCACTCACTCTCTGTCTCTCAATCACACACACACATCGGGACCTGCCCGCCTTTGTCCCATGCAGGCACTGCCTCGGGTTGCCATGGAAACCCAGGGAAGGTTTCGCTGTCATGGCCTGATTGTGTGGAGCTCAGGCGGGATGGAGCATTGGGTGGGTGCAGCCTCGACAGAGCTTGTCATACTGTGCCATGCTGAGCCGTGCCACGCTAGGTCAGTCTGCTGCTTTCTGAGGAGGAGTTCTGATGCTTTATCGTCCTTGAAAGCATATTTTGCTTAGTCACTGACATACTTCCTTATTTGGGCTTCATAGAATTCTTCAACATTTCAAAGAGAACATTTATTGTAATTTCTTATTTGGTCAGATTTTTAGGATCCGAGTTAAAAAGTGCCACCATGTTGGAGTCACAACCAACGAGAGTTAAACCTCTGCTTTGTTTTAGCTCCTCCACCAATGTTATATTCCTTCATTTACTGTAGTTTATGTCTTCTGCTTTTCTAAGCAAGAACATATTCAGTTCAATGTGTAGTAAATCATCATAAAAAACTTTAGGTAGGTATGTTTTTTCTTTCCTATATATACATCCTAACTGCTAAAGAAATTAAGCATTTTATAAAGGTTAAAATAAACCTTCTTCAGCTGCTTTTAATCACATCTAACAGTCATCATCAATAAGTAAAATAAAATGAAACATGAACATGCATTTAGTTTGCATGCATAGCGCTGCATTTCCTGCTAATTGCAACTCTGCCTTTAATGCAAGAAAACAAGAAAATATGAAGACAGCACAACTTGTTGTTTCTCTCTCTCTCTCCTTCTATTGCTCATGGGAGGAAGGGAAAAAAACCTCAGTGGCCAAGTTCTCTTCCAGCTTGGGCCAATTTGGCTTACTGCACTGAACATAAGGCCAAGCAAGGATGTTGAGCAGGTTTCTGTGTGCTCTGATTTAAAGTTTGAGATGTATTTAGTTATAGACTCACATATTGCCTTCATATAGAACAAAACACCAATAATATTTCTTCTCTAAATCTCACCACATGCTGCTTTGTTTTCTGTCTTAATCCCCAAAAACGTCATCATCTGTGAAATCAGGAGATGCTACTCCATCTTCAGGCTGCTCCATCCTTTAGTTCATCAGCTGTCATGTACATGACAATATCTAATGTCTGGGACAAACTGTTAGTCTGGATTTTCTCATGTGGATCTAAAAGCACTGAACCACTGCTGCAGATGCACATAAAAAGCTTCCTTTAATAAAAGTTTAGATTTGTTCTATTTCAGCTCAAATATGAATTGTTTGGAGTCCATTTATCTGAGTCCTAAAGATTCACACGGTCACATTAAGGTTTTAATTATAGCTTTAACTGCTGCAAATTGATGATGGAGGCTTCTTAAAAAATGAAGGTTCAAACCAAAGTTCTGAGGGGGAGAAATGATGATTGGAGGAACCAGAAACTGCATTTACTATTTTGTCAGGGACTTTAAGTGTGTTACCTGACAAAAGGAAAAGTGATTCATCAACATACATCTAGAGTCAAACATAACATAATCATCTACAATACGTAATCATTATCAATATAAGACTAGAACATTTATGGCAATATGAAGAACAGTAGTGTCACTACTGCCTGAAGTCTCAACATCAACACTGTAATCATCTAAGTCAGGACAAAACAATGCTAGTGTTCTGATGTAGATAAAGAGAACCAAGCTCTACAGAAATGTTATACCCACTGCCAGTGGCTTATTTATGTAACCATGGTAACCAAACACATGTGTGTTGTGACAGCAAATGTTGAGAGAGGCAGACAGGAATGCAGAGCAAAAAGAGCTACTGTGTAAAAACTAAAAGTCAGATTGATTCTTAAACTGCGAGCAGCAGAACACTCTGATGGTCACACATGTGAGGTGTTGTGCTTCTATAATGTTTTATGTTTGAGATATGACGAACTAAAATGACTAGGGATATCCCAATCAGGTGTTTTTGGCTAAAGTTATTTGATTTTGAGCATCTGCCGATACCGAGTCCCGATCCAATACTTCTACAATGTTGTTGTCATCAACTTTATAACACCTCCAGACCGCAGACATACTCGCACTTTCTGCTTCAAGCTGTTCCCATGTTCTACTTTGCCGGTATTTAACCAATAGCGTCTCTGCAACAAAGTGACGTCATGCCACACGTGTTGCTGTTTCTGTGTGAAGTCAAGAGGTCTAACTCTGTGTCACTGCATAACTATAGACAGGGGTGCACATGATTTTTTTCATTGAGGTTCTCCAGGGAGAACTTGGCACTGATGCTCGGTACGCAGACCCTGCCATAAGCGGGAGGGGGGTGGGGTGCAGTGCACAAGCATTGCTCCAGGCATCAGCGCCGCAGCAGTCTGACACATCCCCTCCTCCTGGATGGAGGTTCAGGGCTTCTGGTTGTTGCTGTCATTTGAGGGCCTTTGATAGATCTTTACCTATAGTCTGCAAGCCTCCCCAGTGTGAGTGTTCCTTCACCACTCCCCACAGTTGGATGTGAGGCTCGTCAGCTCATGGTATGCATGGTCGGTGCCACGCGGACACCGGTACGCAGATGTGCGTTTGGGCGGAGGGGTCCGGTACGCACACACGATGGTGCACTTGTTGCCAGTTATGTCCAACCCTGACTACAGATGTGCTAAAAAATAATGAGAGTATCCTGTATGTAAATATATTGGAGTCCAGTTTTGGAGATAACGTCTGATTCCGATCGAGTCTTTAACCATGTGACCGGGCCTGATTTCTGATCACATGATCGGAAATCATAACATCCCTAAAAATGAGTTTTCTGTTTAACTTTTGAGTTGGACATTTGGAGCAAAAATAAAACTGTATTGGGTGAACACTCTGCATGTTAAGAGGATCGAAGAGAACAAGTCCTACAGAAGTAAAAGACACAGTGAGAGAAATACTACAAAACTACAGTATTTACTAAAATGTTGTAAGAGTAAGAAGTATTTATTAGAACATTTCAGACAGTTCAAATGTTTGCACTAACTGTCAGTCAAACATTCTGTAAAAAAATCACCTAAACTGTGATTGTGTAAAAACTATACAACACATCAAAAGGCCAGTTCAGTCACAACTAATCCAACTATCTGTGACCTTTTTAAACCTCAAATGATGTTTTTACTATGAGGTCTACCTGGGCTACGGAGTTCCAAAAAAGGGTGGAGGTTTCTCACCTATTTGGCCTAAATCCAATTGTCCTCTATAGAGAAAAGGTCTCACTTTTCTGCAAAAGTAGTCTTTGTTGTACAACGTACCAGTAAATGTTTTAGCAGACTGTTTCCAATTGATTTGTTGTCTGCATGGGCTTTTTGTTTGTTTTTACAAAGCCGCATGGAATGAAAAAGGACAAAAATCATGACAAAATTGCAAAGTAAAAGAAAAGGGGGTCATGTCACCCTTATTTAATAACAGCTGATTTTACCAAATAAATCACATTTTACAATAGATTTACTAACAATACAAACATGTCTTGATATATTTTTTATATATTCTGCATATTTTATAATAAAAATAAAAATATTTGTTTTCTAGGTTTATTATAGCATAATACAAAGGGGTAAATAAAAAGTGTTTTTTATTACAACACTGTACATGGTGTTGTCATTTATCTATAGAATGCCTAATCGTGTGTATTTATATGTATGAATTGAAATGAGCATATGCAATGTGCAGCAGAGAGTGGTGTACTTGCAACAAGCACAGCGAGGGATGGTTTGACACTGGGTCAAATTGAGTGTCAAAACATAGCACCCTCCAGCATTTTCAAGGATGATCCAAGTGGAAAAACACATTCAGCCAGGTGCACTCACTCAGGTAGCGCCACACCGCCATAAGTACAGCCATAAACACACTCAGACACAGTCCAAGGTCTTCTGAGTGTGAAAGTAAAAAACCACATCCCACAGTTATATGGAGCACTGTAGGTGGTGGAGCCAATGCAAAACCTTCTATGAATATAAATGCTTTGAACCTGGCTGACCCAGTCGAGATTGTGATTGCGCTCGTGTGTGCGCGCGCATTTTGTTCTCTGCATGTGTGTCGGCGTTCAGTGGCAGCAGCTGCGCTCTATCTCTTTGCTCCTGCAGCATTCACGTTGGTCCATGGGGTCAAACACACACACAAATCAGACATGGAGACGTGTCGGAGGCCATTTTGAGCCGACGGTGAGTCGTGCCTGAGCCGCTGCAGAGAAAATGAGCCGACATCACATCAGAGGAGGCCCCCGCTACACCTGATCCTCCTCCCACCCCCTATTGGGCTGGCTCTTGCTGCTCAGCTCTCCTCGGTGGAAGTTACTGTACAATAAAACAGCACAAGTCAACAGGCTGCCAGAGAGACTTGAAGGTGAAGAAGGAGGGAGGTTAAGGAGGAGGAGCAGGTAGGAGGATGTAAGCTAAGTAACACCGTTATCAATATTTCTGTAATGAGGCTGTATGTAGCTGATACTTCATACATGCATGTGTGATACAAAAAATGAGTGAGAGAGCTGCAGAGGGGTGTGAATCACCTCCTACCAAGGGTGAGACTTCCTGGCCCTACACCTCGCTCTCATTAATCAGCTCAGTATTTAAGGAGGACTGGACACTTGGCTGTAATTACCTGCCTTTGTCAAGAGTGTTCGTGTGTGTATCTTTGTGTGGAGGCTTAAAAAGTAAAAGACAGTGAGACAAATCTTAGGGAAAAGACGAGTTTGATGACTGATACAAGACGAGGGCAGAGGCAGCGTGGGTGATGGAAAGCCTGAAGCTGGCTACGAGGACATGAAGAGGAAGAAAAGGCAAGCTGAGAGACGAGTGGGGAAGGAGGAAAAGGACTGAGTAGAGGAGTGGGAGAGGTGAGTAACAAAAAAAGATGGAAAAAAACGGAACGAGCAGATAAAGACACAAGCAGAGTAAAGAGGATGTGGCGATGGAGCAAAGAGATGACTTCTAAAGTGGAGCATTAGTATTCAAGCAGCAGCCGCTCAGCCCGCCTCACCCAGCTGCCCCAACGCCCCAGCGGTCAGCTCTCGTCCTGTGGCGAACTCACAAACACAGCTTTAAGTTCAAGTCTAAAGCGCTCGCTTCAATAGATATTGACCGCTCTGAGAAAAATCTCTTTTCTTCCTCTCCCCATAGTGTGTGGGCTTCAATTCTCAGCTGTTACTTTACTGTAATTATTTCAGAAACTCATAAGTAAATTTCACTTGCAAGTTGAAACATTTTCTGTCAATCAATACATGAAAACAACTTGAAATGTCTTGTTCTTCAGAACAAGTGTGACTCAGAACGGAGCCACACACCCACATGCATGAATGAAGATCCAGTACAGTAAAGAAAGGCAAGAAAAACAGGCTGCAACATGCAGAGATCTAACATTACTGATTGTATAATGAAAGTTATTATATGTATATTTAAACAAAAACAGTTTCACAGCTCTGCTCTCACTGTCCACTCAACGTGTCAAGTTCTCAGTGCAGTTCTGACTGCCAGGGATGAGAAGGTAGGAGGAGGGAGGGAGTTTAGGTGCCAAAGTCCACCTCGCTTTAACAGAGGAAAAAAAGGCTTTCTGAACATACATTAACAGGGTTTTTAGTTTGTAATTATTTACTTTAAAATGCCTTGAATACGCTGCTACACTGCAATAAGTTTAACTACAATTCCAAAACATTCTTCTAAATGTAAATGTTACCTACAGGAGGACAAACTGACCAGGGTGCTCATTTATAAAACTCTGCGTAGAATCCTTACTAAAACTTGCTTAAGCTCAGCCAAACAATTTTAGGTACGCAAATTCCATTTCCGATTTATAAAACCCTGCGGACGCACAGATCCACGCAATTCTGATTTATAAATCGATGTCAGACCTAGAACTGTGCTCAGCTGTTTTTGGGTCAGAACCCTCCTCCTACACTCCCACATTCTGACATATACGGTCAATGCAAAGTACCTCATGAATAATTGCATATGTATAAGCCGGTGGGTTTCTGGCTTTTAACAGTAAATCATCACAACGGAGAGGTTTAGGAAGCGTAATTTTACAGAGGCTGAAACTCGAGGTGCTTGTGGTGAAGTGGATGGACGCAAAAATGTTTTATTTGGTGGTGAAATGTGACGAATTACGAACACGGAAGTGCTCCGAGAGACGTCTCGCTGCAGCGCGTCTGCTGTCAGTCTGACAGAGAGATGGTGTAGATCTAAGAAATGTTTAATGACAACATTTAATTGAATCCAAAGGGGAAGACACGTCATGCTGTTCATCCTATTAAACAGTCAACCTGCTGGATAAAATAATCGCTGGTTGAAACCTGAGAACGGCCGGTGACACCGGGTTTTACTGGTTCTGTTGATCTAATACTGGACCCAGTTGATCCATAGGATGCTCTAATGAATCTATCAGCTGATCGATCGTCCAGTCATTATCTAGAAATCTCTAAAAACTCTCTCCCATTCATCCGGAGTCTGACTACTGGCTGAGCTGCGCAGCGCATCCAGCGCATTACGCACAAGTGTCACTGCAGGATTCCTAAGTCTCAGAAATCACAATTACTGCACCAATAAGTGCAGTTTGTTATATAATCTGAAGACGACTGGATGAACATAATGGGATATTTTTCGAAAATGCGACATCTTTTCATTCAGATTTTAATTTTAATTATTTTTAGAGACGGATTGTTGGTTCTGTGTGCGCGAGGGTCTACAAGTCTTTAATTGTGTCATAAATTCAACATTTTTCATCTCACCTGCTGCTCTGACTGGTTTCACGTCTCCAACATGTGCTTACGCAAGGTCTAAAGTTTGCTTAGAGTTGTGCACATTTTCCCGTTATGTTTTCTTTTATAAATCCCAAATTTTGCGTAAAAAGTGACCTACGCAACTTTTTGGCCCATTTTGTGCGTAAGCAAGTTTTATAAATGAGCACCCTGACCTGCAGAGAACAAATAGTGGGTTAGAACACACAGGTGAGACACCTGGACACACTTGACTCTCACTCAGTTAAACTGACATGGGATTAAACACTTCAGCAAGGAAACACAGGTCTAAACTGACAATTAGAATTATAACAGGAAAGAAAAAACTAAAATATTTGTGAGGAAGTTTTAAAAAATGACAGCAAAAATGATTTAAGAGAAACAATTCAGGAGAGAAATAATAAAACTCACTCCAAAGCCTTGAGAACAACTGAATGAAAGGTAATCCCAGGGAAGATCTGAGATGTCGAGAAACAACTGAAGTCCACTCACACCTTACAGTGAAGCCACTCCAAATAGACACAAACAATGGAACAGAAGATGTATATTTTGGCTCCCCAGGGAACAATTTGAACTTATGTATCCAATATTAGCCCTTAAGATCACTATGTGGACCTTTTTGAGAGTTAATTTCTGTCTCTAAACGTTGCAAACATGTAAGATGATTCTACAATGACAGTGATGTCTGTTTGAGGAGGATGGGAATCTAAATATGTCAGTTTAAGTATTTTAACCAATAGTCAGTATACACAGGTGTAGCGTTATATTGTATAAAGTTGTATATATTGAATATTATTATTATAATTATTCTTAATAATTAATAATAATAGTCAAAACCTCGTAATTAGGGCACCACCCAGCATTTTCTTTGGAAGGTAAGCTGAGACAACCTTGAATATTATCCTATTTGTAATTTATTATCATTTATCATTTATCAGTCTGAATCTGAAAGAAGTAAGCTCGTTACCCATTTTCGATATGAAAAACACAAAAATTACTGGAAGCCCATTTATGATTATATACGGATAAATTTATTTACAGAAACCTCAAAATGAACATGTTATAACAAGCAACCCAGCAAAGTTAGGAATTTGACTTTGTAACCAGTTCAATTTATTAACAAGATGAATTCTTGAGGTTAAATAAATATTAATGACTAATGTTTCAGAGTGAGAAATGGTTTACTAATGAAATTAAGCTAATTTATTGGCCTATGAAGGGAAGTTGAAGATTAAGGATTTTAAGGAGGATGGATGGATGAAGAGAGGTAAGTTTAGCTTGCTTTACCCAAACTGCATCACTTTGCAATAACCACATAGGTTGATTGTCTCACCGAACCACTGAACTTGGATCCCCGAGATACGTTGAGGCCTGGACGGCTTTGTCTCCTCCAGCAGTCACAGTGGCTCCTGTTTCAGCTTGAAGAAGAGGCAGTCAAAGCATAAAACGCTCGATGGGTGACTCAAGTGTGGAAGGGTATCAGAAGCTGATTGAT
>SSNR01000270.1:726487-761253 GCA_006937965.1 Callopanchax toddi | reverse complement strand
TTAGCAGTTAGCGCCTTCTGGTTTTAAAGGGCAGGGGTGGAGTCGGGTTCAGCCAATGGTGTGGTTGACTCCACCTTCATCTGCATAAAGGGGAAGTACTTAGGAATGGCTTAGAGGGGATTAAATTTTGATGAGGAATAAAGTTTCTAATTAATAAAATAAACCTTCCCACTTTCCTCTCTGAAACGTGAAGTTATTCAGAATCACCGTTTAGACTGCGTGCATCATGTTTATTCTAAGCATAGCAACACATTAAATCCCACATCAGATTAATCAGAGAAATCAGTTACTCTTAGCTTAAGAGTACATACGAATAACATTTCTAGTTTCTTGACTAGATTAGATTTAAAAGAGATAATTTGGTATCATGTTGATAAACAATGTGAAAAGTCTTCAAGGAAAATTAACCAAAGAACTTTTACCTAAGTAAATCAAACAGGGAAAAAAAAAATCAAACTTTATCTTGTAAACACATTTTAAAAGTAAACCTGTGGATATTAACCTTTCTTTATATAAATTTGTATCACATTGAAGTTTTATTTCATCTAGAATCTGTAAGGGTGAAGGGAGGTTATCAGAGACATTTTTAAAGACAGGAGAGACAAAGGAATTCCTTTGTTTTTCTTGGGTGAGAAAAGGTGGGGTGAGGTGAGGTTCTTCCCACAGAGTGAGATGGACTGCAGACTTTTGATAAGCCAGAGAGGGTTGAGGGGGGCCTCATGGCTCCCTCTAGTCTGTGGGTGATCGAACTCCTTTTGATCACATCCTGAAAAGTTATTTGAACAAGTGTCACCAAGCTGTAAATTAGCATCCGCATTATCTTTACTGTCACAGAAAGATGAAAGGAGGGTTCTTCGACACCAAGGCAGGAATTTATGACCTCCTGAGGGGGAATCTTTTTGAAAGAGGGTGTGAGCTGGTAAGAAAAAGGTCAATTGTCACACAAACATAATCCATTTCTTGATCTGGACCAGATACTTAGAAATAACGTCAATGTTCATTACACAGGTCACCGTGAAATAAAACTTGACTAGATGACAAAAACAACAACAGAAAAAACAACAAATAATATTTATAAGACATTCTCGTAGAAGTGTTGTTTGTACTTTTTAAATCTGGATTACTAGAGGCGCAAGAGGGATCTCTAAAAGGTACAAAGTATCAACAAGTACCCACATCTGAGTTTATATGAACAGTACCTTTGAGATACCATCCTAGTAATAAGACCTTTTACCACTAAAGGTACAACTGGGTACTTGGTATTCTGAGAATCAGAATCTGAACCATCCTGCATCGTCATAGTAAAACACATCACCCATTTGTTTATGTTGAGGAATGATGAAGTTATCTCTGCTTTAGTCTAATTTTGACCATAATGTTTTGCACAATCCCAGGTAATAAATACCCCAAGATTTAGTGTGACTCTTGTCTACTACACCAAAACATTTAGCTCAATACCTGAAAAACTGACATGGTTACAACCACTTTAGTTTTGGATAAGATTAGCTGTGGTAGTGGTCTTGACTCCAAAGGTTCTAGATGTGTAACAGTTACCTTCAGAAAGTTTAAATACAATCCAACATCAGGTTCTTAGGATATTTTGCTACCAGGCAGACAAGGTTGATGACAATGATAATGTTTGATTTAATGACAACTCTCACATAATCAGTTAGTGATTGTAGTGTGTTGTGAACAACTCTCAGCTACCAACACAAATATTTAGCTTTATATCAGTAAAACTCACAGTTTTGTGTGCTAAGGTCAAATAACTGTGCTGATACATAGAATTGAACTGATTTAATCACTTGTAGATGTGCATTCAGTGATTATTTTCTAATAGTTTTATTGAAATCTGCTGATATCATTTTAACAAAGCTCCAAATTTCTTTACAGGAATAAAAATGACATATTTTTAAAAGCAGTTTTTGGAGCAAATTCCTTCATTTTGTCTGGGTTTTCTTGCATGACTGGAACAGCATAGAGAACTTTCATCCTGAGATTTACCAATACTATACTAAAGCTCAAAGGAATCTCTAAACAGGACAAATAATACAGATGTTTTTTTTTTATAATTATGAAAAAAAAATCTACCTAAAAGAATCCTCCTAAAGATTTTTACACCTTTTTAAAAACAATTCTGAATAAACCATCAACATCAACTCAGTTACTGGCTAATTCCAAAACAGCAATAAGTTTGAGCTTTAGATCAGGACCATTGATACAAAGATACGTTATATTTTATACCACAATACTGAAGTAAAGAGTGTGTGTACACCGTGTGTATCTCATGACGTTTGCAGTAGTATTACTATGTAGAACACTTCATGATTTTAGCATTTGAGGATGATAATTCAAATAAACAATGTTCAAAGCTTTTCTCATTAGAAAAGTAACTCATCCGTAGAGCTGAGAACTACATTGTCTTTACTGTTTTCTGCACCGTTTCATCTAAAATCCTGAGTTTTCAACACTAAAGATCTTGGCAGCATGAACAGAGAACTGGGATTTCTCAGAATGTCTAATAGATTGTTTATTTTTAATAAAGTGGAAGACCTTTAAATGAATGTTTTTTCTTCATATCTGACATCCAGGTAATCCCTCCTGTCTGTAATCGTCGTGTATGATCTCACAGCTTCCTCCTGCGCTGTCTGAATATGTCACTTCCTTTTCTGACGATTAAACTCCTCCTCTGGTCTCCTTCTCTGCTTTGATCTCATTTGACTAATTACATTCACTGAGACCAGTGTTGACAAATTCATTTGGAAATCCATTAGTCCCGTGGCGTTGTTTAAACAATGTGCACGTTAATGTCCATTGCTTTAATACTCCTGATTCCCATTCTAATAGCCGTCTGATGAATCAGGTTATCTGCGACACCTTCTACACACCGTGAAGAGTGAAAATTAGAGCATTATTAACTATCTGTGGTGTTCTGTCGTGTCCGGGTGTGTTAGGCAGAGGAGAGGAGATGACAGGGGAGAAGAGAGAGAGAGAGAGAGAGAGAAAGACACTAATGGTGAGAGAACAGAGACACTGGAGAGAGGGATGAGTTCAAGAAGACCAGAGGGGAAAACAGAAAGAAATAATAAGGAACATGAAGAGCGACAGGACTAAGGGATGGTAGATGTAAATGAGGCTAAGTTAAACATTAAAGAGGGATGACTGAAGGCATCATGTAGAACATAAGGAAGAGAGCAAGTCAAGAATCAATTAGAAGAAACTACATTTGAACCCACTGGAAACTAAAACAGGATGGAAAACCTTTAAACAGCTTGTCCAAACTGGAGAGCCTATCAGCTGGGATTGAGTGAATTATTGGTATTTAAGTAATAAAGCTCTTATTTCAAAGTGTAAATCCATCAATATAATAAAAATAATCATGATGTTCTGATGTAACAAAGTCATGATGTGTAGGAGCAGGAATACCATGAGATGTTTATAAAGATTCTGTCACCGTCTGTTAACCTACAAAGAAAATGATCAGAATTAAAAATGGTGATTTTAGTGAAGACAAACTTTAGAAGTTTAGGAGCAGAGGAATGAATCCCCAACTGATGAAACACCTTTGAGACATTTTATCTCTCTGGCCAGTGTACTTATAGCTAAAATATACAAATACAGATTTTCTTTAAATAATGTAAGTTTCTTCAGTTCAGGTAATTAACCCTTAAAACTCTGATTCCATGAAGAAAAGTTTTCACAATGTTTCTTATATTGCAAGTTTTATTCATTTTAGGGAAAATAAGTTATGGTTTAAGGAAAGATAATGATAATAATCAGGGGTGCACACATTTTTTTCATTTAGGTAATCATGGGAGAACCTGGTGCTGATTTGGAGTTTGGGGTGGGGGTGCGTGAAAGCACCTGTGACGCCTGAAGCCGGGAGTCACTATTGAACTCAGTCGCTGGCTGAAACAGAATGACTCTATTTAAAACAATTAGCATAGCTAATTAGCGACGCACACTTAGGTGTCGCAACAAAAAGAGTCCCCAAACATAGTTCCACATACAGCTCCGGTCCACAAAGGTGCGTTTGTGCAGAGGGATCATGATCATGATATCTGGGGTGTGCATGTGTAAAGGGTTACACAAAGAGCCTTGTTCTGAACTGGTGCTTTAATAATAAACTAAGTTGAACAAAATAAAACTATGACTTTAAAAGAGTCGATCCTCCAGCTCAAAGTGAGGAGGAAGTGAGAGAAAACAAGGTTAGGTTTTTGGAGAATTCAGACATATTAAAACACAGTTTATATGAACATAGAGAATGGGAGGGCAGAGCGCAGACTTCACATGTGTCTGACGTGTGTCATCTAATGATATTTAATGTTTTCAAACTTTAAATGAACATGAACTGGTTCATTTTAGAGTAAGAAATTAGTTCTGGATTTTTAATTAAGAGTGAACATGTTACTGATAATTTAAATGTTCTTAAAGGAAACTATACGGTATATTCGCTTGTTTAAAGCTGAAATTGTTGGTTAGTCATAATGTTTAAGAAAATATTTACTATGATTTATAAAAAATATATATGTCAGACCCAAAATAAGCGCACTGCTGATTCTTCTAGATGCAGATTGGATCAACCTCCTTATCTCAACTATATCTTGATCTAATCTTCAGCCAAATCTGAGCTGCTTCTCCTCCTCTTCATCTCAGCGCTCACTGAGCACACAGATGAAGCCTGCTGGTGTCCCTGCCTGTGGTTCCTGGTGGAGTGTGTGGATTAGACACATGGGCCTGATTAGCTGCATGTTTACCACCACCATCACTACTATCACAACCACAGGGCTTCAAGGGCAACGCCAGTGGATCAACTCCACGCATGAACCGACCCACGCTGGAAAACACAGCTAACACACACACACATATACACACACTGTGTTTAGCATGTGAAACTATGTGGTGTGTGTGCCACTGTACTCCTGTTGAGTCGCCCACTGTGGCACAGTGCTCTTAATTAAGAGGAGTGTGTGCATGCGTGCGTGCGTGCGTGAGTTCTGGGGGCGGAGCAGCTGGCAGGAGGCAGTAGGGCTAGAAAACATCTGCAGAAAGCTTCAATGTTAACACATCTGCACACACACACCTATAAAGAGGGGAAAAAACAGTAATGGGCACCTATACACACATTGACTAGAAACTGAGCACACATATCCACACATAAACACACACACACACACTGCCACTGCTTGATAACTCACACCCAGCACTAAAGAAACAGATACACACTTCTAAACACACACATTGAGCTGTTCAACACTGCCAATGCCACTGCTGCCATACCAGTGGGACTGTCACCATAGCAACCCAGGACCGGTCATGTCACCGTGGTTTAGAGAGACGGGTGACAGCGAGAGAGAGAGAGAGGGAGAGATAGGCAAGCGATAAAAAGAGCAAAAGACAAAGACGGAGAGCGAGGGACATTAGAATTAGTCTCCTGGATGCTCAGCTTCGCTCTTGTTTTGAAACAAAGGAGTAAAGATGGAGTGAAGGACAGACGTCTGAGCCTCTGAGCAGCTCTGAATGTGAGGAGGTCAGCAGCTTAGAGGACCTCGCAAATCAGTCTCTTCTTTCAATAAGTCAGGAGGAGCTGTGTGTCTGTGTAAAACACACACACGCACACACACACACGTGATGTTATTATGATGAACGAAGGTGTGAAGGAAGAACAAGGTACAAGGATTTTGTTCTTGCTAAAGGTCAAAGGTTAAAGTCAGGTGTTAAGGATTAAAGCCTTTGAAAGTTGACATGATCTCCCTGTTGTGTGTGTCACAGTAAGAACTTTTACTTTCCTTTTGACCTCCATCCTGACTTTTTATTTAGAAGTTTTTAAATCCATTGTTTGGACTTTATAGTTATAGATTTGAGGTGTTTTAAAAAAAAATTTCTAGCTATTATTTTTAGTTTTCTGTTCCAAACATGTTCATTGCTGATTGTTTCCCTCAGCCATCTCACCCCCCACTTCATTCACTCAGCTTCCCATCCATTAAACACCCCTCCCAGTATAAATAGTTCTCAGTTTCTCTACCTTTTTGAATCTTCCTGTACCCAGGATACACCTGAGTTTGAACACATTGTGTCAGTCTCTGTTTTGCTGCTTTTGTTTCTCAGTTTCCTCTACATATCCTAACCTAAAGTGAGAGGAATTACAGCTCTTCCCAGTTTATCTATAGAAGTCGGCGTATTTGGCTCCTAAATTGTTTCTCATCTGGTCCCACTGAGAGGCCGATCATAAACGTACCAGCTCTGTCACGCACCGACTCCAATCTGAGAGCGTTTTTTTCCCCTAGGATTAGACCAATAGGTTTTGAAAGAGGGGTGTCTGCTAGTGCATTCATATTCTGCGCCCCTTTATTTCAACCTGATGGTATAATTCTAGAAATTGATCTCATCTTGGTTGGTTGCATTAAAGGAATCAGCTGCCAGCAGGTGGAAGTGACTCTCATCTCTCCCCTACAAGTCAGAACATAAAGTCACTTGTTCACAAACACACCAAAGCCTGGATCTTTGATCTCTCCACACTACTAACTTATGATTGGTTGTTTCAAACAAACAAACAAAAAAATATATAAGGAAATTAAAAGTATTTTTGTTTTTCTCTTTTCACAGCAATGACTGATGTTTATTACTATTGTGTCAAAGCCATAACCTTATGACAGTCACCAATTTTGAGAGAAAAATTTTTTATACATGTATTTAACCATTTTTTAAAGCTACTGCAAACATGTTTCAATAGATGGCTCTGGAGTGAAGCATACCAATAAATAAAAAGTCAACACAGTGATCTAATCAATGGCCATCACCAATATCTGGATCTAATGTGCACTTAATGTGAAGAGGAAGGAGGATGTCATATTCTACAGTTAAATCCTTTTTTGTGGTATTTAAAAGCTACTTGACTGGAACGCCTAACGTCTGGTCCTAATGCTGCCTTACTGTGGAGTTTGTGATGAGGGATTTAGTCATAGCTCACTACTATTATTATTGTTGTTGTAAATTTGATTAAAAAGATTCTACTTTTTCCAGCACTATATTTTCATGACAAAGAATACACCAAATTAATACATTTTGGTAACATAAAATGTTTTGGGGTTTTTTTGTTTGTTTTGTTTTAACATTTGCTGATTGGTGCCCATTGGTATATACATTTTAAAACAAAATCCTGACCAAAACAAACAAAAACAAGCAGGATTAAACATCTTAGAAACACACCAGTATCTGGTAAAACATTTGTCTTGAGCCATGACGATCATTTGCGGTTCTGCAGGAAACAAGCTCTTCTGTTTGTCCAAAGGTTTTCTGATCTTTGAGCACAATCTGCCCCTAAATGCTGCTTTTTCTCCAAAAAGAAAAACACAACTTTTGTAAACCAAAAAGCTGCATTTGTGGCTCATCACAGCTTATTTTACATAGCGATGTGCAAGTCCTGACTGTGACTTGAAATGAACTGTGAACAAAAATGTGTTTTGCACCATATTTGTTTCAGTAAACATGGTGAAGAAAAGTGAGTGCATTCTTTTTTTAAATCTTCTATTCTGCAAAATAGGATTAGGGTATCTGCAGTAAACAATCTGATGTGTTATGGATATTGTGGAAGATTTTATGTGTGGAGAGGAGAAAATGTGAACATGTTTACAATCTAAATCCTTTTACTCCGTGACCCTGATCTTAGCTTTAAACATAATGCTGTTTTCTTTAATGAGACATTTCACTGCTATTGGTTTAGATATTACAAAAAATAAATTATATAAAAGCTGACTTGTTTTCAACACTTAAAAAAACCCTGCCAGGGTATGTTATCAGAGGATGACAGAGGTGTGAATGCTGCATGTGAAGCTTTGAGTTGATGTTAAATTCATTTGGTGTCATCAGAAATACAAATGTAGCATCAATAAGCAACTTTTCCCACCTAACATAACTATCAGGGTTCAAGTCAATTTCAAGCACTTTCAGCACCTTACTATTGATGGCTCTAAAAAACAGTCTGTAAAACAAGGCTGAAGTACTAAAAACATTTAAAGGAATTTAACTTTTCAAAGGTGTTTTTTGTTGTTGTTGCTAATTTTGACAAAACTGCATCAGAATATATAGAAACGTCTTTACATTTTATGGAAAAAAAAAATCCTGGACATTATTTGATTTTATACAGACATTTTTCTTTTAGTGTACTCAAATTCTGAAAACAATTATTTCACCTCATTTGTGATGCAATAACCTTCAGTTACAGTCTCAAGCACCTTCAAGTTCTTAGTTTCCTCTCTGTTCAGACTCCAGCCTGGACCGTTACTTTAGACAACATCTCTGATAGCTTTCAGTCTGGTTTCCATAGAGCTCATTCTGCTGACACAGCTCTTCTTAGAGTATCCAGTGACATTCTGACTCAAAAAGATGAAGGAGAATGTTCTGTTCTGGTTCTGCTAGGCCTGACAGCAGCCTTTGGTATGTTGACCATACCTGTTACTTGATAGGCTGAGACACTGAGTAGGCCAATCAGAATCTGTGCTGGAGTGGTTTTCCTCATTTTTGTTTGAGTGTTATACGTATTTCTGTGGCTGTGAGTACATGTCCATCCCCACCTCCCTCACCCATAGTGTCCCATAAAGTTGGATGCTTATGATGTCAGCTCTCTGGTTTACTCTATGCTTCTATCAACTCAGGTATATTGCTAAGACGAGTTCCATCAGTCTGGTATGTTACATTCTAAACTGAAAGTTGTTATCCATGCTTTAATTTCTTCTCATTTGTACTAGTGCAACTCGCTTATCTTAACAAAAGGTCTTTGGATCAGTTACAGGTGGTTCAGAATGCTTAAGTCCTAACAATACCCCCAGGTCACCCTGCTACACCCCAAGTTCATTTCAAGATCCTGGTTTTGTTTCTTTAGGGCTCTACATGGACAAGCACCAGTTTACATCAGTGATCTGTACATCCTTACACCCCCAGCAGGTCCCTGAGGTCCAGTGATCAGAGCCTACTGGTTGTGCAGCGTACCAGGCTAAAGACTACAGGAGACAGAGCATCTACTGCTGCGGCCTCCAGACTCTGGACCTCTGTCCCCCTGAGCCTGAGATCAGTGACTCAGTGTCTCCTTAAAAAGCAGCTTAAAGCCCATCTGTTTAAACTGGCTTTTACATGAGCTCTTTTAGATTAGCTACACACTATGTAGTCTCCTTTTCTGTTTATATCACTGGTATAACTGTCTCTGTATTATTGTCTCTCTTATTTATTATGGTCTCATTTGTTTATTATTGCACGACAGCTTGTGATCTTTAGCTTGAAAATTGCTGTAGAAATCAAACTTCTTCTCCTGCTTGTTCTTCAGGATAATGCTCCCTGTCACAAAGCTCAGATCATCTCTAACTGGTTTGTTGATCATGACCATGAGTTCACTGGACTCCAGTGGCCTCGGCTCATCCCAGCCAACCAAACCCATTCTGTTGTGCCACATCAGCACAAAGTTCTTAACAATCCAGTTTGTGAGGAGTGTGTAGAAATAAGCATTTATTTAAATGATCATGTCTCCTGCTGTTACCCAAGGAGGTAGGAGTTTGTCTTTTAGTTTGTTTATTTTAAATTGGTAAGTAAATTAATTTAAGACTGATTTGTTTATTGTTTGGCCTTGAGCCCACCCTGAAGTTATACCTTCTCACAGCTCTGCAAAAATGATAAAAACCTGTAAATAAAATACTTTTAATGGACACATCGGTGTTCCTGTGGCTGTTTTAAGGTCTGATAAAGATTTTCATGTTTCATCCGTACACAAAATAGGAACTGGTGCTACAGAAATGTCTAAATACACAAAGATGTTTCACTGCTTCAAGCTATGTCTGTGGTTTAATGGTTTATGCATGTGTGTGAAAATGCAGTGTGACATGAGATTTATGTATATTTGTTAATCAATATTAGTGTAACCTAGTCTGTTCTATACTGTATTGATCTGTAGCCAGACCGTAGAGCAGACATGCTTGACTCTTGACCTCAGCAGCACCATAAAATCCCACTATAATAAACATCGTGTCCCTTTGTCTGCTCTGACTGAGCAGCTACTGAAGCAGAACAGAAAGCTGCAGCAGCACCGTTTAGTGTTTCTGAGCTCATTAACTGACACTAAAAACATCTCATGTGATTAGACTTTACAGGGAGAAATTTTAGTTTTAAAATTAAAACAGCATGTTCTAAACTGAAATATAACATGTGATTAAAACGTATTCCCTTTTAGAACAATGCAGCACCTCACGTGGTCGCAGTCCAATTTTTACCAAAATATAATTTCATAATAAGTCATTTAAAAAATCTGACAGCACAATCTAAAGTCATCAGTCATAGTTGAATTCAGTCAGACACAAAAACATTTGCAGAGAAGTTAGCGTTCCCTCCTTAAACACAAACGCAAACATTCCAGTCAGTTTCCTTAAATGTTATTAAAATCTCAGAAAGATAATTTATAGACCATTGATTGATTTGATTGAGTACTTTCAGCTGCTGTACATAAATGCTCCAGAGTGGGGTGTGCAATATAAATCATTTTCAATATTATCTAAATTCCTATTTTGACAATGAGGCATCAAGTATTATGAAGTATTTACCCAATGGTGCAGTATCGGAGCCAAAATGCACAAACAGTGACAGCTATGCCATTGTAGCATGAAGCTATATCCATTAAAAAGCCAACTATTGATCTGATTAATGATCACACCACGGGCCTCATATATAAAACTTTGCGTAGAATCTTTACTAAAAATGTACAAAGTCCATTTCCAACCAATAGAAATCTGCATACGCACAGATCCACCCAGTTCTGCTTTATAAATCGCTCTCACACGTAGAACTGTACTCATCTGTTTTTCAGATCCCACCTCCTACACACCCACATTCACCCATATATGGTCAATGCAAAGGACAAAGGATGAATTATTTATTTGTACAGAAGCCGGTAAATCAACTGATCATCCAGTCATCATCTGGAAATCTACATGATTTCTAAAAACTCTCTGGATTCTGCCATACTGTATACTGGTGTGAGCTTCAAGGAGCGCAGTGCATCCATTACACATGAGTGTTGCTATTCATGTCTCAGTAATCACAATAACTGATTCACACCTGATCACAATTAATGCACCAAAAAGTGCAGTTGCTATATAATTTGAAGACATACAGTATGTACATACTGTGATATTACTCCTAAATGTAACATATTTTCATTCAGATTCTGATTTTTATTCTGTTCAGAGACCGGAACGGGGGGTGACTCTTGGTTTTTTATGTGTGAGAGGGTCTACAAGTCTGAAAGTGTCTTAAATTCACCATTTTTCCATCTCACCAGCTGTGCTGCCATGTTTCCTTTCTCCAAACTGTGCTTACACAAGGTTCAAAGTTTGCGTAAAGTTAGGCACATTTTTCCATCAAGGTGTTTTTTATAAATGCATTTTTTTAATGAATCCCAAAGTTTGCGGGAAAAGTGACTTACGTAACTTTCAGGATCGTTTTTTGTGTGAGCAAGTTTTATATATGAGGCCCCAGCTCATTAATCAGATCTGGTGTAACAAGCACTTGTGAGCTGTAAGTCTGAGCCAAAAACCGTGAGATGTGACGTTCATGAACGAGTCGAATCTTTTGAACGGCTCTTCACTTTGAACGAGGAGAACTGAGTCCTTGTAAAGAGCCGATACGTTTTTTTTGTATTAACTGAATGACACTGGCTCTTTATTTAAAACAGCATCAGAGAGCTTAGCAACATGAACCCATTTGTTCTATTGGGGAAGCTAATTAGCAACACACACGTAGGTGTCGCAACAAAGAGTGTCCCCAAAATATAGTTCTACATGACAGTTTCATTCAAAATGTTGCAAAACAAGCCCTTCAGTAGCCTGGTTTGTGTTGCATTATGGGATGCGAGAGGGCACACAAATAGCTTCTGAGTAGCTCCTAGCTAAAATTGAACCAAAGGCTTGCATGGACAATCAACAAGGTCTTGTACCTCACTGATATTTGAGCAGATGACTAGAAATGTCACCTCTGAATCATAAAAAACTAAAAAGTTGGAATTATTCATAAACATCTCAGAAAAAGGGGATAAACCTTGTTGCTGACTAGCTCAGTCTCAGCACATAGCACCTTTTCCCTCTTTAATTCTGATAGTCCCGCCCCCAGACAACTTGACAAATCAGCAGAGAGAGCTTTATCATATGGTTTTTTAGTGGTGCATTTTGTTCATTTGCAGTTTCTCTGTGTGAAAAGAAACCAAACCACAGGAAAAAGCAACAAATTAACACATTTATGAACTGATATGTACCAGAGGAAAAACTACAGGTGTGAAAATGTCCTAAACTGAGATGCATTCCAGGTGGATTCCAGAATCTCTGACAATTTCAAAAGAATATTTGTCATACAAAACTTGCAACATGCTCAAAGTTCTAGTAATGCAAGTGCAAAGCCCTTTGACTTAAATGAGTAAATGTAACTCCTTGCAAACATTTTAAGACATTTGGGAAACTTCCTCTTGAAGCACCAACTAGTTGTAGCCCAGAGAAATATTGATTTTAGACTTTTAACCAGTGTGCTCTCAAATGAACCTCACACTTTAAGATCTAATGGAGTACATCAGATCTTCAGCTAAAACTCTAGCATAATAAATGCAGCATAACCTTTTTGGTTTTGTTTTGAAATACAATTTTCTCTCTTTGGGGCTCTGGTGGCTCTACCAGTGGTAAACTCCAGAGAAAAAAGGTTCAATCAAAAGCTCAGGGAACTCAAGAATACAGTAAATTAAATTCAACACAAATTAGGATCTATTAGGAATTAATCTAAAAAGGTGAATATCAGGTAAGGTATGTTGTGCTGGTGTCCTATTAGTGTCTTATGCAGTGACTGAGAGCAATATCAATTGTAAACTGTCATCATCTGACCCAGACGGTCCAGACATGAAGTTCTACAGCATCAACAAGAGCCAACGTGAGCTCCTTCATGTTTCACTTTAAAACCCAGTGAATTAAAGCCGAGCTGCAGATCGAGCTCTAAGAAAACGTAAAAGTGCCACGCTGAGAAGAACACAAAAAGTAAACCGCTCGCTGAAATGTGTGAAGATTTCCTGAAGGAAGAAAAATCTGTTTTGTTGCTTCAACTAAACCAGCACAGTTAGAATGAGAAAAGAAACACACTATAATTAATTTAGGGGCTCTTACATGGAGAGCCATAATAAGGACATAATTATTGCGCGTACATGTGCATCTGTGTGTGCAAGTAATGCAGTAATGACAGCACACTGTTTTCAGCCAAATTCAGCATTAATGATGGACTGAGACGAGCTCTAGCTGTGGGATCAAATACTCCGTCTGCTAAATAATGTAGCGCACCGGGCTGATGACAGTCCCATATGGACCAGAGAAGGAGCTGATGGAAGCTAATGTATAGCAGGTACTCTAAGTATGTCAGCAACCACTGTTTAACACTCTGCAACTAGTGGAAGGATCACTGCCAGAAGTGTGTGTGTGTGTTTAGATGTGTGAAAGTGCACAGGGCTGTACTTGTGTGTTGTGTTTATGATTACGTTGGCAATGTGTGTCACTCATCAATAATGTAGAGCGCTTGGTTCTTCCTCTTCAAAGCTTGTGACGCTCCAGTGTTCCACATAATTAACTCACTATCGAGCACACACACACGTACGCACGCACGCACGCACGCACGCACACACACACACACACACACACACACACACATAAACACAACCAAGGAAGGAACCAAGGAAACGTCAAAGAAACAGAAAAATCAACTCAGCTTCTAAAAATCCCATAAAAATGTCAACAAATAAATTCACAAATATCAGGTTCTGTCTATAAAATGACTCTAAAGAACAATTTAAATTGAAATCCCTCTTCAACAAAAATATTCTGTAGAATGAATGACCTCATAGAGTACTCAGTAGGAACGAAAGTTAAAAAGGCTTTCCTTGTTTTTAAAAACGAAGCTGAGTGTACAGTATTAGTTCAGTTACATATCATTTCTATCCTAAAAGGAAAAAAGTCTGAATCCATTCTTTATACTAGAGCTTGATGCTTTCTGTTTTCTGTTTGCCATACAACCTTAAATGTATCCAAAATGTGTAATCAGTACACCAGTATACCTCACAGTTGTTAGTAGATGGTAATGTTTTAAATAATAAAAAATATTTTTTTTATTTAGTCTAACAAATATAAATATTATGAATCAAATAAATCCATCCAAATTGCTTTCACAATTTTATAAAACTTAAAATGTTACAATAATGCTTATAAATTAGATGGTAAATGGCCTGTATTTATAGAGTGCTTTCTAGTGTTCTCCACTCCCCAAAGTGCTGTACAACAAAACAGTCATTCACACACTGGTGGTGATAAACTACATTGTAGCCTCAGCTGTCCTGGGGCACACTGACAGAGGTGGGGATGCCATGCACCGACGCCCTCCCAGTCCCTCTGACCACCACCAGTAGGCAAGGTGGGTGAAGTGTCTATCCCAAGGACACAACGACAAGCTAACTGTTACGACCCCTCTAATTGTCTAGGAGTAAACAAAGGGGTCTAACACAAACGTGCTTCAGACAAGGTTGTAAAGGTTTACCAAAATGTTTATTTTTCACTCCCACAATCACAAACGAGCAGGAAGAGACAATGCAGAACTAAAGGAGTTAAAAAAAACAACTAAAAACTCTCTTCAACTAAAGAACGGGAGTATAAACAAACACAAAACGCTGGGGAGAAAAATCAGGGAAATACGGTTAAACCTAAATCCTTATTTTAATACTATGTTAAACTAAACTAAAGATGTTTCTTAAAACTAACTAAGGACGCTCTAATCTTGAGGATGGAATTTAAAATAACCAAAGGCAAACAAAAATAGCTCTTTTACGAGCAGCAGAGTCCTGCACTAGTAGCTCTTCTAAGAACACTAACTAAACCGCTACTAAGTCGCTACCAGGGTCTGTGAATCCACAGCTAACTGAGGGGATGTCAGTACCGCTCTGAGTCCCCCGTCTATCTGGCAGCCTGGGCCTTTTAAACACTATAGTGTACTGATCAGGCTGACTATCAGCGGCTGTGGGGAGATCAGCGTGCCACTGTCCAGAGTGCTGAACTGGAGGGAGTGCAGGAGCCAGCCTGCTCTGTCGCTGTCCTAGGTGCTGATCAGGTAAGGACAGCAGATCGGGGCAGACTGGGAAACTGATCAGATCAATTATATCAAAATGAAAAAAAAGTTTTCTCCTTGATCACCTTTTAAAACGTTTCCTATAAAACAAGAGCACTTAGTTGCACCAAATTTAAGCCAGAGCATTTACAAAGCTTCAAACCTACCTCATCTAGTCATGTGCTGTTCTCCACAGGATGGTTTGTTCACACTTACTTATGGTTCACAGAACACATAAACAATGGTTGTGATGTCATCACAAGCAGCAGTCCACCTGTTCTTCATGAGCTGTTTAACCCTGTTTTTTCTTTTTTAATTAGAGATGCATCAAATCAGTTAGTGTGATCAGAGTCGACCAATATCACTGAATGGTCATTCTGAAACTCAGAACTTTGTTTTTCTAAAATCAGACTTTAAAAAAATCTATTATAGCTAAATTGTAATAAGCCATAGTCTACCAGGTGGTCAAAGATGTAAACTGTAAATCAAAACCAGAATCAGTGCATCTCTATTTTGATTGAGTAAACTCTGATACAGACAGAGGTTCACAGGTAAAGATGTAAATCACATTTGATTTTTTGAAGAAAAATAAACAGCTAAATAATTCAATAAATCTGGAAAATTAAAGATGGTTCTATCTTCATTTTTTAAAGTGCGTTATACTGGATGCATGTTCCTGATGTGGATTAAAATAGTTCAAATTTCTGGACCGTGAGGATCTATTTTCTGACAACAGCAGGCTTTGAAATTGTAGCTCAGTAAGGAGATGTGTAAAATACCACAGACAGACAAGAAGAAACACATCTGCACACAAACATACATAAGAAGTGAGTGGTGTTGATGCCAGCTTGGAGTGATGGTAATATCACAGGCTGGAGGAGCTGCTAATGAACAGTGCGAATGGGAAGAAAGGCTCCAGCTCAATCCACTAATTGCCTTAAAAGCTTTTCGTACAATTTACCCTGTCAACAGAGATGGTGGTGGTGTGGGTGTGTGTGTGGTGTGTGCATATAGGTGTGTGTGTGTGTGTGTGTGTGTGTGTGTGCATATAGGTGTGTGTGTGTGTGTGTGTGTGTGTGTGTGCATATAGGTGTGTGTGTGTGTGTGTGTGTGTGTGTGTGTGTGTGTGTGTGTGTGTGTGTGTGTGTGTGTGTGTGTGTGTGTGTGTGTGTGTGTGTGTGTGTGTGTGTGTGGGATGCAGGATAAGAAAAAGAGATAATTTTAAGAAAACATATTGTAAAAAAAAAGCAAAGAGGTAAAAAAAAAAAGGGAGAATGGTTTTACACCTACGCAGGCCCAATCAAACACAGTCTCTCACATACACCAGAATATCTTATTTAGCTGAAGTCATTGCAAACTACAGCCAGACATTTCACACACTCCAATAACAGACACACACACACACACACACACACACACACATCCAGTGGCTGTTCATTCCAACACACATAAGAACACACACTTTACGCGGTATAAAGCCACATGTTTTTCACACAGAAACACACACTACAGAGCACTGACGCTGGACCCAGTCCTCATTAAAGCAAAAAGTCTGCTGAGTATTTTAAGTAACATTAAGGCAACAACAGATTTCTAAATACAAGCGGCTCTCCTCTGCTCTCCAGCACCGCTCCCTGGCCTCCTGTTCTCAACACAAAGCTCAAGGACCTGAGGGGAAACTGGTGCTCTGTAGGACTGATGACTGGGGCTGCTGCAAACCCCCATCATAGCCGATGGCTAGGATTATTCGTAAGGATCGACATATTTAGTAAACACATAGTTATTATGAATTTACCTATAATTTCTAGATGTTTTAACAAAAAAAATACCAACTGTTTTCCTCCACATCCCTAGTCTGCTCTGCATATGTCAATCAAGTTTGGCTTCAGTAATTAGTCAGCACCACACAAGCTTCAGTTTCAAAACTCTCATGGTGAATAAAGCGAAGTTACATCTGTTACAGTCTAAAGTTTGGGGGTTTTTCAAGCTAGCTGACAATGAAAGTCTTTCTCAAGATGACGTCTTTACATCAGCAACAACAGATGTTGGAGAGGACAATCAAAGTAAAAAACATTTTTACAAATAAATGTAATTCCTCTGTGTGATTCACCAGTAAACCAATCATTTGAATCGAAGTCTACAATGTGTGTGTGTGTGTGTGTGTGTGTGTGTGTGTGTGTGTGTTTGTATATCAGTGTGTGTGAAGATGGGATGAGGATCCATTTATACATTTGTTGATGAGGAAAGCCTGGGTGGGTGGGAGGTCTTCAGATTCTCAGACAGCAAACCTGAACACACCCAATATGACTTAAGAATAAAAGGAATTTCACTCTGATAGCTGATTATGTTTGTAGGTAGTGACTAGTTTTGTTGAAATTAGATTTTTACCAAGAAGAAGGGTTCATCTCCAGAGGTTGGATGAATCTCAGGTCAATTTATTACTGTCGATGAATGGAAAGGGAATGGACTTCCCCCTCCCACCCTTCATAAAGGGCTTATGATGAAGTACTTAGGATAAGCCTGGAGCTGGAGGGCAATACTGGGTTTGCAGAGTAAAATCTGTCTGATTGTTCACATGTTCAAAAGTTGTGCATCTTATTTTATTTTACCATGTTTTGTTCTGCAGCAGTTTAAGAATCCATCACATTGTTTCTCTTGCTTAGAGGCCTCCAGACTGTCCCCTGAGCCAGCCGTCTGTCATTATAGACAGCATGGAGAGGCAGAGCTGACCCTGGGTCAGCACCAAAGCCAATACCTAAAGACAGGCAGCTCACACACGTACACAAGCTCCAAAATCACACACACACACACACACACACACACACACACACACACACACACACACACACACACACACACACACACACACACACACACACACACACACAGCCAGCAAGCCAATAACTGCAGCCCATTATTGAGCTGGCCAGGTCCAAGTTCTGACACAAGCCACAATTAACCCTTGAATCCTCAGCGGGCTGCTGGATGTTCATTCAGAGCAGCTAACGAGGCTAAATGTGAGAGCGGTGGCTTCGTTAATGAGACAGGATAACTGTGCTGTGTTCCAGCCCGAGCAGGTCAGCTCTCACTGGCCCTGACGATAATATTCTACTTCCAGATTCACATCAGAACCAATCTGTATCGAATCACCTAGCCTGGTTTTTGTAAGTCAAGAGTTTACTGCCACTGCACAAATAAAGCTAGCTCCTCTTACATGTGTGGCTTTATTCTTTAAACAAAAAACTGTTCACGGTGCCTGCAAGGCCAACGCTTCTACCAAAGGAAGAACTGGGAGCGATTCACTACCAAAAGTTCTTCTCATCATTATGCTGCAAAACACACATTACAATGGAAAAATGGGCTGAACCTGGAAAGGTGAGTTCAAAGAGCATGCCTGTTGATGAAGACTACATGCTATCCCTGATTCTCACATGCACTCTTTATATTCTACTACTTTTTTATTTACATTTTTCCAAAATAAATCCACTTTTTTTTTTATGAAATATCACCTTCATCTGTTTTGAGCTGCCAGAAAATCAGGTTGAAACAGAAAACTTCTCTTCCTCAGATCTTAGGACCTTTAGCAGGATGGGATGGAACTGGGGTTAAAAACAATAAATGTCTGTTTGATGTTCAGCTGTTTGGTACCAAAAACTCTTTTTGTTGTTATTGCATATTCAGTGTTTGATATAGTGAACTGTGTGAATGTTAAGATGACTGGTATACCAGTGTATGTGCAAATGACTTTGCAAACACCTCTTAGTCGTTCCTAGTAAGTACATAATCAGAATGATTATGTTACAACTACATAGTTAGGAATGTGATGACACAAAGGGAAATATGCACTAATAATTAAAATTGAAAGGTTTAAAGATAAACATAAAAGAAAGCAATAATAGAAAAAATGCAATAAACATTGCACAAGTGAGGGTTTTCATTGAGTCAAAAGTAAACTGTGTCAGTGCTTTCAGAGGACTTGTGCTGTAAACTGATGCTTTGTAAATAAACTGAACTGAATAGAGGATTTCATGTTTGTGCAATAGTTACTTTACAGAAACAGCTATTTCTTGCATTCTGAAGCAGTATCAACATTAGCTATTACACTTAATACAAATGTAGTTTCCATGTGCAGCTGGAGAGAGTGAGGAAACAGTTTATAATGTGGATCAGGGACTAGGGGAGGAATTAAAACACCTAATGGAATATAGGATGAAAAAATATGATAAAAAATAGGAAAAAAGGAATATCTGTGAGATACAAGATAGAAGCCTCAGATGAGGCGTTTTAAGAAGTGAATGGTGATTGGTAATCTCAGTTTGGAGAACCAGAGACTTTTGGATAAAGGAGCTTCATGTTTTATAGGTCTTCTGTGATAACTAATGGTAACTGTCTGATGCCCCATTTTGAAAACATTAAAAAGAGAAAAGTTTTACATGGAAAAATGAAAAGGACTCATTTTTAAACAGGCCGTTTTCTGTCTGCTTTCTATTGCAGGTAATAAACTGACCACTTCTAGAGCCCTTACTGAAAAAAGTCTTTTTATTTAGAGTTTCAAGAATTGAACATTGAGGTGTAAACAAGTCAAAGGTTGGTTTTAGTCCAGAAATTGATCAAGAAAATGAACAAATGTTAGACGTTACTTCTGAAAAGTCCTGTAGATGAACTAAAATGATGGGATTATAAAGAGACCACAGGAATACAGGCTGATACTGTTCTAGATGAAAAGCTCACCGCAGCAGTAATTCCAAAACAATTTACTGTTTCCTGTGGCATGGCAGAGCCCCCAAAAAGAGGAGGAACAGGAGAGCAGAACAAAAAGTGATTTGTAAATACAGAAAGAGCAGACAGGAAGCCTGAGCCTGGTGTTCCTCTTTGGTTTGTATTTCTCTATTTTTCCTACTGTTTATTTACAACCACAGCCCTTATCACACGCAAGTGTGCGGTGAGCGGAAAGGAGAACGCAGAGAAAATAATTACCCTCTGCTTCAACCAGCTGGTTTGTTCATAAACACGCAATTATGATTTCATGGCAGTCCATTATATACAAGCCACTCCAGGGCAGAAAGCTCTGCCAAAGCGCGATCACTGAAAACATCTTAAACACTCTGCAAAAGCAAATACCTCCACTGAATGCAATTTTTTGATTTACTTGGCAAGTCTACAATAAGAAATCAATTAGTCTTTGAAAAATACAAGTCCTGTAACGTTAATGTGCCTGGTCTGTAGAGTTCTATCTGCATGAATATAACGTCTACAGGGTTCTGACAGCTAACAGCCACAGACAGAGGATGACTGCTTTCCCTGAGACTACATGACTGCTTAACTCTGATTTTATAATTCAGCACTGAATGGATCTCAATCACATCCTGTTTAATCCCTCACTCTGATATATTCTGGTGCTTTAATCAGCGGGTGAGAGGTGGGGACAGCCTGGACCAATCACCAGTCCATGAAAGGGACAGCACAGAACAGGGAGACACAGGACAAACAATCACACACACAAACACATGCACACACAAACAACAATGATTTTTAAATATTCAAATAATTGTTAAAGTATACTAATCCAAACTGTCATTTTAATAAGTGTGTTTCTCTCTCCAGTCTAGTCGCACCATGCTGCTATCGGTACCACATCCTAGGGGTAATGCACCAAGTTGATTACCAAACACCACGGTGCTCTTCCAGGCAGGGGTGCAATGTTCAACACAACACCTGCCAAAAAGACTCAAACTTATTGCGCATCTGTTTCTGCCATCTCAGATTGGAAAGGATTATAGAGCGGACACCACAGCCTCTGGTGAGCTACACCTCTACTGCCAGGACACGTACTGACTCCTCCACACTGATCCACTGGACAGATGAAACATGAAGGAACACTCAAATCCACCGCTAGCAGAATTAGCTAAGACAAACGTGTGTACCTGCAATTTCTGTTCCATCAGGGAGGGTGTTTTAGTCAGGTGGTCTGTATATCAAGTTATTATCTCAGCAGTTAGAGATGATCTCTCTCTTAGAGATGATTATATTTTTAACTAAAATGACCTGTTTCTTCTTAAGTAAACAAGGCATGCACTTTGTTCCATGTTTTTAAGATTTACTGAGTCTTATTTTGTCAGGGTTTGGGGTGAGAGGATTCAAAATGAAAAGAGGTAAGGAAACAAAACCTGACCTCACAATTTTGTTAAAATAAAGTAAAAACTGACATGGCAGCAGAACCCAAAACTGATGAAATATGGGAGCACTGGGAGAAAACCAAAGGGACACATTTATGGTGATAACGCCCCCTTTGCCATGCCAGGCCATCAGTAATTTCAATTTTTGATAATTGTCAATACTGGTCAGCAGATCTAGTTTTAGCTACATATAGGAACAATAAGGACACACTTCAGCATTTAGGGACAAAATGATGAGTCAGAATCTCACTGGGCTGCAATTTGACAAATTTCAAACAGTTCAACATGAGTCAAGGAGTCTCACTCTGTGTCGCTGAAATCTTAATGTTCAAAAGATTTGCAAAGTTCCCATGCAGCTGGAACCGTCTCAGTATAGTTTGCACGAGTCAGCAAATGCAAGAAATGTGAGACTACTTTGGGAGGGGATGGCAACCAAACAGCAAATGAAACAAAAACATAATCAAGGCACTAACTGCAACATGAAATTGTTTGCAATTATGTCATATGTCCCACATGACTGAACAATATGTAAAACTTGTTGTCAGTCTCATACCACTTCAGTGAAAACTAGAAATGTGTACATTTTCTCACAATTCTGTCTCCAAATAGCCACCAACAGTTGCAGCCCAGTGAAACTCTGGTCTATCTGACTTATTTGTTTTAAACAAAATATATTTGATTATAATAATTTAATCGAAAATTGATGAGTCGTAATTTAAGGCACTTAGCTTTTTCATTTAATCCACAACATTCATTGATTATTCATTTTGCTTTATTGTGTCTGATTGTTTCACTCAACCATGCCTGTGAAAGTGTAAGAAGAGAGACGTGAGGTGTGACATTTAGCGTTTGCCCAAGACTGAACAGTGTGTTTAGTGAGGGACAGTAAAGCCCTCACAGAGTCGCAGTCCTTTTACAAAATCTCAGGTCACCACATCACTTCACATTAATGGGCCAAGTGTGCTCTGTGGTTTAGATAGAAGCGGCTGAAAGGCTCACAGGGACCTCAAACAGGAGCAGGTGTTCAAAATGAAAAAGAGTGACCAGGAATAACATTTTAAAATGAAATACCACCACTTGTGTTCTAGCATAAACTGCTGAATTAAAGCAACCCTGGTTTAATTACAGTATAAACATAAACTCTCATCTGACTGATCACTTCCTGTTTCCTCTTCATCAAATCATAATCTGCTGTAAAACTGAGCGGTATCCAGGAAGCTGGTTATGAAAGCTCTGAGTAAGTTAACCATGAAATACAACACAATAACAAATGTCTGACATGCATTTTAAACTATCTGACTGATACTAAAGCAGAATTATTTCATACCATCAGGAGAGGTTGGCTATACTTCAATATTGATCAAATTAATAGAATTGTTTTCAATATACAGGTAGAAATTGTGTGAACTGATCAGGTAGCAGCAGGATCTCAGGTTGTGCTAAAACAGCTGGGGTTTAAATGACTATGTGTAAACAGACACTGAAGTAATATTTATTGCATCAGCTGATAAAATAATGAAGAGAATTATGCCCTAACTTAATAAATTATAGTTCATTTTTAACTGGGTCCATGCTTTAAACAAATATTATAAATTAACGCTCTTGTACCTGAATGAGTGGACAGCTGGAAATTAAAAAAACTAAATCAAAAACTGATATTTTACATTTGAATAACCTATTATGAAATCTAAACAACTGGTATGTTGATCAGGAATCAGTTGCTTTTTACAGCCCGGTGATTTCTCCTGGATTCACCTCTCTTTGCACCACAGCAACACATTTCCTTAGCCCTCTATTGTTTCACTAGTACTATAATTACATAATTAGCCAGAGTAGACAATGACTCTGTTTACATTCTGGTTGTTTGTACTACACCAAGGGCGGTTAGGTTTATTAAATGTCTAAAATGTAGATATATATTTTAGATCTAAAGTAGCTCTTTAGATTCCTGCAGTGCAAGGTTGAGGGAAAAGCCAGAAGTGTTTCAACACTACCAGCTGAACATCAACTATTAACTAAATAAACTGCTAAATTACACATTAGTTTATTGAATCAGGAAAAGGATCAGCCATGGATCAGCAGGTAAGGATGGTTGTTTAAGATCAGAAGGAGAGCATCCTTGAGCGCCGTCCTAATGGCAGCCCACTGCTCCTCAGGGATGAGTCAAATGCAGAGAAATCATTCCCCCAAATGAATCAATAAATTACTACTTATAATTTTAAAAATCACACATGCTTTAACTAAATGTGTGCATTCTATAAAAGCTTTACAATAAAAACTGAAATATGATGACTGTAAAAACCATATAGCCTATATTTTCCCAAGCTGCATAGTGTGCTGTTAGCAGCTGACAGCTAAGAGCTGTTTGAGATGAGCATATGAGCAAAAAGAACTTAAATCAAACACCAAACATAAAAGCATTAAACACTAAACAAAGCACACATAACACTGCAGCATTCCCAATATGCAGCCAACAAAGTTTTTCTGTTATAAACCTAAACAAAAGATGCTATAGCTACCACTGAGTGCCCAATTCTTAAAACCATTTGAGGTATTTTAACTTTTCTGTTTGGTTGCTTTTGGACCATTGGCAGTGGGCTGATTGCAGGTTAATCTATCAACATTTATAGGGGCTTTTGTAGCTCCTCATTCAGGGAGGGAGCTTTCTTAGCTCAATGTGGATCCTCAAGTGATGTAACGTGTTGTGATTGGTCCAAACAAAAGCCTACATTGATTGACTGAGCATATTGAACACTCTTGAACACAAACAAAATGAATTCTCTGTTGGTGAGAATCAGAATCCAGGAATATTGATCAGGGGGATACTGTGTGTAACAATAGTTGCTCCAAACCAAGAACAGTAAACAAACTTAGAGTTACACCAAACTTATGCTGCAAATAATATATTGCAAAAATTCAGTTTCCTGCTATATTGCTAATTGATATTTTATGTAAAAAATTGCAGTGTTATATAAATAAAGCTTGTGCTCTAAAAAGGAAGAGTAATACAAGGAGATGGCCACAGACTGGAATGATTTCCTGTGTGGCTCAGTGGTGCACTTGGGTATTCTCAGCCCCTTGACAAACGTACTCCTGTGGATGGCCAGGATAACGTATAGTGGGTAGAACGTATTGTCCAGTACTGTCCTTATCTTGAACACCATTCACCTCACTACTATTGTCAGGAAGTCCAACCCCATCCCAACAACCTCCACTAGTTGTTACTGGTCTCCAGTCCTGCAACAGTATAACACTGGCTACAACAGACTCATAGAAGATCCTGAGCATTGTGTGGCAAATGTTGAATGACCTCAGCTACATCAAAAGGTAGAGATGGCTTTGGACCTTCCTGAAAAGTGCAGTTGGGTTTTTAGCCAAGCCCAGTTTATTGTCAATGTATACACTCTGAGATATTTGTAGTTCTCCACTATGTCCACAGCAACCCCCTGGATGGAAACAGGGGTCACCTCTCAAAGACAACAATCAGTTCCTTTGTCTTTGCCACATTAAGCTGCAAATAATGCTCACACACTACGTGACAAAGGTGTCCACAGACACCCAGTACGCCAGCTTCACTTCCCTAATGATGCATCCAACCACTGTCATGTTGTCAGAAATCTTCTGAAGATGACAGATCTCAGTGCAGTAACTGAAGTCTGTGGTGTAAAGGGTGAAGAGGAAAGGGGGAGGACAGCTTCTAACCTAGGAGGGTTGGCCTAATGGTAAAAGTATAAAAACCACAACCCACAGTGCCTGCTGGCTGGTCCAGATGGGCGTAGACATGACTGAGCAGGTAGATGAAGCATAATCAACTCCTAAGCAGGGCTGGTAAGCCAACTGAACTGATGTTAGAGAACATCATATACATACATTAGGTGACGTGCAATTACAGCATTCCTCTGGTGGCGTTAATATAACTAAAAGCTGTTTCCACTATGAAACCCAGAACCTTTTACCCTGATATCTAATTACCCTGCCTAGACCAACATTTCTTCCAGCCCTGGTTTGTTGCATTTCCACAAAAGTCTGAGCTATACATTTAGTCCCTGATGTGTTGAAGTTCAGAAAGCATGCAGTTGACTCAGTTCTTTGCACATTTCTAATTAGTGGTCACTGGGAGAATCCTAGACAAACCTGGCAAATCAGAACTGTTGAATGTTCTCCCATCTCTCAGATAGTTACACTACCTCCCAAACCAGGACTGATTTCTGGGTTAAATTCTTACTGTAGCAACCTCAGCCCATGCAGTGGAAACATACAGAGGTAAATAATACATTAGGTCTTGGGAAATGTTCCATGAAGTTGAAACACACCTAAATTGCTTGGTCTGAAAACGCCTTTTGTCTGTGGCGTCTCTACATTTGGGGCCAGTGGGGCCGGGCCTTACCACCAGATGTTGCCATTGAGCTTTATACACACTTCAAATAATCAGTAGGGGGGAAAAGTTCATTTTAGAGTAATATTGTACAAAAACCCATTCTCTTACCAAGAATATTCTGTTATAAACATTTGTGTAAAATATCTAAGTCTTTGTTAATACTGACAAGCTCAGGAGGCTAAATCACAGTGCTCTCAATAGACTTTCAACGGGCACAAACTTCGATCATTCAATTAAAATACTGGAGTATCACACGTGATATTCCGTTCTGTTGGACAGCAGTGCTTCACCATCTAGTGTAGCTTGTTAGCTATCAAGACAAAAAAATAAATACATGTAGTAAATGTTTTGATTTGCACCTTTTCTTTTCAAAGACTGACCACCACCTAATCAGTCCAGCGTTAGTTTTCCTCACCAGCATTCTGTTTGCTCTATAACAGTTTATATCAAGCACACATTCCATTAATTAAAATAAATGGATGGCAGTGGCTAAAAACTGAAATTAATTCAGACTTTTAAGCAGTTTTCTCTTGTTTGTTGCTGAGGAAAGAGATGACTGGTGCTGCAGATAATTATTGTATAAAGAACAGTTGGAACAGATTCAACTGAAAGCTGCTGTGTGTGTATCTGTTAGTGTGAATGTGGCAGTTTTTGCCTTGACTTGTAATGAAATATGTTAGATGGTCCAACCCAGTCAGAATATCGTCACTAAATGTGACAGAAATGCACCAGGGGCTTAATTCTAACATTAAACCAACACTTTCAGCTGCTGTCTGATTATTAGAGAGCAGTGAACGTGTGAAAGGGCCTGAAGTGTGTTGGCGTTCTGAACACACTCGGGAGGAAAGGTCTCATCACCTACAACTTGTAATCTTACTCAGCTGCTTAATGCAATGCTTGATAACAGCTCTGAAGGGTGTGGCAAGATCTAAAGTTTCAACTGCAAACAATGAAGCAGTGTGACACGAAAGTGCAAATACACCAAAAGTTCATAGTTTAGTTTATGACAGCAGGCAGACACAGTATCTTTGATTTCTGTCCACATGCCCTGATTATGTCACGAGGGTGGAATTAAAAGTCAAATTAAAATGTGACGTAGAAAAGCACTGCATGAATTAAGCACCAACTTAGCTGTTTATTTTCAGGTTTTTAAAACAAATCTTGCTCACAAAACACTACTGTATATTACCTGTTTTAAAACTTCTACAATTTTGAATATGAACATATGTTTGGTTTGTTTCAATTGGACAATGTCCAAACTATGGTAATATAATTCATTTGGCTGTAGAGTATGTAATATGTCATGTCTATCTCTCTAATTAACTGTATTTTAGTTTTAGGTGTCTGTTTATTTTTATGCACTCCATGTTTTATTTTTTGTGCACTAATGTCTTGTCTTGTTTCAGGTCGCTGCACTTCCTGTTTGTGTTTTCCACCTGTAATCAGTTCCTGCCATGCCCTAACATTATCCACCTGAGTCTGTCTTCTCCTGGTTGTGTATTTGTACCTTTACCCAGAGGTCTCCCACCCTGCTACTCACTGTCCTGCGTGGTTTAGAGGTTTCTCTTTCTGTAACACACCTGATTTAGATGCACAAGTCATGAAGAGACTTCCAAAGAACTTGATGACACACTGAGCAGGTAATTCAGTCCTGTGAGTCAGGTTCATACGTTGGAGTAAGGAAACCTCTGAAACATGTAGGACAGTGGGACATCAGGAACATGCTGGAGACCTCTTTATCTTTAACCTTTATGTTAAGTGTGCCAGAAATGTTTTGTGATTTAGTCTCTGCTTGGTTTTGGATATTCCTCAGCCTCTGTCTTGTAGCATCAGTGTGGGTGTTATTGCTGTGTACTGACTGTATTAAAGGACTGTTTATTTTATATCACTGTGATTCAGTAATAGTTTTTAGCCCTCACATCTGCCTTATGACACTCAAACCTACCACCTGCTGCCTTAAACTAAGACCATCTTAATCCATATCCAGAACTGAGCCAGCCTTCAGCTTGTGATAATGGGGTTGACTCCAAAAGTTAATCTAATGTAATTGTAGATAGGGTGACCATATTTTGATATTCAAAAAAGAGGATACTTGGCTCGTGAAACATGAGTGTAAATATGCTGTTTAATTAATGATGACTTAAACCTATTTAAAGTATGCAGTCTCTGTGCGGGTAACAAGCTTCAGTTAGGCTTTCACAAGTCAACAAGTACAAAAATTGATTGCACAATATAACCCAGCCAGGATGGAACTCAAACCTACTATCATCTGGTTTGAGACCAACATCTTAAACAACGAGCTACTGCTTTCTGACAACTACCTAAGGAAAATCTTTAGAAATTTTATTGCAAATGAAACACCATGACCATGTTTGTTCTGTCTGTGAGAGGGATGACATCACACGCAAGATGGACTGCTTTATTTGCACGTTACTTAAAGCACATGCCTATTTCCAGTGAAAAACACCCAGACATTTTCATTAATCTCTGAAACCCCCTGGATACCCCAGACAGAATGTGAAAGTAGGATGTTTAGTCACCCTAAGATACAATGAAAACTTTCTTGAACTTTCATTAAAATCCATCCAATGGTTCACGTAATATTTTGCTGACAGACAGTGTTGACTTCAACAGTATTGCAAAGATTTCAGGCAACATGTAGATCTTATGTGTTTGGAATAGTTCTTGATTTTGATGACACCGGGTTTTAGCTCAACATCTGTGAAATTTTAATTTAAGTCTTTTTTGCTAGTTAACTGTGGTGGCCATCTTTATTTGTTTTGATTCCAAAAATAATGGCCTGTCTTTTACCTTATATGGGGGCAGGCAAAAATAAAGATGAAGCTCCTACATTATCCTATTGCGCCACTACATAGCTCAAATCTTTTCCAGCTTGAAGAAAATGAGCATCTCTTCTTGCCTAGAAACAATTTAATATTCATTTAAACAGTGGGTGTGCTGCGGTAGAAACCAGTTGCACAGTAAAGCTAGAGGAGTGCAGCTGAGCAAAACAAGTCAGTCATCTAAATTTAGGTCAAGATGGGTTTCCAGTCATTCATACCCTCCATCAATGACAGGTTCCTGCAAAGTCTTGTTTCCTCAGAGGCGTGCGCAGAGGGTTTACAGCAGGCTGTCGACAGATTGTGAGCTCATTCTACATCCCGTGTAAACTGGCCATGGGATCAGAGATCTCTGTACAAAGAAATTGAAGGATGTGTCAGCGTCGCCTTGGGTTATTTCTTGTCACTGAAAAACATATTTTGTGTACACAGGGCCATGGGATGCATTTTTCTTCATGCTGTCAGAGACTGAATGCAGTCTGCTGACCTTAAACTGGGATCAAGAATGTAACTACAGCTAAAGTAGAGGAGGGCAACAATGGAGTAATGGAAACACAGAGAAAGACAGGGAGATGTTTGTACTGCTGTACCGCTGCTGGCAGACTGATGCACGGCAGCAGCCTCCGACATGTGCAAACACACGGTCTGCATATCTCAATGGGAGACACCTCAGTGCATTGTGGGAGTTGTGTCGCAGCAGGAGGGCGTGTCACTTCCTGAAAGAAGAGACCTCACTGTTAGAGCAAAGTCTCCCGGGATGTGGAGCTTTGAAATACTGATGCATTGTGGGAGCCCGGGTGTATTGTGGAGTGCGCTAGACCCAGCGGGTGTTGTGACTGTTTGGTGTCCTGATAATTGTGCAAGAGGCAGCCATGTGCATGCACCCACGTGTACACACACACTCACACTCACACACACACACCTCTGATCTATTGATACACAGCAGCCCAGCAGGATTCTGCCTTTGTTGGTTTGGAATATGCACAGAGAGTTCCCTCTGAACAATGTGTGCTTGTATGCACTCATAAACACATCCTGATACTCACACACACACTACGCAGATTTACACACTCACAGAGGGAGTAAACTCCCCCATGTTCCTGCTGCAAACACATGGGAGGAAGATGAAAGACTTTCACATTCTCAGCAAGCAGCAGCAAGAGATGAATGTCTTCAACTTCATCCACCGTCTTGTAGTCTTACAATCTATATACAGTCTGTGCGGTTAACACATTTCCTCTGGCTCATCCACATCGCGGCTACAACATCCCGAGCCGACACCTCAAGCCTGCTCAGAAAAAAGGTGGAGGGCTGCTGTAGTTGAACTCTGGCTATCCTCATCTCATCCACACTCCTCATCAGCTACACCACCCTCTCCTCCCTGCCTCGCTCGGTAATCAATGCTCTCCTCCAACCTGGACTTACATCAAAGTGGCCCCGCTCCCCCTCACCCTCCACCCCCGGCCCTTCTGCGCCCAAATGCTGGCTGATCCACAGGTAACCTTTTCTCTTTCATTCCTCATTTCTATCTTTCTTTCTTCCTCTCTCTTCCCCCTTCTCCTCCCCTCTCTCCCCATGCTGCCTCTCTCTCAGAACCAGAGAGCATCAAAGACTGCTGGGCCTCGTGCCATGGGCTCCCTGCTAAGCAACCTATGCCAGACCCCCTGCTGATATCAACTCCCTATTGCCACTACACCTTCACCAACTCTGCCTTCTACCTGCACCCCCACCACCACCTCACACAACCTGCTTAAAACACACACACACACTGGTGCATCCACCTCCCACTAGGCCCCGATCGGCAGAGGCTGCCCCACGCTGACAGCACATACTGTAAACAACAAGCTGTCAACAGGGCTCAAGCGTGCCAGCCGTCTGACGTGACCTATGGAACAGAATTCTGGCTGTTTTATGAGGCTTAGTGCTCAGCAGGAGGCTGGTTGTGAGTCTGGGAGAGATAGGAGGGCATTGAGGCTTTGACTCTGCACATGTAGCAGAGCTGGTTTGGGTTTTCCTTTAAAAGTCAGTTTGTAGATACCTGAAAACTGAAAGTGCATTTTGTAAATCTGCCAATGCCCTTGTCAGTACTTCTAAAACACAATTTATTTAAAGATATTCACTGGAAATGTCTGTTTTGGAAGTATAGGAAGAAACCAACAGAAGTAAACCAAATCTTGACAATGGGTTGTTTACCTGTTATTTGTTTTAGAGAAGTAAATGTGCCCTTTGATGCAACCATGCCCTAAAGACCAAGAACAAAAACAAATGATTTAATGGAGAAGATTGGTTTTGGTCTCACATTCTTATTCATAGCGTCTTCCTCATGCACACAACAAAAGAACTAGCCCAGCTTGTCTTTTCATTATTATTAAAATATTTCCAGTTTACAAAAATATCTGTAATGTCTGTTTTTTGTCCAAATGGAAAAAAATGTTCTTTTTTATTTTTAGGACAAAAAATGTGATAAAAAATATGGAATTCTGAAAAATAAATGGTGAATTTTGGAGAAAACAGGCAAGCTCTAAAAAAGTTAATATGAATTTCATGGTAACTTACTGTATAGCCCATAGTCTTGACTTTCAGGCTAAAACAGTTCATATTAGTACACTGAAAAAAAAGATCTGTTGAATTGACATAATTGAAACATGTACATCGGTTGCACGAAATTCAATTATGTTTTTGTTTAGTAACTTAATTATATAATGCCAAATTAATAAATACATGTTATGAGAACATGAATGTTTCATGTTGAGAACTTTTAATCAAATTTTGTTTCTTTTATACATTCCATTTATGTTGTAGGTATATGAATTACTTAAGTAATACCAACATATTTAATTCATGTTATGAGAACATGAAAGTTTCATGTTGAAATCATTTAATGATATTATGTTTCTTTTATACATTCCATTCATGTTGTTGGTATATGAACTACTTAAATAATACCACCATATTTATTACACGTTATGGGAACATAATTTTTTCATTTTGAGAACTTTTAAGCAAACTATGTTTTTTAAACAAATTCCACTTATGCTATAGGGATATGAAACCCTTAAATAATACCAACATATTTGATGTATGTCATAAGAACATTAATGTTTTGTTTTGAGAACTTGCAATCCAATTTTTTTTCTCTTTTAAACCTGCCAAAAACTGTTTTAGCAACAAGATACATAAACAATTAGAAATCAGAATACTATACAGTACTAAAAATGACAACACAAATAACAGTTTTCACTTTTATTTCTAAAATGAAACACTTGAAAATTTGGGCATAGAGGTAATAAGAAACCTTTCAGATTTATCATGTGACAGAAATGATCTAAATCAGTTCAATATATTTAGAATTTTTCAAAGTGCAAACAAGTATTAAAACAATACACAATGAAATATTTTGATCACAGTAGGTCTGCAGTTGACCTTTAAGCACTTAACTGGAATACTTCAAGTAATGACAAACAAGCATATTTGAAAGTCTTTTGTCAACAGCGAGTATGAACATAACACCAAGTCAAATGAAAATGTCTTTATGTAAAGTTGACTTTCTACAGTAAAGGAGAAATCTAAACATTTAAGAAGTTTCTCAGAATAATCTCCGTGGTTATGGCAAGGTTATGTGGTTATGTGTTCATGCGTGCACATCAGTAAATTTAGAATAGCAGTTGTCAACTTTGCAGGCTGTGCTCACAGGTTGCCAGTCTATTCTTCAGGAACTGGGCTTTCTTTGAAAGTGTGGCATCATCTAGCTCCATAACCACTTTCTGGAGGACTTCAAAACTGTACCTGAGTTGATGATAATCGATGTTTAAACTGTACATGAGGCCAAACAGCAGCGCTAAAGCCAATGGAATATTGTCCAGTTCTTGGATGACGATTTTGCTTTCCAGGGCAATTCCTGCATCGTCTGGGCCAGGCTGGGCTTCATGTCGTTTCATTGTGAAGATCCCCACAGTAGTCTCTCCTCAACAGATTCTTCAAAGGCTGCTTCATCGTCTCCCTGCACAGAAGTTCATAATATATTATTGGATCTAGTATTAAATATGGTACATAACTCAATACAACAGACAAAGATGGTACCCAAATAAATCTAGATCTTACAACTTTGAAGGTGTGTCCCAATTACAAAACAGTTACTCTGTTTTACATATAAGGAATTGTTTCGCTTTTGTAAATGTTGAAGGGATACTCCACCGGTAAGTTATTTTTTGTCTATTGTCATATTCCTCAGACATAGATAAGTGGGCAAAAACAATTTGTTAACAGCCCAGCCGTTTTCCTGATCTGGCAGGCGGATATTCGCCTCCCTTTAGCATTAGCTTAGCGTAAAACACTGTATGGACCGAACGATAGGATTGGACAATCCAGCTGTGTATCTGCTGCACTTCCTCACTGCTTGGATCCGCCATTAATCCGTCCGGGCGCATTTTGCAGTAGAACATCCCGGAAGTGAGAAAAGGACAGAAGCAGCCGGCTGTTGGCGCTTCCATTTTAGGAAAAAATACCAGTCCCCCCCCAAAAATATAACACCTTTTCAGCTAGCAGAAAACTAAAAACGTTTGGAGGTAAAAAGAGGAAAAGCTGGGGGAACGTTTCTACAGCTGGAGTTAGACTCTGCATTGTTACTGTGGCAAAGCAGGGTTCCATGTCCGCGGGAAGGCTGGCCTACAGATTTTACCTGACAGGAGGGGTGAGTGCTCCAAGACGTCTTTCTGTAAAATAGCTAGCGATACCTAGCTTGTATACCAATCTACTGAAAGCAGCTATAAGGGGTCTATAGGTGATGTCATGGAGAGTTGGTCTAGTATTTTAACCAGTTTCACTGTACTCACCACATGCCGTCTTGTCAGGTTCTCAGGGACTTCTTTGAGGTACACACAAAGGCCCTTCAGGATGCTTTCATGTCCAAGGTCAACGTCATTTCCTACAGGATGGATGCAGGGTCAGATTTAAATTACACGTGTACATTTTCCTAATCAGGAAAGTTTAAATTCCATTTGTAAATCTCACCATCAGTCATGTGGACCATTATACTTTTTAGTCGTTTGCCGATCTGTCCTCCTCTTCTTTTGCAGACTACAGGCGGTTTTGGAGAAAGAATGTCGAGCTGCGAAAAGACCTGGGACTGTAGTGGCAGAGTAGTGATTCTCTTAAACTCAGCGTTTATCTGGAAAACCAAGACAAAAATTTTTGTCGAGATTTATTAACAAGCGTTCATTGCATTATCAACACTTTTACTCACCTCCAACACATCAAAGAGAGCAGGCCATTGTTCCTGAACATCTTGCATCATGGGTGTTTCACGAACAACTTCTAATCTTTTATAAAGAGAAAGTCTTGTCCATTTTCTTCCTCACTGCCACCTTGTTGCTCTGAGCCCTGATACAGTAAATAACAAAATAAAAGATGCATAATAAGGCTTATTATAAAAAGATGTTTTCCCCACCCACTCAACCAGGACATGAATGTTCATTGAGCTGCATGGTGACATCTTTTTTGTTCTGTTCTCCTCGAATGCTTGAAGATTTTAGTTTAAAATAAGCCTCTCATTGATCCAAAACAGTAATTTAATGTTAGGTGACATTCAGCTTTTAAAAGAACATCTTTAAAATCTAAAATAACCAGATTTTTTCTAATCAAACCTAAAAGTATCAGAGAATATTAAAGATTAACAAAAATAGTTAAATATGATATATATTGATACTGATATGAAAAATTCTATCACTATAGGAATTAATTCCATATCACCCAGCCCTACTTGTATTTAAACACACCACAACTGATTTTCAAATGTTTATATAAATAAGAAAATATATGATGTGCATTAAATGGAATTTAAAATGTTAGGTCTTTTGTGAAGTATTTTTGTAGGAGGAGTATTTTAGAAACTTTATTTATTTTTATTTTTTTACAAAAAGTAGTTATGGGTAAATGCTTTTTTCTTCTTTTTAATTTTTAGGATGTTGTCAGAAACTGTAATTGTAGATCTCTTTATTTAACTTCCAGAAGCCACTGGTAGTTCTGGTATTGTGTTTAAGTGACAAAAGCAATATGTGTTATTATAAAACTGAAAAAATGGACATTGCTATAGAAAACTGATGAGCAAATACTGCTCCCAGCTCCTATTACTTTACCTGTTAGCTTTGCACCTTTTCCTACCAGAGATTGAAACCTTCACCTGCTTTTATGGACACTGCTACTGTGAAGAGAGAAAGA
>SSNR01000270.1:659098-725314 GCA_006937965.1 Callopanchax toddi | reverse complement strand
AGAGCAAAACATTCAAACTATTATGAATTTATAGAAAACTTTTAATAAGTTTTACCTTTTTGAAAACTTCTGAAGTCCCGCACAGCACTGACAAAATGGCTCCTTCTTGTCTTCAGTAAAATTTATTTTCCCGGTCAAAAAGAGGGGGAGGGACTTCAATTTCAAAATGTAGGTGGAGCTTTTCCACAAAGTGCAAATATATTATTTCATGGGATCGTAAATGAAACATGTCAGTTCAACAACAAGAAAATTTTCATTGATGTTTCATGATTGAATTATGTTTAGAGCAGAAGCATAATTAAAACATGTCATTTTAACATAATTCTTTTTTACAAAATGAAAAACCTTGCTTTTGCCATTTTTTCAGTGTACTTTATTAGTACTGCACAGAGATTTTCAACAAAAACTGGTAGATATTTCTGATCCGGTCCATAGACATGCAGCTGCACGTATTATTTCTTTAATATATCACAAAGATATATTAAAAAGTGACTCTCTCTCCACTTTCAAGTCACTGCTCAAAACCCACCTATTTAAACAGGCTTTCCCTTAATCATCATCCTCACCGTCACCCATTAACTAGCTTACCGTCAGTGTTTTTAGATCGTGTGTGTTTATTAATTCTGTGTCTATTGCTCTGTTTGTAAAGCGTCTTTGAGTGTCCAAAAAAGCACTATATAAGTTTGAGGTATTATTATTATTATTATTATTATTATTAAAGATTGTGTATTTGAACATGGTGGTCTGACTCCTTCATTTTTTTGTAAAACCGGTCATTTTAGAACATACATGGTTGTTTGGTTTGTTTTGTTTTTATGTTCCATTGATGACTCAGAAACACCATAACAGAAAAATATCGTTACAGCAAAGACAACTCCAGGATATGATCAGCATCCCAGTTCACAACATCATCAAAATATCCAAGAAACACCACAGGCAGCCAGACTGGGTCTCAGACTCAGACTTGTTTAGAGCAGTCCTGATCGGCGCATAAGAACTGAGTATTTGTCTGTAGTTTGAAGGAAATCTTTCACCAAACAATGTTCTTTCTCTGTATTTTGATATGTTGCTAATGTGGATGTCCTGCTGGCATGGTGAAGATATTTACAGTGAAGTAAATAATTGAGCAGGGACTGTGAACACGTCTGAAGTAACATACTAATTTGGGGCTGGTCCTCCCTAAAGCTCTGATCCTGGAATCGCTCCTGCATTAAAGAACACGGATATGGGGGCTTTAATATGACAAAGTGATAAATTTCTATTAGTGCTAAACAGGGTTGGATATTCTGAATTTCAGCTTACATGAAATTATCCAATAAACTCTAAATTTACTGTTAACCTCCTGACAATCACAGACTAAAGAGATGATCCTCCTGCTGACTTAATAATGACATAATGACAAAAGAGGTTCAGGAAATAACAAGCTCACTGCACTGCATACAGATTTGCTAGTTTCACACTGCAGCCAACATTCTACAGTCGGCATAACAACGATGAGAAATCCATGAAAAATCACAGAGGGATAACACTATATACCATAACAGGGTTTTGGTGTGAAGGATAATTGAGCATGCAGTAAAAAAAAGCAAATAGGATAATTCATGCTGCGACTGAGATAAGACATTGTGACAATACTACATTCATCTTCTCCCTTCTCAAAGCTAGATATCTGATATCTTTTTTGTCTGCACATCCTGTCTTTTGACATGACTTGTACGAATGCACTCAATCGCTGTCTCTTTCCCTGACTATTGTCTATATGCTATCATTACTGTCATCTCCCCACACTTCCTCCTCTCTCTGCCCACTCCCCCGCCACCACATCCACGTCTCCTCTCAACTCACACTCAGATTTGTGGCTCTTAATATTGTATCTGTCTAGCAGAAGGACAGGAGCACGGGAAATGACATGTTTCCGCCTGGGGTGAAAAGACACGCGCGCACAAGCATGCACACAACACACACTCGGGCGCCGGAGACTGCGTTGAGCTCACAGTGTAATTATGGGGAAACAGAGCAGTCAGTTACACACCTGAGTGCAGCCCGGATCAGAGCTCGGGTGTTACTTTGACACTGATGGGGAAAGCAGAGAGTAAGTCTGTTAAAACACACTGACAGACAGCTACATTTGCAGACATGGCCGTGAGGACATATCAAATACCTGAAGTGAAAGGAAAAAGGAAAAGGACATGAGGCTGATACTTGTGTCGTGCATGTTTGGCTAAAAATATGTTGAACAAATGAAAAGTGAAGAGCACAATAACTAATACAATATATAATAAGAAGACATTTGGAGCTTTGGAGAATTTCACTGGACGTTTTCTACTGAGGCTGAAACCTGGATCCTGTTTTTACAATGAGAACCACAAATGCCAGCAGAAATTAGGACCTGATTCTGAATCAGTTAGTCCTCTTTTTAAATACAGCTTTAATGCTGTGTAAAAACACACACAAAAGACCTACAGGTTCAAGTGAGGCCCAAAAGGAAGCACATTTCTCTAATAAGGGTGACTCCTGCAGCTAAAATCTGACTGCACAGATGTGTGTAGGAAAATAGTCCTTTAAGTCAGCCAATTCACTACTTCAGTACAGAAAAATGTCATTAGAACTGAAAAGCAAGCTTCATTTTTGTAAAAAGAGTTTAATATTGGAAATGGCTGCACTGTATATCAAATTGTTATTGTTGTTCCAATAGATTTTTTTGTCCAATCATCAGATTGGACGTCCACACTGAGGTTTAGAGGAGTCAGGATGTTAAAGGTCATGGAGCTCACTCTGAGCATAAAGATGACAGAATAGAAAGAGAGGCCTGAGGAAAATGTGGATCTATCGCAAATAATATTATTATCACAGTGTTAAACAATATTATCGCAGTTGCATCTTTTTCTAATTTGGCTAAACTGTGATGCAAAAGAGAACAATGCTTGGAGACTCAGGAATCTCCAGAAAGTTTCCAAAGGAGTGGCCAGATGGGGGCCACTGATAATCTGAGTATTACACATCAAAGCCAAAAACCAGAGCAACTTTTACTTTTATGTGTTGTTACATAAAGACTATTGAGACAATTTTGCATAATAAAAGTTAGGGAAGGACATTCTTATATGGAAAAAATAATTATTGTAAGGAAAGAAATTAGAGAAATGTGTCCGTGAAATGTACGGATGTTAGCATAAGTAAATAAATGTTGCAATTCGTTAAGCTTGACTTCTGTCTAAATTTTATTTTCCTAAAAAACATTAAGTATATCACTGTCTTGTTGACCTTTTTGAACCTTTTTTTTTAAATAAGTAAAAGATTTGGGGTGTGATGTGACCATTAAAAGCATAAACATTAGTAAATTTGTTGGCAGTATTGTTCTTTCAAAGAGTGAAAGATGATATTTCAATGCTTTTGAATTTGACTTCTGTGAAAACTGATTGAATAATTAACATATTATCAGCCGTAGAGAGCTGTCTGAACAACCTCAGTTTTAAGAAACAGAGAGTGCTGACTAGATTGATAAGCTAAGTGCTAGTCAAAGTGGGGAAAGGATTAAAGTGGATTTCTACCATCATTAAACAACTCTGTTCTCAAGATTTCATGCTAAGGCTATTCTATAACCACATCTCTGTGGATTGGGGTGGGTGGGTGATAAGCTAACACCAGTATGTGTCGCTGGTGCTGCATGCACATGGCACCAATGCTCAGCATGTGTTTGTTGCACACATGTGTTGGACATGCTGCAATTGTGTGTGTGTTGCCATTGCTGCGTGCATGTGTCAGAAATGCCGAATGCATGTGTCTGAGGTGCTACGAGTGTGTGTCGCTGTTGCTACACACGTGTGGCGGAGGTGCTGCGATGTGAGCACTCAGTCGCTGTGCTGCAACAGGATGTGAAGCTTGTCAGATCACGGGCTGCGCATCGGGACAGTAAAAGCGCCGGTCTGTAAACGCGCATTCAGGCAGTGAGTTCTGGTGTGAATGCACTCTGGATGACCTAGTATGTGCACCCCTATCCATAAACCTTCTAACTGCTGTAAATTGAACATCACAGTCTAAAAGTTTATAAAATAGTTTGTTGCTACTGTTCAAGGCTCTTCATGGTCTCCAGGACCTTTAACCTATCCACACTTCATCCAGTCGTCCAGTCAAATAGCCAAATACTCCTTGCTGTTCCCAGATCCAAATCAAAATGCAGAGGTGATTATTTGCAGCCCCTAACCTCTGGAACAACCTCTCCACATTAGATCTGTTCAGAACATCGGCCACTTCACAAAAACTCTCACAGACCCACTTCTACTCACTGGCTTTGACTGTAGTTAAAACTGATAACCTGATTCAGTTTTAGTACCTTCTTTATGTTTTTGCTTTATTTTACTTTTAATGCTTCTCTTTACCCATGCTCTGTTTATTGCTCCTGTAAAGCACTTCGGTGCAGACCTGTTTGTTATAAATTGCTATAAACGGTCATTGACATTTCCACACAAACTACTACAATAATTTTTAGATTAGAATCATTTAAAGATGGCAGAAACTCACTTTGGTCTCGCTCCGACTGTGACTAGCCATTAGCTCATCCATTTGGTCAGAACTCATCTATGTTTTTGTCTTTCAAAGAGCCACATACAACAGGTAGAATATCTATCATCGGAACTAATCCTCAACAGCATGGCAGTGTGTATTTTTATACTTTCAGGTTTTGGTGATCTACAACTGATATCCTGTATGTGATGTGTCTGAAAATATGTAAGCTACATCTCTAATAGGAAGACCATATTTTCAATTAAACATCCTGTAAGAATTCTTCTCTACAGTATAAAAAAATTGTTCTCTACTACAAATAACATTTTCTTCAGTTTTCCTGACAGCTCTACTGTCTGCTCTCCTCAACTTCTTCAGACGTTTACATTGCAAACAGACAAGCTCCATAACAGACTCTCAGACGCCTTTAAAGCCAGATTCATAAAATGACATAAAAACAAGCAAAGAAAAAAAAGAACTTCTTGCAAAAACATCAAGCTAGTACTTCAAGAGAGTCTGATAAATGACAAAGTGAATGTTGCTTGTACATGATATCACCAGCTAGCCTCTAACTAAATTACCATGCATAAAGTAGTACACGGTTTGCGGAGGGCAGCGTGTCCTGAATGTATCAGCAGTTTCTCTCCAGAAGAAATAGGCGTGCAGCTCATTAAGTCCACTGCCTGCCATGTTCACACTGAACCTTATCAACCTTTACATGACACGACGTGACTGTACAGCAGCTCCAGAACGAAGGGATGGGGAGTTGATGCAGTAATCCAATCCACTCTGCTCATTCTGCCCCTCTTTGTTCTGTTTACGAAAGGTTTCGACGGCTTCTCACAAAACCAAATGGGAGCAGAGGTCTGAATGATCCGTACTCTAATTTACTATATCATAGTTTCCTAATGTTAGTGTGCATATGTATGGAATGCTTTCTGGCCAGATAGATAAACTGCGTAAATAATGAGGACTTCTAGGAGCGCTCGACTTAACTAAAGCATGCGACTGCTGTGATGGAGATCATCAGAGACAGACGAGTGTCCACAGACTGCTGGCAGTCTAATCTCAAAAGCATACATTGATGGAGCTTTATGTGCAGATAGACAGAGAATACATGTCATCATAAAAAGCTGCCAAACACAGCAGTGTAATAATCAGTGTCAGACGCCTGTCAGATACATGAGCAGAACAAAGCCATCTGCATGAGAACACATCACACAGTGGAGATATCAGTAACTGTTATGGCATGGTTTCTTTAGTGTGGAGAAAAAGGCCAGTTTAGATAGTAGGATATAGCCAGCTTTTATTAAAATTACATTTTTACAATTGTGTAAAGAATTAACAGATTCCATTTTAGTTTGTGAAGACAGTGATGCTACTTTAAAGAGTGTGTGTGTGTGTGTGTGTGTGGGGGGGGGATGTCCTAATAAAAAAGAGCATTATAGTCGGCCGTCTGCACTTCAGACTTGAATTTTCAACATGAAAATATTGAGTTATCATCCAGATCCATCAGATCAGAGATACACATGTACTCCCAGCTGATAACAGGAATCTGAGGTCAAATACTCCCAATATTCGGTTCACAGATGGAATCTGCCTTTTCCCTGTCTTAGACTTATATCTATTTAATTATGTTTCAGAAATGTCAAACTACCAAAAAGAAGACTTTAAATCTATCAAGCCAAGGCCTCCAGCAGGCACTGGAATGGTCCACAGCCAAGTGTGAAGCTGCTGGGATGCAGATCAGCACCTCTTAATCTGAGGCCATGGTCCTAGACCCAAAAAGGGTGGATTGCCAATCCAGGTTGGGAATGTGCCACTAACCCAGGTGGAGGAGTTCAAGTATCCTGAGATCATATTCACTAGTGAGAGCAGAATGGGGATTGATAAACTAAAGGATTATTTAAACTGTCACAAGTTCATTGTTTATAATAAAAATAAAAGCTGTCATGTTTGTTTACTCCAAAGTCACGTTTGATCTCGTGAAGTTCTGCTAGATTTCACGTCTGATGTGGGAATGTCCGTGCTTGTGTGTGATCACACCACACACTGTAGGATCAGAACGGTCAGTGTCCGTGATTTTTAAAGGAACATTTCTCGCCACATGTGTGGGCTCTTATGATTTAAAATTGGCCGACAATTTGAAAATCCTGCCGTGTGAACCGGCCTTAACTGGGGCACATGTAGAGATGTGGATGCTGTACCGATCAACAGTAGATTTGAGTTGAAAGGCAAAGCTAATGATTAACAACTGCATTCCCACTCCCATCTATGGCTATGAGCTGTAGGTGACGACTGACTAAGACTGCCAGGACAAGCAGCTAAAATAAGCTTCCTCTTCAGAGAGGCTGGACTCACTCCTCTACATCGGGAAGATTCAGTTGGTGGTCTGAACATCTGGTAAGGATGCCTTCTATGGGAGGTGTTTCAGGAATGTCTCACTGAGAGGAGACTTAAGGGCTATCCCAGGAATCACTGAACAGGTCAGACAATCACTATGTCATCTCCTCTAATAGCCACAGGAACTGATTTAGACCTCTTCCCTCTGAAGTCCACAACCATCTCCTTGGTCTTGGTGGTGTTCAGCTGTAGATGGTTGTGGCTGCACCAGTAAACAAAGTCTCTGAATGTAATCATGTATTCTGTTTGATAACCTCTTTCAACACATCTGACTATCACTGAATCATCAGAACATTTCTGAAGAATGCAGCTCTCCGAGTTGTGATGGAAGTCAGATGTGTAAAGAGTGAACAGGAACGAGGACAGGACTGTTCCTTGAGGGGCTCTTGTGCAGCTGAAGAAGATTTTCCCAGGGACAGGTGGACATACTTTGGTTTGTGTGTCAGGTAGTCCATCAACCAGGAGTTAGTCCTGAGCTTCTAGTCCTCATCTTCTCTTCCAGCAGCCCTGGCTGGATGGTCATGGATGAAAAGTTAAAGTACATCATCCTCACAGATGCTCAACAGGTGCACTTTTGCCCTCTGTAGCATGTAGATGAGGACATCGTCCACACCAACACAAGGCTGGTAGGCAAACTGTAGAGGATCAATATATTCAATCACTATGTGACTGATGTGAATGAGGACCAGTCTCTCTAGGGTCTTAATCTTCAGATCCTTCTGAATTGATTTGACCCTGTCACTGTCACCATCCATGAAGGCCTTCTTTATCTAAGCTGTGTTTTAAGTCTGCTGGTCACCCAAGGCTTGTTGTTGGGGAAGCACTGGATATATCTGCTGGGTACACAGTGATTAACACAGAAGTTTTTGTAATCAGGGACACAATCAGTAAAGTCATTTCCAAAGGAACACAGAAAATGTCCCAAGCCGTGGATTCAAAGCACTCTTGCAGACATTCATTGGCTTAATGGGACCAACTTGTCACACTTCTAATGGTATGTTTGTCTGTTGGTTTGTCAGAAGGAACAATTTAATAGAGTTATATTTAAAAATCACAACACTTGTTTGCTTGTTTTTTAATCTGTGTGTATTAATTATGTTAGAATATGTGAGATAATACCCCAACATTATATTAACAGAAAATATTGTTATTGCTCTGTCTATAAAACTGTAATATAAATAAAATAGATTTTTAAATTAGTATAAAGTGACATAAGTTCTGTCAATTATTGGATTAAAATATGTTCTAAAAACCGTCTTTATGACATTGTAAGTATTGTTACTGTCCTCCTCCATCAATAAGAATAATAGATCTGAGTCACAGATTCTCTCAAAGCACTGAGGACCGCAGATAGAAAATCCACATAAAACATCAGGAGTTACAACACCCAGTCCTGCACATAACCACAGTCCCTCCTGACCTAGTTCTCGTTTAATTCATATATATTTTCATTATCACAACAAAAAAATGAAAGTATAACTGATCTTTACTTTTATCTGGAAGAAAAATTACAGCATTTTAAGGCAAATAAAAACATCTCTGTGTTCAGGTAGAAACCCTGATGATACGGTATGAGCAGCAGCTTAAACTGACTGCACTGTGCTGCGTCTGTCAGAACACACACTCAGACTGGAGATCGGGCCAAACGCACGTGAGCAACAAAAGGAAAGCCAGTGGCAGACATAATGACCCAGAGTTCCGGAGAGAGAGGCAGCAGAACGGGCAGGAATTCAACACCCAGCACAAGGTACAGCACCCTCCATGAATATCAAAAAGCTCCCTCACTTTGACCTTGAGATTAATATTTAAAAGCTGGCTACAGTCTACACACACACACACACACACACACACACACACACACACACACACACACACACAGAGACATGATGCTGCACTGAAACCCTCCTCATTTACTCACTGTTATATTGCAGTTCATGTAACCATAAATACTGTGTAAAGAAAAGATGAAGATATATAGTATATGATAGAAAAGATGTGCGTGAATGAGATAAAAGCATGAGGCTGACATATTAAAACCTGCATATATCTAACTGTCACCATGTTCATCCATATGCTTTACTAATGGCACTCTGACCAATTACCCATAAGAGCTTGCAGGTGTCTCTTCATAGAAGTGTTGTTTATTATTTGAGTGAATAAAAAAATGAGGACGACATAAACACACACATTTAGAGGCCTGTGTGTTTTAATGTTGACATGAGACTTGGATTTGAAACATTTCTTCATTTTTTACAGTTTCAAATTAGTATATTTGAAACAAATATACAGTATGTATAGAAAAACAGAAAGTATCAGTAGTGACATAGTAAGCAGTGATTTAATTTTTCTGGAGTTTAGTTTCTTTACTTTCTAAATCTAATTCAGCGAGAAAATAAAGTCTCATGCTCTCTACTCTTTATGAGGAAAGTCTTCAGTTTTCTTTTTGTGAGTTTTGAGTACAGAATTTTAAATGAATTCAGACTGATTACAGTGTTGTAATGAAATATTTTACATGTGCATCTAAGACAACACGCAAGCATGACAGCTTTTGATTTGCATGTTCTTATTTTTTTAACCCTCATTTCTCAATCTAATGTCCTGATCATTCAGTTATTTTCTTTATAAATTCCAAACACTATGTTGTCTTTGAAGCAGCAAACATGTATCAAAAGCAGTAAGTGAACACACAAAGCTTTCTGCATTAGTTGGGTTTGATATTTATGAAAAAAATATGTAAGAAACTGCAGCTGACAGCGGATTGATTTAAATCAAACCAGGGGAGTTTCCGTTCGTGTTTCCATAAGAAAATGTGAAATTGTCTTTATGGAGGAAAATGTATTAGTTTTGTTTTGTCTTGCAGATCCCCCCCCCCCCCCCCCCCCCCCCCCCCCCCCCCCCCCCCCCCCCAGGCTTTCTAAATGTAAACTGTATTTATTAGCGTATCACTGCCTTAAGCTGATGCTTAAATACAAGTATTAAGTGCAACTTTCATGTTTAAACTTTTAAGCCACATAAGAGTTACATGATTGGAGACGACCTGCTAAGAAGGACAAATAATGTTTACAATTTTAACACACACACAAAAAAGACACAATAAAACATAGAAAAGGCTTCAGAAAAACACCCTGAGAGTCCTCGAGTGAGTTGTCTAGACCTAACCTTACTGTTTATTTCTGAGGAGACCAAACTGCTGTGCACTGATGCTACATTTTAACCAGCTTGAACAATTTTATGAAGCTGAAAGTCGAGGAGTGCTCAGAAGTCTGGAGCGCCATAAGGTCACTCTAAAGTAGATTGGATGAGCTCAAGACTGCTAAAGGTGCTTTAGCCAACTACTTAGAAACTAAATAACATCATTTATTATTTCATTAGTATTCAGTTGGCAAAGTCAGCCTTTGTGGAAAACTACATCCAGAATAATATATTTTTAAAAGCCTCTTTTTAATCAGTCTGAAATAATATCATTCTGGTTTTTACAAATATTTATATTTTATGTGTGTATTTTACGCTTGCTGTACTTTTCCCAAAAAAATGATCAAGCTTAATTTATAAAACGATTAAAACAAAGTGGAGCACAACATGTATGGACTGAGTCACAGCCTTGTGTCAGATGATATGGGTGATAGGTGTCACAACTCAAGTCAGGTTTATCATTTTGATTATAGAGCTATACTTTATAAAATTACCCTCATGAAAACAAAGAACCCATGTAGAAAAACATGTAGTCACATCAGGTCACATGAACATTATAGAATGTTCCAAAATCACACAGGAAACATGGCGCAGAACATGTTTTACATGTTCATTTAAAGGTCCCATATTTATGCACTTTCTATCCACTCTGAATCATTTAACATCATTTTTATGAAACTTTCATAAAAATGGATGTGCTTCAGCTGATTAGTCAACCTGATTCTTGATGCCTCCAACAACCAACATGTACAAAAGCCCGCTCCCCTCTTGTTTTGTAGTTCATCGTACGTGTACGAAGTAGCAAGTGGTCCGCAGACCTCAGAGAGCACACCGGCACATAGGGCGTAAGCATGTTGGACAGGTACTTAAAGGTTCCATATTCTGCACTTTCTATCCACTCTGAATCATTTCTTTTACATCTCAATAACATGTCAAAGCTCTGCATTGGTCAAATTTGCCCTTACTTTAAGTGCAGCTGTTGTTCTTCCACCCCTCATCCAACCTAAAGCAAAACTGTGCATGTGTGCGAGACATCGGTGGGTCTTCAGGGTCTCAAATGAAGGGAGTAAAAAAAGACTTTGGTGCTCATTAATGCAACCATCTATGAAGCAACTGCTGTGCTTTACTCGTAGCTTCACCATGACTGTTTGCTAACGTTTGTGTGTAACAGATGCACGTTCCTGTGGTTTTTAAAGGGTGGGGGTGGGCTCAGGTAGCCAAAAGTGCTTGTGATTGGCTCTGTCCTCTAGAGAGGAGTGGTCTTTTCCCTTCTTGACATCAGCAGGAGAAATATTTTGAAACCACTCGTTTTAGCATTAGCTCAAAACACTTCTTTTTTTACATGTAGTTCACATATTTTCTCACTCTTAGGATTTGTCATTAAAAATATCAAAGATAACTTTATGCTGGAAGAAAAATTGATACTCTTCATTTTCCAGAAATATTAAATATGAGTGAAACACCTGTAAAAAGTAATGATGGGACATTCCTTCAGAATTTTGAGGTAAAATAAGCCATTTTTACTATTTGCTCATTACAAAAGCTAAACACCAACATCAACTTGTGCAGCGTTTCATTCTTTCTGTATAAATCACTGCTGTATTTAACACGTTGCTCTGAGTTTCTAAGCTTCCAGCACATCTCTGTTCCTCTGCTGTTCCCAGGCCATCCACTGCACACCTCACAGAAAACAGACACACAAAAATACAAAAACACTAATCCTAATGTCTGCAGTTACGTCTTCCACACAGTTTGTGCTAAATCCCCTCTGTCCACCGCTGGGAGGGATGCAAACAAACATGCACACAAACAAACAAAGTGATGAGCGGACATGACATCTGAGGCTGAGCTTTTGTTTCATCTTCTCTCTCTTGTCTCTCTCTCTCTCTATGTTTAGCGCAGTGTGTGAAGCTCGAGTGCAACGCACTCCTTTATGGGGAGACGATGGGGAGGCAACCTCACTGCCACAACAAGTTTATTTTGCCAAGTGTGTGATCAAAGCCTCTGAATGTGTGTGTGTGTGTGTGTGTGTTGTAGCGTTTTGAAATAACTATTTAGTTATTTTAACTACACCCTCTGTAAATTCACTAATAAGTTAGTGTCCAGTTAAGGTCATCTGGGAGATGGACACTTGAAAGTGGACAGTAGGACACCTGTAGGGATCTTGATTCAGGTTAAACATAATCCAAGAGTGATTGTATTCCAAGTTATTGGGAAAAAGATGGATTATTGTTGTGATGGTCAACAGAGGTCAAAGGTCAGAGGATGTAGCCTATTTGGGGAGGCTACAGTGTGTGTGTGTGTGTGTGTGTGTGTGTGTGTGTGTGTGTGTGTGTGTGTGTGTGTGTGTGTGGGTGTGGTGTGTGTGTGGTAGAGTGTGTGTGTGTGTGTGTGTGTGTGTGTGTGTGTGTGTGTGTGTGTGTGTGTGTGTGTGTGTGTGTGTGTGTGTGTGTGTGTGTGTGTACCTGTGTGTGTTTACAGTAAGAGAGCGAGAGGTTTTTGACTTTACAGCAGAACTGATGGTCTTGTGCAGATGAGTCAGTGCTGGAGTTTACTCTTTTAACTGTTATCTAGTTCAGTTAAAATAAGTTCAAATTTAAAATAAAATAACCAATAAATATTTACATATTCATCCCATAATTCCAAATATGCTGAGATTTAAAAAGTTTTACTTATTTTTTCCAAAAGCAACTAGATTCAAACACACTTGGACACAGATTCAACACCTGGGCCTTTTTTTTTTTTTTGGCAATTAATAACTTCTAAAAGTAACAGTGACCATAAATGACTTGAGTTAACTTTATTTGTTATATAAAAATACTGACTTTGATCTGTAATAAAGGTCAAATTAAAATAATAAAAAATACCTGAATAATGGAGATGATTTTTTATTGTAGAAAAAGCTGTTAAAAATGATCATTGATGGTTGCACACCTTTGCAGCACTTCAAAATATAGCACTTCATTTATAATCAAAAACAGCCTAACAAACCAGAAGAAACTGTTTGCACACATTACATGTAAACCCAAAGCCTAACAGAGTCATGGTGTGTTGGTGAAGCCATTTCTTTAAAGTTAAATAAAGTTTTTAGGCTTGTGGATTAGCACCATCAGAAATGTATGAAAATTACAGAACTTACATAAATATTTATGCCACAAGCATAGACAAGTTTATCTGAGATTTTCATATCACAATCTGTTTGTCGGGCTCTTGAAAGACTCATCCATCAAATTACAAAAAAATATTTATATCAATAAAAACTGGACTGTTTGCTGTTAAAAAGTTCTCGAGTTGATGAGAAGAACCAGACTTCATTACTGACATCACACACCAAACACGATGCTACAAGACGTCCCTCTGATTTCATGCTCTCTTCTCTTCTCGTCTTATCTCTCCTTCTGTTGCTGCTCTTCTCTCTCTACCTTCCTTCGACTATCTGACCTCCACCATTCCTTACCTTATCCACCTCCTTTTCATCCTCTACGTCTCTCTCTGACATGCAATATCTCCTTCTATCTCTTACTTACTTCCTGTCCCTCTTCGTTGCTTCCGCTTTCCCTCCACTCCCTCTTTCCATTTTGATATCCTCCACTCCCTACATCTCCTCCCACCATCTATGAACACATCCCTCGTCTCTCCTTCCAATATTTATCTCTTCCTTATCTGAATCTCCCTGCCTCTCCTTCCATGCATGCCTATCTGTCTGAATCTGCTCTCTCCTAGCCTCAGTGGGATCAGCTCTCATAAGAGGACTGTACAAAAGAAGGAACAAACTCCAAATATAAATTGTTTATTTCTGACAGCACAAAACCCAGATGAAGGTAGCAACGTAAAGGAATGGGGAGGAAAGAGAAAAGCAAACAAAAAAAAAACAAGTCAGATTCATCACTGTAATTGTGTGGGTGCTTTGGGTACGCGAGCGGCTGGATGCTGATGAGGGATGGAGCTGCTCACAGGCCTCCCTGACGTCCATGAATCACAGCCAGAGTCGCTCACTGGCCCTCAGCCGCCATAAAACAAAAGATGGAGATGAAAAATGCAGCAATTAAGTGATTTGATTTCTGCTCTACCCTCCTGTCCTCCTTTCTACCCAACCCCCCTATCTGGCTGCAAATGATCTCATACAAACACACAGAAACAGGAAGAACATCAAGTCAGAGGAAGCAAGAAAAAATTTAAACACGGGTGGTAACGCTCAGAAAAAAGGCACAAAGGCTTTTGAGGTGAGGTTATGTGGAAATGTTATGAAGAATAAATATCTTAGCTGCTGTAGATAGCACCATGATCAACCTCAGTTTGGAGAAACAGAGATCTATTCTGACTAGAATGATGAGCTAATTGAAGCAGGATTAAAAAGTGGATTACTGTCACCTCAAAACAACTCTAATCTCAGAGGCTCACGCTGTTATTTACACTATTACACCATAAACTTAGCATTATACAGTTATTTACATGGAGCCGTGTGGTTATTTACCAACACAACCAGCAGCAGCAGCAAGCTAGGGCTGCAGCTGCTTAATATTTTAATAATCAAAAATTCTATCAAATCACCCATGAAGTCAATGTGTATTCAGATATAGATTATACATCATTATATCTATATTATCCTGTACGTGTGTATGTTTGTGTGTTGCAGTCAGACAGAGGTGAGTAGGCTAGGCTACTCAGAGAAACAGAGTGGATGTAGCTCAGATGAGAACAGGAAGAGAAAAAAATAACTTTTTCATCAAGTTAAGAGCTGTCATCTGAATATCATTACCAATGCTGACTTGGGAGTTTTCAACCTACCAGATTATTTCAAGCCCTGGTCCACAGACAGCATCAGATAATGAGCCATATACATACGTATATACCCCTCTGATATTAGGAGGGAAGGCATATATATTTTGGAAACACTGGTTTGACCAGTTTTCCTGGTTAAGATACAGTAGAGTCAATAAATAATAAACTGCATTTACTATGACATGACCAGTGCTGTGCCATAAAGTGGTGTCTGACAAAAAGTGAACAGTTGTCACAGGAGCATGTGCAACTTGGGTATCTGTGTGTCTCAGTGTGACTGATGGTTGCAGCTTAAAATTCAACCAATCAAATAAACACAAGAAACCCATTTGTCTGTCAAGAACTTCAACAGGTTTGGCTTTGATAACTTTTACATAAGAGACTCACTGTTTTTAAAATAGTTTTTACTATAGAAAACTTCTCCTGGTGGGTTCACCTGCAAAACCTGTGATCAGACTGCTCCACCCCCATGGCTTTACAATGACATGATGCTACCGCAAATAAGTGAGTTTGTTTTATTAGGGGTGACAAGATTAAAGCCAAAATAGGACAATTTCTTTTGCCAAAAAGTTATTAAGGCATCATCAGCAATAGTGCATTTGTGACTGATTCTAATACATTTCGAATTAAAACGTTGAAGATTATAAGACACGTTATATGCCCTAATAAAGGCACTGTCTAAGTGTCCCTTCTTCCTGAAGCCTTTCAGCGTCAGACAGCAGTAAACAGATTATTAGAGGAGACTGAGATGATGATCAAGTTTTACATTTCCTACAATATTACATTATATAGCCAAAACCAAAGATCTAGAAGGCCAAATAGCAGTTGGTCATGTGACTACAATGGAGGATGAAATGTTTGGTCTGAGATGTTCATGGCAAACATTAGGATTTGAACTTGTAATTTAGACTTTCTATTATTTAATTTATCTTGAAATGCATCTTAAGTTTCAATTCCTGCTCATAATCATTAAGTTACCTTTCTTACAAATCCTAATGTAAAAATCTGTTTCAAATAAAAACCTTTATGTTTACTAGATTGTTAACTGACTGAAAGAACAAGATCACGAATACAGGCGGCTGAAAGGAGTTTCCTCTGCAGAGCTCAGCCTTAGAGACAGGGTGAGGAGTTTGTGGGGATTCAGATGAGAACTGCTGCTTCTTCACATCAAGAAGAGCCAGCTGTGGTTGTTGGAACTTCTGGTGAGGATGACTTCTGGACGCCTTCCTGGGGAGGTGTTGTGGGCATATCCTGCTGGAAGGAGGTCCTACATCTCCAGGCTGGACTAGGAATGCCTTGGGGTCCCACCGAAGGAGCTGGTGTAGGTGGCCGGGGAGAGGATGGTCAAGGATTCCCTACTGCCCCATGATCCGGATAGCAGAAAAAGCGACTAGAATTTTTGTTGTTGCAAAAAAGTGAGACCAGTCAGTTTACAAACAGAATGGTTACAACCAGGCAACAGTGACCAAAATGTTCCAGTTTTTAACACATTGGTGAGTGGCATGTATCAAAACACCTACAGCTTGTTTTTCTGTGAGAGTTGTCATACTATTGGCACGTCATTTTAATTCAATATTTCAGAAAAATCAATATTTCTTCATACAAAATCACATTTTTTAAACACTCAATTTCTTCCATTTTTTTTTTGGCTAGAATAACTAAAAAAGGGGCTGTGTTTATTTAGCTGTGACCCTGATGACCTGTTATGTGATTAGTAGGCTGCATATTTTTATAGGAGTCTTGTTTGTATGAAGTATTGCATATTAGACTGGTAAAGTTTACAGTAATAATTAAATGATATTATTATTATCTATAATTTTAAAAAATAGATCATGGATCTTAATTTCCCAAAAAAAGTAAATAGCTCATTTAAAAGCAGACATCCCAACATGGGGTTTGTAATAGGGCATCACCTTTTTAAAAACACAACTATTTCAGTCATACTCTATATATGGATTAAATTAAACATGAAAATAATGAACACATTCTGAGATTCAAATCTAACTTTTTCCTTGCCCATTATTTCTTCTGTGGAAAAAGAATCTACTTCTTACTTTTAACCACAACACGCTGAGAGGAATCTGGACGTTTTAGCACTGTTTAACATCGAGGGAGGTGCTTTTTTAGTTCGACTTGGGGAGGCATGTGTAATTAAGAGCAGGGCTAAATGGTGAGAAGAGTACACGATGGTGCCTGTGTGTGTTTGCGTGTGTGTGTGAGTGTTTGTGAGGAACATGGTGGCAGCATCAGGCCATGATGGAGTGCTTCATGGAGCCAAACACCCATTCAGCAAGCTGTGTGCTCATTAATCCTGCCAAACTCCACTTGTTACATGCACGCACAGGAAATCATGAGGCTAGGTAAACAGGGAACTGCTGCGATCCATCACTGCATGCCAGTAACACGCTGATATAGACGCACACGCACACACACACTAGTGCAATGTAAATGCACAATGATAAGCTTTTACTCATACAAACATACAGTGAAAACACACACAGCTTTGCAAGCATGAGACAGAAACACAGAGATAAACAGATGCAAAGTAAATCGTGAATTCAAATTTTTATCTGCCTTTTGCTTAGTATATTATTCTGCTTGTGCTATCAGAGTGTTTGCAGTCCTATATGTTGGGATGTAAGATGTGGATCCAGAAATAGCTCCTATTGTAAAGCTACAAAGAAATGACATGTAGAGCTGCTAAAGCCTTGCTCTTTCTATTAGTAGTAAGAAATACGGCAACGAAGCCTGGAAGAAAAATCAATAGAGCTTGACCCCAGTTTGGCCTCTGGTTGGATGGAGAAGTTATGGGACCACATTGGCCTTGACATCAGCTCATTTCATTTGTTTTCTTTTTTCTCTCCTCCTTCCATCTCAACTCCTTTTCTTTCCGTTTTTTTCCATTTGCTCTTTGTTTGCTCCCCCTTGCTTTGTTTTCACCTCCTATAAATGCTTATAAATAAGTACAAACACCCACACACACACACATCTACACACACTAATGTACACATAAACACACATCATAAGACAAATGCAGTATGAGACTAGTTACACAGCCCAGTGGGTCTGCGTGGCGTTGGAGTAGATCTGTTATATCTATACGCCTGCCTGGCTGGAGCTTTTACTGAAGCCATCAGCAAAACAACAATCCATATATCTTTGACAGAGTGGGGAACAATACTATTTACACCAATTTAACCCTGGGATGGATGAAGGGGGGGTTCCAGTTAATGGGTAGATTTTTTCTTCTCTTATTTTAACATTCTCAAACAGCCACCCTTCAGGAGGACAGATGAGGCACGATCCTGAGCTGCTACTCACATGCTAATAATCTCCATTACAAGGCGCGTAAAAAATGACAGCGACCAATAGCAAGGCATCGCTTCACCGGAAAGTCTGGTCTACTTGACAGCACTTCTTCATCACAGGCAGCCCCACCACCAAAGGCTAAATGAGACACTAAATTCAAATGCAAAAACACACAAAACAACAAAATGGAAGAAGAAGAAAAAAACATCAATGCTTGTCATTGTTTTTTATTTTACAGTTTTCTGATTTATTGTCAGCTCTGTCCATGTCATCATATTGGGTTCATCCCACCATGAGGAGCATAATATTTACACAGAGTGATCTTGTTACCCTGATGCATCATGGGAAAAACAAACCTGATGGGGTTAAAGTCCCTGGTCACCCAGAGCCAAACAAGGGTCAGCTTCAGAGCGGCTCCAGCTTTGGGTTAGACGGAGGAGGTGAGTGAGGTCTGATCCCGTCAGAGGAGGGGTAAACTGTCTGCTGGGGCTCATTAAAAGCTGTGCTGTAGGTGAGAGCAGTGCAATAAACATCAAATAAAAGGAGGTCACAGTAAACGTTTATTCTGAGATTTGATTTCACCAAAAACCAAATCATTGTTAAAGTTTTTATACAGATCATATGTATCTATGTTAGAAATGGTGTTGATGACAAGAACATGTAGTCACCTCCACCTGCATGGTGTGACAGGCAGGTAAGTTACCCTCCTTCAGTGACACGTTTACTTATGTTTTTGTTTCCTTTTATCTTTTGTTTGTATTTTTATATTTAAAAAGCTGATTAAGAAGAAGAGTTGATCAGTGGCAAAGAACTGCATCACTGTGTTGTCATTTTTGTAAAAACGTGATGGTTTACAGAAAGGGAAATGTCAAGTCAATGTAAATGCTTTGAAAAGCAAAACCTCTTACATTTTGAATGTTTTACCTGTCAGGATGTATTTCTTAACTGTTATTGTTGTTAAATTATTTCAAATATTTTATTTGCACCTAAGTTTATTTGTCACAAAAAGTTTTAATTTGATCAAATCTAATCTCTTATTTCTTTGTTAGTTTGTGTATTACCTCCTGAGCTCCCTGCTGCATTTGGTGTGCAATTTTTAGATTTCCTTGTAACTCAAGATTAGTAGGATCTCATTAGCATAGAACAGTTTACTGTATATAAAACAATAAACTAAACATGAACAATTATTAAAATCAAATTAAAAAAATTACAAATAACCTGACAATTGTTTTTTAATTGACAATTAATAGAAACAGGTCCTAGAACAGGACACCATGTCTATGAGGATGTAGGGTCTCAGGAGGTTTTTGTTTCTTAATTTAATTTTAATTTATTTTATTTAAATGTATCACTCTAACGCAAATGACTTTAACCTATGCACATTTTAAAGGTTCTGCATGAAAAAGGGCATGTAATGTGATTATTTGTAAATAATCATTAATAATTGCCTTCAGTTTTGTGAGTTGTCCTAATTCTGTGCTGGATTAATTCTAATTGTTTCCTCATGATGTCATTTAGTGGAAATGCATGATAAAGATTTCCTTCATCATTGTGTTGCCTCTGCAGCCCTGCGTGTATAGTCACAGTTTAGGGGTGTGTGTAGTTTTTAATAATCATCTAAATTTGTTGTTTCCAACCACAGACAAGAATGCTTAATAAAAATTTTAACTAATACATTTTTAACACAATCTGTGAAGAAGCTGCAGCTACACGCTAAAAAATTACGTTTTCATTTTGATTATTTTTTCTTAAATCTTGATGGGACTTTAAAGACAACTACTTTTATCTCACTGTCCTCATAAATCTAAATAATGGACCACAGCTTCCACTAGACCTTTATCATTTTCCCATTTTAGCCTGTCCTAAGAACAAAAAAGACCCATGGAGCACTTTGAAGCTCTGTATCAATGCCTGACTGACAGAAATGGAGATCTGCGTCTCCCTACTGCCTCGCCTTCACAAAACAAGCAGACTTACAATAAAACCACTATGAACGGAGACCTGTCAATCACCGGAAACCCTATCCATAGGGCAATATACAAACGATCAAATCCTAGATTCAAATTCACCCAATGTGAGGAAGCAAATAGAAACACACACACAGGTACAGGTACTGAGTACAGAAACAATCAAGCACAGGCAAAGACCACACACATAAACGAGCACACGCACACATGCAGAGTGCACGTGAACATACACACACGGGTCCCGTGTTGGTGCCCAGGCTGCAGAAGTCATCAGAGACCTGTAAAGCATTACCCTCTGTGTGACTCGAACCACTCCAGAAATAGCCTCTGTAATGTATTCTTACCGCTGCCGTCTCTTTTGCACAATAGTGCCCTTAATAACACACTCCATTTCTGTTGGCATAAATAAGGGCTCCATTTCCATCTTATTTCATGCAAATGAGAGCGCCGGCGCCCAAACAGGTAGTGGGAGTAGCGTGTGAGTGGAGTGTGTATACTGAGTGTAGTGGCATGATTGGGGACGAGCGAATTCAAATGAGCGTTGGAGAGACCCCACTATGTGCCAATGACTCCCACGCCAGCCTGCCAGCAGCATGACAGACACGTCACTTAGTCACTTACGGGCCCCGTCGCCTGCACATGGTGCCATTATAGGGGCCAACGCAAAAACCAATATTTATCCAGGCAAATGGTTCTCTGGAGAGAGATTATTGCTGCAGACACAAGAGTTGCACTCCAGTAGTAGGCGCTGGTCTTGCCTGCTAACATAGCATCTGATTAGGTGATTGTACTGCTTCACTGAGGTTTGGAGACTGGATCACTTGTTTGTAATTATGCAAGTGTTTGATAAGTCAGTAACCAATGAGGACAGGCTTCTCAGAACTGATGTCCCATTATACGGTGTGATAGAGTTGGCTCTGAATGCTTCATCTGCTGTTAACTCAACTCTCTCAAATGAACTCACATCAGATCACTAACAAACCCTGATGACACCTGAGATCTCATGAATATTATATTAATGGAGACATTAGCATTTAAGATCATTTTAATAATTTTATTAGGATGCTTTTCAACTTTTCATTTTGTTAAATGCATCTCTAGGTGCCAGTTTTGTAAATGTGTAATTTGACTATAAGAAATAAAATAAAGAAGACAATAGTGAAAAATTGGTATTGTGGCTACTGTATAGGTGACAAAACAAGTCTATTGTTGATGTGGATGTTTGGGAGGTGAGATGATGAGCACACATGTATTTAGAGACTGATATTTTGATCAAGGGTTTTATGACACTTGCAGTGTTGAATTTGTTTAAACTGAACTCTGGTTAGTTTTCCCTCTTGATGCAGTTGATTTGTGCAGATGTGAACAGAGTAATAACACTAGGGTGTGGACCAAAACAACCATACTGAGACCTTTAAAGGTCCCAAATTATGAAAACTTCACTTTCTAAAGATTTTTTAACAGTCATATCTGTCCCAAAGACTGAGCATGAGACCAAAAACCAGAAAATATTTTCACTGTTTACACTTCCTGATTCTCATTTTTGGGAAATGTGTTTTGAGCTAATGCTAAAATGGGTGGTCTAAAAATCTTTCCCCTGCTGACGTCAAAAAGGAAAAAGACCACTCCTCTCTAGAGGACAGAGCCAATCACGAGCACCTTTGGCTACCTGAGCCCACCCCCGCCCTTTAAAAACCACGGAATCCTTGTAAATGTTTGGAAACAGTCATGGCAAAGCTACAAGCAAAGTATGGCAGTTGCTTCGTAGATGGTTGCATCAACAAGCTCTAAATTCTTTTATTACTCCCTTCATCTGAGTCTCTGAAGACCCACTGACGTCTCGACATGCAGAGACATGCGGTCGGGCCTCTGCCAGAGCCGGTTCGCCCCTGAGTCTTGAGTCTCTGGTTCCGGGCTGGACCTGCCCTGGTGTGGCCGGCTGCTGGTGATGCCTATGAGCCCCTTGTCGCGACCCTTCAGCACTCTAGTACAACGGTTGCTGGGTGGCCCTCACGGGGTGATTCTCTGCGCCTCTCTGGGGGGAGAGTTTGCGGCTACCTCTGCGGTGGTCTTCCTGGGGTCTCCATGCTCTGGGTGGCCTCCGGAGGTCTGGGGCCCGGATCTCCTCCATGTCCTCCATGGGCCTTGGGGGTGGGTCTGTGGCTCCTCGAACTTATTATTAAATATTTCTATGGAAAAACCTTATATAGGGATATATATATACAGTATATATATACCGGTATATATATATATATATATATATATATATATATATATATATATATATATATATATATATATATATATATATATATATATATATATATAAGTACTCACAAGGTATTCACACAAGTATGGACTCAGGTGTTTTCAGACACACTGACTTGGGCTGTGGTTGACACTGAACACACCTTGAAGTAATCATTAACATGTATATTTTAAGGACATTGCAATTGTATATTCAGATGCTGTTAATTGCTGCTGTTTCTTTTCCCTCTGATTTGTTTTGTTTGTTTGTGCTTTATTTGCAGGTCTAGAAGTGGATCCTTTGTATCTCTTGTACCCTTCTCTTTCTCTATTAATTTTCTTCCCCACCCTTCTTTCTTTACCCTTACCCTTAATTTCCGTCTCCGTGTCCATTGGGATTCAGATCAAACAAACAGACCCTCAAAAAACTACCAAGATAACAAACTCATTAACTGATTTGGACCAGGTGTGAATACATCCTATAAAATCTGGTGTTGATCTACCACAGTGTTTCTCCAGAAGGGAGAAGAGCCCTGCAGAACCAGGAACTGAAATCACATGGAGGTAAAGTGAATACTTACCTTCACTTATCACTCCTCTCTAATACATAAAGTGTACTTGTATACATTATCTTTATTCTTTATGCATAAATGTTCCATTATCATCACTTACTATGTGTTTTCGCTTGTCTTTTAGGTTTAGGTTATGGCAGCTTGTGTTTGTCTGAGTCTCTTTCCTGTCATCTCAACCCCCAACCAGCAGAGGCCAGGTGGCTGTCCATCCTGAGTCTGGTTCTGCTCATGAAAATCATGACAAAAACTGAGCTTTACTCTCCACCAAAGCCCTCTGACCTGTAACCTCAGGACAGAGTAGTCCTCTTTTGAAAAACTTGGTAAAAGTTTTTTTTATGCTTACAAAATGACTGAACCTGTATTGAACTGAGTTATAACTGAACTGAACTTTCTTGAGTTAGACTGAGAAACATTTTCTTCATTCTAAGAAGACTTGTGAATTACCACTATATAAATAACAAAAACTGAATATTAATTAAACTAATATTAAAATATCAAAATTGACTGAAACAATTACGTGCACCATAAAAAAAACATTAAGACTAATTATAGAGGCTGGGTTAAACACTTTGGAGCAGTAATTGTTTTTTCTTTGTAGTAGACTGCAGTCAGAGCACTCTCTGTTTGGGGAATCATGGGAGATTTGAGATGGGGAAGTCAAATTAAACAAAGCTTAGAACAGGACAAGATGAATAGGTCATTTTAAATCATTTAAATCTGAAATATTTGTAACTGAAAATACTATATTAAAATATTGTGGACAATGTTGCCTTCACATCTGAGTACTGAATATACTAAAAGTTTTTTTTTATTGATTTTTTTGCACAAGACGCAGTTGATAAAGTAGATGACTACATTTAAAAGCTTAATCACTGGAGAGACATGTCAAATGTCACAAAACTTGTTCCCATGGTACTTTTCACCACCTGAACCTGAATCTGTCACCTGTCTAGAAAAACCTACATGTTAGTAATCCAAAGTTTGTTGGTTTGACCGACAAACTTTGTCAGTGTCAAGATAGAGTTGTTTTTGATGAAAATGAAATGTGAGTACAGGTGAGAAAGATGGTTGGAGGGAATACAGTCATAAAGTTAACCTGCATAGCCAAAACTTGAAATGGTATTGTGTGTGTGTGTGTGTGTGTGTGTGTGTGTGTGTGTGTGTGTGTGTGTGTGTGTGTGTGTGTGTGTGTGTGTGTGTGTGTGTGTGTGTGTGTGTGTGTATATATATATATATATATATATATGTGTGTGTGTGTGTGTGTGTGTGTGTGTGTGTGTCTGTGTGTCATTAGAAACTACAGCAAATTTAAACTGAACCAAGGTGAAAATGAAGTTATGTTCATGTATGAAAGGTAAACTTATAAACTCGTCTGCTGTTCTTCCCACTTTGCAAACTAATACTGCTGTGTAGCAGTAATATGTTCTCACGCGGAAGCCAACATCTACGACTGTCTTGCTTTTCATGCGTAGCATGCATAACGCAGACTTTACACCGGATGCAGCTGCAGCACGGTGATCAGAAGAATTTACCCCACACCGGCTGCTGTTTTGTTACAGAACGTCTCTGGTACTTTGCTCCCGCAAGAGCATCAAATCTCGGTGATTCACGCAAGTTCACGTGATAACAAGTGCGTGTTTTAACAGGAGTTGGCAAACAAAAGCTACTCTTGTCTTCATGTACTTTTGTTGAGGATTATTTATTCACTTGGCTGTTCTACAATGGGTAAGCACACCTTTATATAGTTTCATGTTATGCTTAATTAAGTCTTATGTTGTTTCTTTGTCTTTTAAATATTCAAATCGTGTTAAATTTAGCAATGTAGCTAAAGGTTTTATTTTGAAAAATATCGGACGCCCCTCACCGGCTAGTGTCTCACTTCCTGTCTGGTGCTTGTAATGTCTTTAACTTGATGAAAATCCACTTGCGGCGTAGGGTTAACGTAGTGTTCTTTGACCTGGTGAGCCAAATCAGAACTCTGACTTTAAGGCTAATGAGGGCAGTCACTTTTATCTAGTGCTCCATCCCGGCACCTTAACGTTACACATGGCTCCTCTGCAGCCTACTGCTAAACGGTGAGATGAACACCACCTGGCAATAAAGTGGTATATGTGCTGTGGTAAGGGAACACTTTTTGAATATGAGTAACACTGTATCAGACAGATACTCAATGCTGGTATTGGTGCATCACTAACAACATCAGCCCAATCTGTCTGGCGCTGTTTTTATTAAGCTGGCAAGTGAAAGTGCAGAAGTCATCTGAAAAAGAAATATCAGCCATTAAAATTATTATTTAGTTATTGTTAATGATATCGTTTTTTAAGTTATGTTGGTCTGAGATGCGATGACAAAAATTAAAACATTTCTGTTGCATCTTCATTCAAAAAAAAGATAGTGTGTTAGAAACACATTCTAAACATCATTTTTATGACAAACCATCTGGTTGTTGTGTTCATCCTCCATAAAAGTGACAGAAAAACATAAATGCAGCAATTTCAGAGATACAATCTGTATAATAATAAAAGAAAATCATACAAAAATATATTTAAAGGTATAGACAAAATAAATAGCGCTGTCAGTAGTTCTGTTTTCTATGAAAACAGAATATAATTAGGGTAGAATCACATACAATACCACAATATGCATATGATAGTGACAACAATAGCATAGATCTACTGCAATATAGTTGAATGTTATAAAATGTAGTCATCGTTGTTCAGGGGTGACCACAATTCCTCACTGTATAACACATCATGTGTATATTGTGCATGGCCAGAATTACAAAACAGATCTTTTTTTTCCAAGACACTATCAGTGCCAGCAGCATCGCCAGTGGCAGTATCTGATAATTGATGATACTGATTTTAGGTGAGGTTTTATGCAAACACAACATATTTTAAAAGCTCTCTTCTAAATTTTGTTACAATCAGCCACTGATATCTGCTGCCCTTTTAGCAACTCCAGCTCGATTTTTAATCCAAAAGTCGCTTTCCTGCTTAGTGTGGCACTGGTGTGGGTTCAGAAAATCAAAACTAAATCATATTTTATTTTTCAAGAGGTAGGAAAACTGCCTCAAAATGCCAGCGGCATTGCCAGTGGCAACAACTGAGTCCCTGGACAGCTTGTGTTGCAGACTGACAATGACCTCACAATGTGGTACGGGATCAGTGTGTGGAAAACAAACACAATCTGCTGGGGTGAAATTCTGTCTGCCTTAAATTTCTCATTTTGTAATTGGGTTTGTATCCATCGTTCATGCTTTCTTGTGTCCTTCCTAAAAGTTACTTCATCAGTCGAACTGTGTAGACATTTTATTCTAGCTTTAAGCTTCTTTCTGTTGAGACATTTTCAGACTATTTGGTTTCTACTCAAGTTTCTCCCGGTTAAGTCTAATACAAAAAATATTATTAACAAGAAAGCCAAGACTTTTTTTCATATGTCAGGGAAGTCTGCAAGTTGATCATGACTACATAATGAGCTTGAGAAACGCAGCCATAGACGAGAAGACAGTACAATGGAGAGCGGCAGGAACTAGAAGACCGAGGAGGAAATTTTTCCGGGGAAGGTTGGTGGTCAGATAAAACAGCTCCACGCCTGCTTCAAGGAAAGGTTAATGTCTCTCCCTCTCGATTTCTCCAGCTCTCCCTCCCTCACTTCCCCAGCTGAGGTCTGTGTGACTTACAGCAGGTCCAGAATGCATTAGATTAAATCATAAATTACCCACCCACCCCCATATCTGCATCCTCACTCCCGACTCCTATCTCACTCGCCCCCACCATCTTCTCCCTATCTCAATCTCACTCTGCCTTTTATTCTCCTATATACCATTCCCCACGTATTTCTCCTGCTCCCCCACTATTATTTCTCCCCAGCTCTAATCATTTTTTTCCCTTTTCTTTGCCCCGCTCTCTCTTTCTCTCTCTCTCTCTCGCTCTACTGTGAATGTGTTTTCTGTAGGGTGTCTGCTACAGTGTGGACAGTGAGACATGTGGGAGAATAACTGCGAGTCTTACATAGATGTGAGTCTGCATGCGTAAACTGTTTTCTTTTTCATCATTTAGATTCCTATTTCCAACTCTTAATGTGTTGTCGTTCATTTACTGACTCATAAGCTTAGGTGCAATCATATGCAATATTGCAAGATCTCACGTGATCTTTTTAACACTTGGAATATGAGTTTGGGATTACTCTTAGGTACTACAACACCAAATTTTTGTTTTGCAAAGTTTGTTTAGTCACTTTACTCTTCGTTCCTGCCTTAAAATCTTTTGGGTCTCGGTGTTTTGACTTTGCTTCTGTTGCATTGGATTAGGCCTCCCCACTGCTGGACTGGACATTGGGCATAACGGACATATGCCCGATGCGCCAATACGCCAATGGTGATTTGGGGCCAGCCCGGCCACCAGTGTGTTATGTTGCAGTATCAAGCTCGCAGCCCATGATCTGAGTGGCTCCTTGCGGGGCGATACTAAGGGGCGCTCATACGGCTGCAGCTGCGCAGTGACACACATGCGCTACACTTCAAGCAGCCACCTACCTCAGGTCACAACAACAGCATGCATGCCAGACATCAGTGCTATGTACTCCCTTGATTACCTCAATAAAAACAGTTATTTGCACCCCGGTAATTAATCATGGTGGGTTGCCATGGCCATTTTTGGGTCCCAGTCCAGACCTGGGCCTACCCTCGCTTTGCAATTTGGGTTTGTTTGACTGTTTTGGGATTTTTGTGTTTTGACCTCAAACTGTAATAAAGAGTGTGTTTACACCTACTATTTCCTGCATTTAAGTCCACCTTTCCTGAACCATTACCAATAATGGGATGTTTTAATGGCAGACAACAGGGTTGCTACAATAGTTAAAGGATTAAACACAGCGTTAGCACAATTAATTAGCACTCAGTATGTGAAGGGGATAAATCTAAGCTACTAGGACAGTGAACATTAGCTTAATATCTGTAAAACTGACTGTTATGTCTATTTTGTATTCTCTAAAGTCAATCAGCTGCAGTCGCCATCTTGTATTGCCTTCAAAAGGTAATCAGTTGTAGATGAACATCCAATAAAGACTTTCTGAAAGTTTAATTCAAATCTGTCCAGTGGTTCATGAGATATTTTGCTAACAAACACATACACACATACACTCATAGTCAGGAAAAACGTTGGTGCCTAATGGGTGATAAATTTGTTTAATTCTCTAACCAAACAGCCTGCTTCTGATCCACCTTCGTTGCTCATTTTAGAAAATATTTAGTTAAATTGTTTAAAGGACCACTGCAGATAAAGAAAAGTTTCTCAAGTTGCAGCCTGACAAACACAGACTACAGTTCATGTTACAGCTCTAATTAGGTATGTTCTCCACCTACGCAGCACCAGGATCAGTTTGCTGTCTTATAGCTATTGCTGTTAGCTGCAGTATTTGATGTTTGAGTGTTATTATGTGTTTACAAAAACATGATATCACACTGTGTTGTTATGTTATCACCCAAACCAGAATCACAATGACAATCTGTTTGGTCAGTTACTCTAGTGTCCGTCATTATGTTACAAAGTTATTCAATTGTACAAACTGTGAGCTGAACTCTGCAGTGGTTATTTTAGGTCTTTGAAACCTTGACATGCAGGTTACATGTTTCTCTGATATGTTCTCACTCTCAGGTCTTCTTTATAGGCACACCATTTAAGTTGATTGTTAACATAAATAGTTCATCAGCCAATCACATGGCAACAAGTCAATGAGCATAGCTGATGGTGCCAGGCAAGCTGGTCAGTGTAGATCAGGAACCTACTGGGATTTCTATCAGCCATCTTGACACAAAAGGAGGACATTTCCAACGAGCAGCAGCTGTGTGCATGAAAATGTCTTGTTGAGGTCAGAGGAGAATTTGCAGACTGGTTTGAGATAAAAGGAGACTGGAGAAAGGTTTCCCAGTTTGATGAGTCTTGATTTCAGCAGCAACATCCAGATGGTCAAGAATTTGGTGTCAACAACATAACAAGAAGCGCAGCAGACAAATCAGCATATTGTGATACTGTCATGTCAACATGGATCAGAATCTCTAAGGAATGTTTCCAACCCCTTGTTGAATCGAGAATAGGAAGAAATAAAGAGGCTCTGAAGAAATAATGACGCCAAACCTGGTACTAGCATGATGTACCTAATAAAGTGGCTTGTGAGTGTGTATTACATATGATAGTTACATTAGGTTGAACCAATTCTCAGCTATGAATTTCCTAACATGAAATACATTTTTAAATGACATCAGCTCCTCTGTACAGTCTGCACACTTTCATAAAAATGTATTTGTAAAAACGCTGATGACGGCTTGAAGATAGGACGCCGACTTGTGCATGAGGATCTGCTCGCCTCTTTGCCAACTTCAGCTGGGACAGACTTCAGCTCCTGGCAACCGTTAACAGGACAGATAGTCTCTTTTTTTCTTGCTACAAAAATTTGGATTTTAAGAAGGTTTTGAGCTCCAAGGTTGATCCTAACCCTGGTGTATTCTGATGTTGGTGCCCCCTACTGCACACATTAATGTTACACAGCAGTTCTGATGATTGACATTCATGTGAAAATCCACACACCCTGTCTGTCATTATTTATGGACTTACAGGCAAGAGAGTATGTTCAAATCTTAACTTGCTGCTGGAATAAGCTACTGCATGAACATGAAACAAAAATAATAAATAACAAACTTTAAAAATAAAAAAACAGCTCCTCTACTTAACTCCCACACATCTTGCTCTACTGCTCCGCTGGATGAAAACAAGAATGAAATAGAGTGACCCTGCCACTAGCAGCTCTCTTCTTCCCCTACTGCTCTCTTCTTCCTCCCCCTTGCTGCGTGAAATCAAATTTCCATGTGGCTCCCGTATCTGTTGCACAGCGAGGTGATTTATCAGGGATGCAAAGAGCATGCAGAAACAATCTTTATTACATCCATTTCCTGCTTGTCAGCCGGGATCATGTTGGCTGTTCATTAAAGGCGCGGCGCAGGTGAGGAGAATGCATCCCGATGCCTTGATAGATTGTCTGCTCCCCCGTGGTGACAGCAGCTGGATGGATTGAACAGCAGGGGGTGAGAGGGGAGGGGGGAAAGCGCTGACTCTGTCGCGCCTTCTGCCAGAGACACTTTTCCGTGGCCGGACAGTGTCATTTTTACCACACAAACGTGCACAAACAGGCCTCTGACATCTTCTGGCTCTAAGCCAAGAGCTTTTCTTAATGCCAGGATCTACTGATATAAAGATACTGAGATGCACTCTATAAAGATGAGCTTCATCGCATTACACAGCCACCAACCTCAGCTCTTTGAGCTGAAAACACCAGCCAAACAGCCCAAGAGCATAAAAAAGCAATTATCTCAGGTTTTATTTACACTGAAGTAAGTAAACACAAGCTTGTTCTGTTATTTGTAATATGATACAGATATCAGAGAGGCATATATTAACCCTGCATTCATGCTTTAATGAGTGAAAACTCAGATCACCAACATGAAAGTACCGATCCTGTTTCATAAACACGGTCAAATCAAGCCAGAGGAGGTTCTTTACACAGAACATTCCTTTTACCTCTTGTTCTTTGATGAGTTATTATTACATTTAGATGCTATAATTGTGATCACATTCTTAAAAAAGTCCTCAGATAAATATTTTACAGATGAGATGAGCAGACTACGAGGACACACCTCGACAAGCCAATCAGGCAGTGGAATATCAGAAATACTGCTCAGTCCCCTCAGAGCAGCTCTGTTAGCCTTCATGATCAGCCATAAAATGTTTTATCACACCTCCTACATCAACTGATATATGCACACTACAATATAAATACAGCTCTGTGTCTATATTAGGCTGCTTACATCATCCCTCAGTGTGCTGCCTTTTAAAAGCCTTCAACCTATTGCTGTCTCTATAATTTATAATATAGGACTAAGACGATTAATCAATATCTACTTCTGAGAGCCGCGTTTGCTCAAAGGTTTGTTTGTATAAATAAACACGCATCTGAGGTTGTTTCCAAACTCTTTGTGAATTAGTGACATAACAGACATTATACAACCGACTGCTACTTCCAATGTGTAACAGTTTAGGAAAATCTGCTGCAGAAAATAATTTTCTATAATATAAAATATCTGATGTAATAATGTAATGGTATAAAAAGAAGCTACTTATTTCTAAAGATTTCATCTGTGCTGTTGAATCACTAGATGGCAAAAACCAATAGTCTAACAGCAAAAAGTCTTTTGGGGTTTTTGGGAACCACCAAAGTTTTCTCATCATACGGTTTGATAATAACAGCTTGATGTCAGGTCCTCTTTTATATCTTCCTAACCTTAGCTACACTATTCACAAAAAGTTAGAGATATTTAGTTTACTGGTGACATTTATGGAAAAACTAAAATGTTCAGGCTACAGTGATTTTATATCATGAAAGAAGGGCATTTAGGTAGAAGTATGCAATGGTGATTTGCTCATCTCAAACAATTCATTGAAACAAAAGCCAACAACAGTGGTGGGGATACCTCAACAAAACAAGTCAACGTCTCCATTATTGGTCATGTGACCTTGAGCATCAAGGCAATCTCTGTCATTTCATGCTATTCTGTGAAGAGAAAAGTGTACAAATAAAAGTAAACAATGCGTGTGGGCAAGGAAATTCCATGTTGGCGCATGTGCAGTGTGAGAGATTCTGTCAAATTGAGTCATGGTGCTTCTTCAATGTAGAATGCCCTCACAAGGAGCCATGAGAATATCAAACATGTTTGATTTTCCTGCGAGCGTACGATTACTGATCAGGAGCTCATCGCGAGGTGTTAATTGCTTCTCGTCACTCCCTGTATACTACACGATGCACAACACACAATAAGCTGAAATTCAGCACGAATGCAAAAGTAGTTGCACGAGCGGCTCATAATGAGTCATGTAGTGAAAGCCCAGCTTTAGCCATAGTCACCAATATTACATCTAAATGAATTAAAACACTATTTTGGACAAGTGAACAAAACATCAATTTGATACGAACAGGTGGAGAGGACACAACTGATTTCAGTTATTCTGCTAAATGTATCTACATCTACTTCACCTCTACATTCTCTATTATATCGTGTTTAAAACTGAATTCTTTGTGCAAACTCTTCTATGTTTTTCTTCACATGTTCATCAGTCCTGTCACTCTTTGCTCTACCTTCATCTTTCAGCCTACTTTGTACTCTGTAGGGCTCTGTGTACCAATGACATGTAATGACAATGGCCTGAGTGCAAATCGATAGAGGAGTCCTTAAGGGCTGTCTGGCCTTGACGGACAGAGGTCTCTGTTGATAGCTGGGTGACATGGACGCTGTGGAACAATGGTAGGACAAGATGGGGGTGGATGCAATCTCTCTGATGAATCTATAAACCGCTCACCAGTCATGACCCACTGATGATGGGCTAATGTGCATGACAGCAGCCTTTGATTCATGCTATAAAATGTCCATACTCACGTTTGGTGCAGACATGCATTTGATAAATAATGTCCATTTTGATTGTTGCTTGAAAATGTTAACTGTTTTCTCAGAATCTAAAAACAGCAGCAGTTTTTTAAGCTGATACAACTTTGCCTCTTGTTGCTAAAGCACTCTGAAGCAGAAGAACCAGACACCAATTGCATTACCTCCAAAACAGAGGGATTAGGCTGGAGGATGGAGAGGGTGGTAGAACCTGGAGGAGAGGTGGGGGCGTGGGCACCTTCATTCAAAGAGAAATAATTTATTTCATTGTGATATTAAAATCAATAGGCATCGATTGAAAGGTGGCTAAAGGTGAGCGTGCACATGATCCTTCAGCTGTGAGAGGCAGACTCTCCAGAAGAGGGAGGGGTCAAATAAACGAGGGAGGAATAAGGGAAAAAAGAAAGGTGAAAGAAGAGGGAAAACGTCACCTCCTAGTTAACAAAAAGGGAAGCAGTGAAAAATGATCAAAGAAAAGAGAAAGAAGAAAGACAGAGAGTGAAAGAGAAAGAGTGAGAGAGCTCCGGCCCAGTGGAATCAATACAGAGAGGAGGGGCAGAGTACAATAGCCTCAGAGGAAGGGAGATTCAGTGGTGCAAGTCTAATACTCTCTCTCTCTCACACACACACACACACACACACACACACACACACACACACACACACACACACACACACACATGCATACACAATGTCAAAATCTGTGTGCAGGAGCATACAGAGTATAAGAAGGCCTTCAGTCCACCAGGGTTTTTTCTCTAATTCAGAATTCAGAATTTAACAGCTGTCACATACAACCAAAAATATAATACACAATGCAAACAAGTGAACAAAAACAATGTATTTGTTTCTAATAGTTGTGTAATTTTTTAACACGCAGGTCAGAATCAGGGGTTCTTGGCTGCTATAAGAGATCGACTTATGAAAACTTTAACACCCACACATAGAAAAAGCACACTCCAACACCGACTCCTGCTTGTATCAACACTCCACTCTAGTGAGGGTTCAATTAGTTCTTGATGAATGAGCCCATAAGATGCCGCTCTCTCATTTCCCTTGTTGTCAGATATCCCAGCAATCAGACAGAAATGAATTCTCATTGTGGCATGACTGAAACCGAGATGATGGTGGAGGAGCAGCTTGGTGAGGAGACACTTAGAAAAACCCTTCACCCTCATCTGAGGCCAGAGCTGAACTTCATGTCAACAAACTTTTTCTTGTTTTTGATGACCGAAGTAGAAGTAGAAATACCATTTTGTTTTGTAAAATGTTCAAAATTCTGCCACAGTCTTTTCACTGCATGTAAAATGATTGAAGGTTTGTTTGAGCATCAGCATGTTGGACTCACCATCATCGATGATGCTGACCACTACACCACGACCAGTAACGTTATTCCTCCAAACTGGCATCACATTTAGGTCAAAGCTGCTGGAGTTGTATTCACCCTGTGCAAACTAAACACACAAACATCATTATTTAACAACTTAGAAGGTTCGTTAGTTATGTGAGCAAAGCTTTCTCCTCTTTGAACCATTCAAATAATTCTGAATCCTTATCAGGACAACTTGCCTTCAGCACCTCCTACCACAAATATACCTAAATGCACACAGAAACCATCACAGTGCACCACACAAACATCACCACTATAGGGTAGGAAACAAAAAAAATCACAGCAACTCACACAAGCCTTATTTGGCCTCACATTATATGCATTCACTTGATCACATAATACAGCTTTAATGTTGCATCCTAATACAAACATGCAGGCTGTTCACAGACACAAAAAGCATACTCTGAAAGGTAGTGTGAAAGGGCTGTGCACAAACTGTCTAACTAGAAATGTCAACAGATTCCCTCAACTCCCCTTCTCGCTTGCTCTCTCTCTCTCTCTCTCACACACACACACACACACACACACACACACACACACACACACACACAACCAATTTGATATTCAAAGTGAGTGTTTCAAAAGGCTTTAACTGTTGTTATGATTAAGAGAGAAAGAAAGTAAGAAAAAGCACAATAGAAAAAATGCCTCAGTTGGGGGGGGGGGGTTGCAGGTGTGTGTGTGTGTGTGTGTGTGTGTGTGTGTGTGTNTCAATACAGAGAGGAGGGGCAGAGTACAATAGCCTCAGAGGAAGGGAGATTCAGTGGTGCAAGTCTAATACTCTCTCTCTCTCACACACACACACACACACACACACACACACACACACACACACACACACACACACACACACACACACACACACACACACACACACACACCCTCTCTGAATCCTTTTTGCGTTTGCCATCTCCTGACATTTCCCTCTGCATCCTTCTTCTATATAATTTCTTTCTCTCCTTTTCTTAACTTGCCTATTGTGGTTCTCCCTCAGCCACACACACACACACACACACACACACACACACACACACACACACACACACACACACACACACACACACACACACACACACACATCCAATTTGATATTCAAAGTGAGTGTTTCAAAAGGCTTTAACTGTTGTTATGATTAAGAGAGAAAGAAAGTAAGAAAAAGCACAATAGAAAAAATGCCTCAGTTGGGGGGGGGGGGTTGCAGGTGTGTGTGTGTGTGTGTGTGTGTGTGTGTGTGTGTGTGTGTGTGTGTGTGTGTGTGTGTGTGTGTGTGTGTGTGTGTTTGTGTGTTTGGCGGGCAGTATCTAGGGAGCCTCAAAGCTTTGTAGTGTGTGTGTATACGGCAGATGAATGGAGGCATCTAGCAGACTAACGTCCACAGGAACACTGGGACCAGCCCTGGGGAAGACACACACACACACACACACACACCCAGTGACACACACATTCACACATAAGACACACCTTTGTAAATGTAGATTTAAGCTCACGAAGAGACATCTTGAATGCTGATTCACTTCATACACACACACACACACACAAAACCGTGAAGTGGTGAAGTGATAGTCAACGACTAAAGCTCCTCATACACAAAACACAGAAACACAATAAAACTCTGAATCAATGTAAATATCAGCCACTACAATCTGACACAAACATTACAGAAACACACACACAAAAAGCACAGTCACACTTCATCAGTGCAGAGGACACACATCTATGCATAAAGTCAAAAAGCAGCCACTGAGTTTTTATCTCAGCTGAACATTAGCAAGATGCTGCTTGGACTCTAACTGTTAAAGCCTTCGTGGACGGCAGTGACGGGTTAGGGTTAGGGTTAGAGAACATTTTAAAACTACACCTAAATCCAGATTATACACAGCACTTATAGTATGTATAATGGGTAGATTCATAAGTTTAAATTTCATGGTTCTTTTAAAACTATTTTGTGATCCCAATCTTCTTCTTCCTCCTCCTGTGAGACTGGTGGGGCAGCGCCCCCTATTGACGGGTCACCACTGGTAGACAGTAGGCTTACTCAACTTCTGTTATAAACCTCTTGTCCATCACATACACACTAGCTTTTAGAGAACACACATATACATTTGTCTGGGCCTGGCAGGCTACCAACCCTGAGCAGATTACTGACCCTCAATCAATATCTCCGTCCACCAGAGGCTGATTAAACACAACAGAGTGAAGGCAGGAGGGGGGAGAGGAGGGGGTGAGAGAGAGAAAGGGAGAAAGGTCCTGTGCTTTAAAAATGCTTTCCGTTTTTCTTGATTACTGAGTGATTGGAAATTACGTCCTATTCTCTTGTTTATGTAATCAGCCCATATAGCTAAAGTGACAATCAGTTGTTTTTCAGACTTCAGGCATCACTCAGCTTTAAAATGACTCGCATTGGTTACATTTCTAAATTGAGAGGCAACTATTTCAAATTGTGAACATGATTCTTTCACCTCTGCCTCATATTTCTCCATCATCTCTCGTCGGTTCCTCGTTCTGTCTGTACCACCCTCCACCCCCGCCCTGACTCTCGGCCCTCCATCTTGCCCCAAGAGCTGAGGTGTCAGTCAATCTGTTGCTGGTTGCCTTGGTGAGTCTGCGAGCCCGCCTCTCCTCCCCCTCATGCTGTCAGATTACGCCCTCGCGCGTCACTCAAGAACATCCACAGAGTCGACTGGTCGAGCCATGCTCCCTGGGTACCGTTGCAAATAAAGTAATCAGTTGAAGGAAACAATTGCTAAATACTGTTGAGATAAGAAGACATTGTGGTCAAATGATGTAACAAATACAGTTCAAATGTAATTAAACTTGTATAGGTCTAGATGTGGCATATTATTAATGAAAGTACTAATCCTAGTACTTCACTTGACTGTTTTAAGGCCAGAAATGGATTGAAGCAAATTTGTGACAATAATCTAAAAGAGGTTAAACTTGGATTAGTTTATCTCCTGCAGTTTCCTTCAAGATATTTGCAAAACAAACCAACAGTGGCACATGAAAATAGAAAATTACTGTGTGACTGTTGATTGCTGCTGAATTCTGCTTAAGCAGAAAATTAGCTTATGCATTTAGGAATTTGAAGGGTAAATATTACTTGGATTTATGAATAATTTAATTGTACAAAACATGTCTAAAGGCAGTTAAAATTATAACTTGAAAGGCCACAAATAGAAAAACAGAAAGCTTTTAGTAGTGTTCAGAAAAGTTGGTTAATTCTGGGAAGACAGACTGGAAATTACAAACAGTGGCTGTGAGCATCTAGACCTGGCCAAAACCTGATCTCCTCTATATAAATACATTAAAATAGAAGTCATCCTGTTTGAGAGAGGAGTCTGCATACCCTGATTTAGCTCTTGGCCCTCTAGCTCCATTCAGCCAATCCTCTGTTAATAATCTGTTAATAATCATGTTTGACTCCTCCCCCAAATTCGACAAACAAATCAGTTCAATTGTTCAAGTAAGCTTCTTTCTGCTGAGACTCTTAGCTAAAGTCAAAACCAACTTCTTTCCCAATGACTTTGAAAATCTTATCCATGCCTTCATTACAACTCACCTAGATTACTGCAACTCCTTAGATAAAGGTCTAGATCAGTCCTCCCTGAACCATCTACAGGTCGTACAGGATGCTGCAGCACATAACACCAATACTGGTTTCTCTCCACTGGCCCTCCATCCAATACAGGATCCACTTCAAGCTCTTGTTGTTGGTCTTTCATGCTCTGGCCCCATCCTTTCCACACTCCATCCAGAACCCTAATGTTAAATAACCAAATGCTCTTCGCTGCTCCCAGATCAGATTAGAGCAGAGGTGATCTCTGCCTCTAGCCTCTAGAACGACCTACCTCTCTATATTAGATCTGTTCAGAACCTTGGTCATGTCACAAAACTCCTAAAGACCCACTTCTCCTCACTGGCTTTTGGCTGTAGTTTAACTGACAAACTGATTCTCCTGCATCTCCTTCTGCTTCCATCATACTGTGTGTATTACAGTGCATGAATTGCACTTTGGTGCAGTCCTAGCTGTTTAAAAAGTGCTATATAAATAAATTTGACATTGATATGGACATTAGGACCTTGACTGTGCACTCTCTAGATTCTGAGACAGTTTGTAGGAAAACCACAAGACCAACAGCAATGACAGACACACTGTGTGAAAGGAGATAAAACAACCTATGTTCTGATGTGTGTACATACAATACAAAATTTGTGGGAATAAATATAGTTTATCTGTAAAAGTGGTGAAAATTTGAGGCAGCTGTGTGACAGCAATGAAAGGCATTATCAAATTTTAAACTGAATTTATTTTTAAATGAAACACAAACTGTGCTTTTTGGAAAAAATAAAAATTCAAAAAGCTAAATCAACTAGAAAAAGCCCAATGTTATGTGACCCATAGCGTAATTATACCAAAGTACGTGAATCACTGAAATTATGAATGAGTGCAGACTTCATTTTACATTAGTTATTTTGTCATGACATAAACACACTGTTGGTCCTCAGAAACACACTTTGGCCAAATGGTGCGAACGAGACACCAGAAGGTGTGAGAATGTCTTGTTGTTTCAGTCCAGTTGTGTGTCAGTGTAGCTCCAAGGCTCATCAATCCCAGACATCTGTCTCAGTTCAACATGGACAACCCCCTTCACCTTTCCTTTCCTTCTCCTACCTTCTCCATGATCCCCTTATCTCTCTATCTCTATTTTCTCTTACCAGTCACACATGAAAGCGTGCCTGACTTATGCCTGTCAGACGAGCATCCTTCAACATGGAGACAAGAAAAGAGGAGAGACTTCCAGATAAGACCAATGACGACACACACACACACACACACACACGCACGCACACACACACGCACACACACACACACAATTACACCCACCAGTTCCCACTGCATGGGCCAGAGCGGGTCATTGAAGGTGAGGGACTGGTCACTCTTCCTCTCCTCAGACGGGCTGTCATCTGTAGACTCTGTCCTCTGGGAACCTGTGTGCACACAGACCTATCATGTGTGTGTGTGCAAGTAGTTTTACTTTTTCTCTCTTGAACTCTGACTTCAGGACATCCCTAGTCTCCAACCAATAGTGGAAGGCCTCCCAGATCCCCCTCCTCACCTCTGAGGAGGAATAAAACAGGCAGATTACCATATCATTAGCATCTCATTAGTGTGGCACAGCTTGACTCATTGTATGTGGAGGTGCCTTCGGCTCATCAAGGCCTACGCTCTTCTCTTCTCTACTTTCACTATCACTCTCTCGACCATAAACAATATGGGGCAATGTATCATGTATTATGGTTATAAACTTGGTTCTGTGTGTAAAGGTATGCACTGGTAAATTTGTAATTTTAGATATTTCTTCCAGAATTGCATCAAATCAAATACAGTTTATTTAGAGACGATTAGATCCATTTCACACATTTTACCCAGATTTATTTTTATTTTGCTTATAACAAAACTAATGTGACCTAAATAACTACAGATGCTAATGTTCACACAGGTTGATTAACATCATTTTTAGCACTTGGGAAACATAATGTAAATTACAAACTGAAGTATTGAATGTGTACGTGATTTACACTACTGAGTGTAACACAGTAATAGATCAGAACTGGATAGGACTGACAAGTCAAAGGTCACATCCACATGACTTTGGATAAAAACAGATTCTCTGCAGTGTTTGTACCTCCTGTCCACACCCAAATGGACATTTTGGGGAGAGATAGATATTTCTTTTTTAACTGAGTTATTGGTGTAATACTGAGCACTTTTTGTATAAACCAGCCTCCACAGTGATAGTTTCTTCCTCCAGGCTGTCTCTCAAATGAACACGAACACTTTACAACCTGAGTAGTCAACCACTCTACTGTCAAACAAAATACGCATACTTGCATGAAAACAACCTGCCTTTTTTCCTTGTTCCTCGTATATGTGTGTATACCAAAACATCCTGGTTAAGATACTGAATCCCCAAGTTGTCTCCCAGAAAAATGGCAGCCCACTGCTTCTCAGAAAACAGAGGATGGCTCACTAGCAGAGAATCAATGTCACTAAGGGATAAATACAGGATATATCAAAACTGAAAGGAATTTGTAAACAGCATCAAAGAAAAACACTTAGCCCAGATAGGAATGTTCTTTATTGGTATTTTGATATGATGTTCACATTTATTGGGGTTATTTTAGCATTTTTGTTAGAATACAGAGACACTCGTCTTACTCTGCTTATCAAGGTCATGGAGGGCAACAGCCTTAGTAGGGAAGCCCAGACTGTCCTCTCCCCAGTCACTTCCCCAGGCCAGCATAGAGATATAATCTCTTTAGTTTGGGAGACACTGCCATAGACAATTTACCCAACTCATATCCTGGTGCAGACTTATGTATACATATGCTGATGATGCAGTTGTGTATGTGGCGGGGAAGGACATCACATTGAGCTGTTAATTAGAGTCCATCGCAGCCTGGTTCAAAAGGTCATGTCTTACTTTGACTATGGGGAAAAATCTGTCAGTTTGATTTGCTTCAAGGTCCCACATATCAAAGACTTCTCAGAAGAAAAATATCTTGCTTTTGTTTTGGACTCTGATTTAAAATGTAAAAAACACATTAGGATGGTGAGTGGAGTTGCAAAATCGATCCTATGTATGTTCAGACAAATCGGAGACTATTTACTGTTTCATGCATCAAGCACTTCTATGCACTCCATGATTCTCTTAGTGTCAAACAGCATCCACAGCCATCAAACCTTTGAACACAACCTCTAAAAGAGCAACTAAAATATTGGATTCAAACTCATTACATCATTCCCATCTTCTTAAAACTGAACTTAATGAACTTTGACAATTTTGTCAGGTTCTCTAATCACCCTTAAACGGTCAATCTCCTCAGTACCTCTCAGATCCACTGGATCATGGAGCATCCAGTCGAAGCTGTAAGGGCAACCTTTTGTAGGACCTCTTTGGAAGAGACAACTTTTTCCATACGAGGAATTCAGTTGTGGAACTTTCTAACTGCAGATCTGACACTGATCTCTGATCAGCATCAGTTCAGACTCAGATTGAAGAAGCTCCTTAAGAAAGTCCAATTTTGTTTGTTATTGTGATCTGTTTTAACTTTAGATTGTGTTAATGTTGTTTCTATGCGTTCTCTTTTTTAATGAGTGTAATGATTTATTCTGTTTTAATCTGTTTTAAACCTTTTTAATCTCTTTTTGTCTTTAAAGGTCTATCTGAGGATGTGCATTACAAATTAGCCAACGCTATAATGTTATAATGTACGGTATTCATTAATACAATTGTCCCACTACAAACAGACAAAAAATGTAATGAAATAGAATCAAATCACTCATCACTAAATGTTAATTTGATTTAAATGACTTAATTCTTAATAATATTTAGGACTTACGTATATCCGATGTACATAAACCGAAGAGAAAAAGACAAGGAACATGCTTTGATTTAAATAAAAACTAAGGATTATACAACAACATAACTCAGACCAAAAATAATAAATCAAATCAGCCTGGAAAACCATTTCTGTAACTCATTGATTTGTTTTATTGTTCTTCTCAGTAATCGCCTGTTAGTAAAATAAAATGCTTGCAACCTTTCCATTTCAAAATCAGTACTTAATGCCAAATGTTCTACATCGTCAATACCTGCCAAAGTAAAACTCTTCTTTACCATTGCAACAATTTTTCTAAATCTGCCACCTATACTTTCCTTGTGTGTTTTAATAGAGTTCAATATCACATGATGATCCCCAACCCACCCTGCCATAGACTGAGAGGTGTTTGGCATGAAAATGAGCAGATTTTCCATGTTTAGAATTGCACACTTGCTTGAACATTATCCGATTTAATCCAAAATCCTTATAAGAAACATCAGGGGTGAAAAGTTCACATTGGTCAGAGCATTAAAGTGAAGCTCTAATTTCTCTCTTCCCTCCATGAGAATGAACACACATCCAACATCTCCTTGTAGTTTCATCTCTCTGCCGCTCTCTGTTGCTTTCATATCATCAGTCAGAGCAGAGGCTGAGCGACACAGTGAGGACGGTTCCACACAAAGAGACAGGCAGGGAGAGTACCGCAGCAGAACGTGAGCTACTGTATTCCTCTGCAGACGCACTTCCAACTCACATTCTAACAACTTAGACCTGTGTGAGTGAACTCAAAGTACAAATTCATTCTGTTCAGTGTTGTATATTCATACAGCACCAGTCACAACAGAGGTGATCTCAAGGTGCACACAGGAAAAATTAATTCAATTTTATCCCATTTTAAAAAGCCTGATTAAATTTTATCATAAACAAATTCAATACAATCAGATTCAGTGTATTAATTACTATGAAAGAGCAAATTGATAAAAATTTTACATGAATGTACATAATGTCAATGTGTATATATGTGTATATCTATGTGTGTGTGTGTGTATATATATATATATATATATATATATATATATATATATATATATATATATATATATATGTATATATATATATGATTACAATTTGCATTTTAAACTAATCATTGTCAGTGAAACAGCTAGTTTATAGGTCAAATATTGAATGTGTTGCTTTGTGTTGCTTTTCTTGTGAATTTCTTTCTCCTATTTTTGTGTTGTGCTTGTTTCACACACAAAAACCACTCAAGTCTATTTATCACTTTGATCTCTTCATCAGACATCTAAAACAAGTGTTTTTTTATATTTTAACTGTGTAAAATAAGCACATCAGTGTGTATAGGGCTGCATTCACACATGGCACAATCACAGACCAACTCATTCTTCTCACCAAACTACAATTTCCCAGGAGCACCAGGTCAGCAGCCATGTTAGTGGAAGGTATGGCTAGTTTATGCTTCTCCATCTGCGTCGATACAAAGAAATGCAATGCCATTATCTGTCATTGCAAGGGCTCTTCTAAAGGCTCGCAAGGACGGATGGAGTAGAGCCCACTTTTCTAAATATCCAACAAACAAGACTGAGAGCAAACATCTCTGATTGGTTGGACCAATAACCCAAGATCACTTCCAGCTTGACAGTAAACGATAAACCAGATCATCTAATCTGTTCACAGGTTTGTGAAAACATTTGAGGTGCATTTCACCATCAATGTCCCTCAAAGGTTGAACAAGAGCTGCATATTCACCCGTCCTCTGCCTTGTCTTGTTCAGAGGATGGACATTCCACCGAATGTCTCCTTTGTTCCCGTTGAATACTTTTTACTGTAACATTGTTTGTTTCTCGGGATCAATCAGTTCCAGCTCAAATAAGGTTTCATTCATTCAATCAATCATTCCTTAAGGAATAACTACAAAAACACATCAGAAAAAATGGGGTTTACTTATATTCAAGTTCTAGACTTTTATGTGTCAACAACAAGTGTGATGACTCCGAAAAAAAATGCTGCTGCTGTAAAGCAGCTACGCTGGCTCACAGCCCAAATTTAGCTGCACACATACAGTAAGGAGTACGGTAACAGAGTGGTTCAGCAGCTGGGAAGTGGACCAACTAAGAAGAAGTTAGGATGAAAACTTTAAAGGTGATATCTGCAGTTTTCTAAATGTTTTAAATGATATTCCAGTTCTAAACTATGATCTATGGGTAGAGTTCCCCAACAGTTGTTATTCTTCTGAAGGTCTCTTAGGGTGGACCTCTGGCTGACTCACTAATGCTCTAGAGTTGTGATAATTTACAGTTAAACAGGGGACTCAAACTAAAGGATGTTTTAACTGAAGAATCATTTCAGATTTGCACCGTGTGTAATCTGGAACACAATCCTTCTTATATTATATTATACTTCACCACAAATTGGTATGTTTTCATGAGATTAGTAAATATCCTAAATCTGAGCAGATATATCTTTGATAAAATGTAACCAGAACATTGATAAATGACCATATAATTGTCATTCTGGAGTTCTGCATGAATAACTCTTGTCTGATCTTACCGTTATTCTTATAATGGTCCCGTCTCATCAGGGGAACCCGCTTGTCTCGATGATGACAGTGCTGCCTCTGCACCCAGTGAACCTGGAAATAACAACAATTATAAAACAATAATTATCAATTCTGATGCTTTTGTTTACTGAGTTGTTTAATCTTTATTCAATTCATAAATCCTGATTTATAACGACGTCACCTTTTAAGACCATTACGATGACACAATGGCTGCACTCTGACTTCAGCTTTTTTAAATTTTTTTATTGATGACTGTGGATTTGAGACGATACACAGAAAATAAACCACTGTTTTCCTTTAGTTTTACTCCAGGTTGAAAAAGAGGGGGAATCCATAGCAGGGAGAGAGTTAAGCATCTTTGTGGAGAACAGTAAAAGGTTTCCTCTTCATTAGTTCAAAGAGTGCTCACTTGCTCTCTCCTTTACTGTGCCATTGTCCTAGGTTAAAAGCAACAAAAACACTACCATCTCACCCACACCTCTGTCCTCTGCACAACACATGTATGAACACACACTCACACACTCACACACACACACACACACACACACACACACACACACACACACACACTTTCTTTCATAGGCCGCTGGTTGCAGCTTTGATCTGATAAGAGGCTGGTCCTTGTGAAGGTAGACGCAGTGAATCAAACGACAGATCACAGACCCACACGCGTGCGCGCGCACACACACACACACACACACACACACATATGCATACATATCACTGTCAGGCCACTATTGTCCTCTCACACTTAAATCAGAGTGGAAGAGGTTGAGAATAAATACTATTGAGAGGCGGCTGCAGTCTTTTATGTCCTAAAAGCCTGCTGGCTTTATTCTCCCTTCATGTTCTTCAATTAGACTCAATTAACAAAAGCTCGGAGCTGGTCTCAACTACCCAGAAAAGACAGCTGTTAAAGCTAAGAACACCACGTGACATTAAACACACAAGACAGAACGAGGATGTGATATGCATGCAGAACAGAGTCAGTGTTGATTTTTCTATGCATGTATTTATTTGTGTTTATTTTCAGAGCTTTAAACACAATAGTGTAAATATTTAAGCAAGTCCTCATTAATGAGAAAACGTGGTCATTTTTATTTATTCCTACTTACAACCAAAGGCTACTGATTCACTGTTCGGTTCCTATAATCCAGGTAACGATTGCTTATATACAAATCTAGAGAACAAAATGATAATCTGACTTGGCGATTATGGTTCATAAACCTGTTATTATTACAACACAATTAAAACATGTGTCAGTACACAACCGACACCATCAGTCCAGTATCTCACTGGGCAGCGACACATTCATGAGAGAATTTCCAAAACATTCACAAGGTTCTTCATTTCCTCATGTGAGTCCCAGGACCTCACTGCTGTGTTGAGTAACGCATTTGGTGGCATAATGCTACTTCAACCAATAAGAGTTAGTGGTCTGAGTCACGTGAGTTAATAACTCCCCCATTGATTGGCCCACGTTTCATTAAGACTCCCTCTTTAGCACTTCCGACCCCGGAAGCTGTCAGAGAGCGGTTCTGGTCCTGACACTCACCAGACGACACGCTCAGCTGTCAACCTCTACACAGCTGACGCTAGTTGCCGGCTCCCCCCTGAGACGGTCCCTCAGCCCGTCTGAGCCGATGAAGCCAGCATCCCTCTGAGGTCAGACACCTTCAGTCTGACGCTCCGTTATGGGAATGCCAGCCCTCGATGCTCCCTGCCAGAGATGGGTCCACTAAGCTTCGTATCCCCGGACAACACCGTGGCCTCCGGCGGTCCAAGACCCCCACAGCCGTCTGATCCTGACCGAGGAGGGAACACCACCTCCACGCTGTCTCATCCGACCCCAGCGGTGCTGATCCATCGAACGCAGCTAAGTCCCACAATTCTGGTAAAGCTTAAAGGCCTCTTGATAAAAGCTAACAACTTTAGCTCACTCAAACTAGAAACTGATTCATCCGTAACTAGTACCCTCCATTAGAACCCTTAATCTAAATTAAGTAAAATCCTTAGTCTCCTAAACCATCATGAGACTCAGATTACTAAACTTATTTTAAGATTCAATTCAGAACACCATACCATCGTGAATGACTTAATGCTGACTACCTGCTAACTACCTCTTTCTTATCTGTGATAACTGTCGTCCGTCTTTCTTAATAAAATTATGAAGTCTAATTCTAGTCTCAGATTTCTATTGTCAATATTAAATGCATAATCTACTCACTGTGACATCAGAATTGAACCTAGAGTGACTGTAAGCACTAAAAGGTGAAAGTATCAGAGATTTTTCTCCGTGTAAAACTAACAAAACCTATTAGCGACTTTACAGAATTACGTGCCAATTATAAACCATATAAATAGAGTTTATAATGCTACAGTTGCTATGAACAAGTACAAGTCAAACACTTTACAATCTATGAGTCTAAAATGTGAACACAAACAGAATCTGACATTATGAGCACAACAAAACTGTGATGTGACGAGGTTAGGTTATGAACAATTTAAGGCGTAACTGACACATTTTAGGACAAAATTGCAAAAAGGTTTGCACAACAGTCACATGAATGTAATGCAAATTTCATAAATTGTTTGTAATTTTGACATAAACAAAAGTGTGCATTTGATGTGATTACAACTGAAAATGTGCTAATTTTGCCCCCCAGTCACCTGTGTGACAGAAACTGGTTGTATGGTAAATGTCCTGTAGCACTTTTCTAAGAACTACAAAGCACTTTACACTACATTCAGTCATTTACCCACTCACACACACATTCACATACTGATGGCAGTGAGCTACGTTGTAGCCACAGCTGCCCTGGAGCAGACTGACAGAAGCTGGAGTCACCACAACACAACATGGCGCCACCAGCTCCTCCTGACCACCACCAGAAGACAAAGTGGGTGAAGTGTCTTGCCCAAGGACACAACAACAACCCACCCAGAGCTGGGATCAAACTAGTGACCCTCCAGTTGTCAGAGAGCCACTCTGAGCTACATGCCGCCATAAACCAATGTACTGTTGTTGAATTGTCATCTAAACACAAAATTTACACAAAAAATACTCAAAACCTCCAGTGACATTTACACATAAAAGGAGAAGTCCGTGTTTTCTCTATGTGTGTGCACATCAATGTGTGTGTATGTGTGTGTCCCAAATGCCTTGTTAAACCCCTCCAGCCCCTCCTCTGGAGAACCAGCCAGGACACGCTGATCAATACACATGATAGGGAGCTAATCGCTCTCTGTCAAACCAGGCCCTGCCAGCTGCTAATGGCACATGCTCTACACGGAATGTGTGAGTGTGTGTGTGTGAGTGTGTGTGAGCATGCATTGGCCTTAATAGCAGATTGAGTTCTCTTCAGGGAGGTTTGTTCAAGGTTAGGCTCAGGGGACAACACTGTCTGTGACACTGACCTCTCTACCTTCAGGGCATTCATCATCCAGCTGTCACACACACACACACACACACACACACACGCACGCACGCGCACACACACACCACAAATAAAGTTCAGATCATGTCATCTAAAATGATGATTCATTTATATCACATCATTAATAATTACAGTAATAACTGTTTAAAAAGGTGTTGCAATTCAAAATAAGTTGATGCAAATTTGGCATCAAATACAACAGAAGCTACAATGTATCTCTTTTTAATTTTACTAAATAGAGAGAGAGGCATACAGTGAGAATACAGTTTAACATCAGCAAAAATGACAAAAGGATGATGACAGCTCAAATTGTTCAGAAACATTTTTTCTAACTGACTGAAGGAATAAAAAACTGTGGCAATTGACGAGTAAACAGCTGAGGTAGAACTGACAGAGGCACAATGTGAATTCAAGGAAGAGGAGGGGGGAAGAGAAAGATGGACGAATGAATGTATGTGTGTGAGTGCATGTGTGTGTGTGTGTTTTATGACATCCCGAGAAAAACCTTTGTGTGTGTGCACATGCACAGATATGGCTCTCTGGTTGACGTAACAGAATGGATGATGGAGAGGAAACCAGAGAAAGAGGTGTGTGTGTGTGTGTGTGTGTGTGTGCGTGCGTGCGTGCGTGCGTGCGTGTGTGTGTGTGTGTGTGTGTATGTGTGTGTGTATAAACACTCTGTTGTCTCTATATGAATGAGTGGATGTGGTGGATGGCTGGCAGCTGCAGCAGTGTGATAGCCGAGCCGAGCTGCACAGATATCAGCCCTGACATTTTGGGCTTCACTACCCTGCACACGGCCTCATGGGAAACGGATGGCAAATGCACCAGCAGTGGACACATCCACCCCCCTCCACAGCCACAACCCCACCCTGCCCTGCGCCCCTGTGCCTGTCAATCTCGGCTTGGTGCTTCCTGACGCTCTGTCAGACCCGACCTGATTCCCGTCCTGGTTTGGACCCATTTTACGGGAGGCGGCGGTGAATGCATCACATGACCCACCATCACCGAGACGGCACAGCACAGGGCTGATCCCTATCTGGTTCTCAACCCCATCACCCGCCCACTGACGCTCTGCCTCTTCATTCAATCTCATCTCAAGCTGCCAGCGAAAGCCCTGACCACAGAGAGAAACACTACAGAGGGGGTGTGTGTGTGTGTGTGTGTGTGTGTGTGTGTGTGTGTGTGTGTTACAACTCACTAAAAGACGGGAAAAGAGTGAAAGCTCTACAGCGGCAAGCGGTGAACTAAGGGTGGAGGGGCTGAATAAAGTGAAGGAGAAAAAAACAGATAAGAGGCAGATACACTCTGGCCCCTCCTCAAGCCTTCTTTTAGGGCACCTCTTGGCCTTCTCTCCCTCCTTTGCCTCTCTCCCAGTCTCCCTCCTCACCCACCCTCGGGCCCTCTGGTGTGCTGCTCACTCCATTGTGTCAGCCTTCAGAAGTACTCAGTTTGAGTGGCAGGCCGTCACAGATCAGTTCCCAGCTAAAGCGGCCCGGCAGGCCAGGGTGACGGGCCAGGAAGGGATCTAAGTGGGGTTTATCAGCGCTTCTTAACGCCTCTCCGGCTCCCTGACACAAAAGAGAGGGGGTATTAAACATCTAAAGCAAACCAAAAGGCGTGAAAGCTCCTTATAGGGCCGCGGGATTGAGGATGTGACTGGAGTCTAAAAAGACAAAAATATATATATATAATAAAAAAATCAGAGGCAAACACACACACAGAGACACACGCCTCAACGGTGAGGAAGCACTGAGGGAAAATTCAAATGCTTTTTTTCTTTTCTATACAAATAGAAGAGTGGGTGGGAGAGAGAAAGAAAACCAGGGAGGAGAAAACCAGCTTAACAATGTTTTATAGTTCTCTATCTGCTATAAGCTGATCAATAACAACCTCTTTTATAAAGTCCATGTCTTGTGTCAAACTAAATGATTAATTCAAATGATTTACCGTAAACATTCACACACACACAGATCTCATAGACATCGTCCCAACCTCGGGTTAGCTAGTTTAATGGCTGCAGGCTAAAATAGATAGAGTTAGATCCTTCAAGACAATTTCCTACAGATTATAACACTGAACATAAAAATAACAGCACAAGCAAAGAAAAAGAGTTTATTTCACCTGATGCTTTATCAGCCTTAAAGGAAGATTTAGGTCATTTGGAATTAGTGTTCTATCAGTTAAAGGATTATTTCAGTTCCTTATCTTGTATTCAAACAAAAACAATGACAAAAGCAGATCCATTCATAACACTTTAAAGTGGACAAATGTTTAGACAGGGATAAATACCCCAACAATAATCTGACATGATGTAAGAGATCATTCTCATATCCACAAGTTTTCAGAAATCTCCACTTAGCCATTGTTTCAGTCTTAAGTTATAATTTGGATGAAAATCTGACAACAAGTTTGCTCAATCAACTGTTTGATCATCAGCTAAAACTGTCTCATTATGTCAGAGTGATATCAAGTGTTTATTAGGATGTGACTGGGAACATACTGGAAGTGTTCTGAACTAATGTTCCTCATGTGTCAGAATAGTCAAAAAATATATTTGATTTCTGAATATTAGTTGTATTTCTGAGTGTGGTGGCTCACTGTGGCGCAACAACTAAAGAACACTTTAAAATTATGATTAAAAAAGAAATTTCAACACAAAAGTCTCATTTATTTCTGAAAAACACAAAAAACTTAAGAAATTGTATTTTTGATTTACATCAGTAAAATAACGGCTCATTTTAACAGAATTCATGCAGATTTTAAAGCACGTGAATTCCAAATGAAGAGTTTGGACTCACCTACTCCTTCATTTTGTGTGATGTAATGAGGTGAGTGACTGAGGCTGATGCTGTAATCTTATTCTCATTCATCACTCTGAACAGCTTTCTCTTTGGTCAAGTTTAAGGTAAAGTGGTACCTTGGAAACTTTGTCTTATTGAGACCCAACAAACAGATGAAGAGCTGTAAAGCAGTTCAGTCATTTAACAGGTTTTATAATACAAAATAAAGATCTAATTTACATCAGAATTGCAGGCTAAAAGTATAAATGTGTATAAATATTACTCTACACAAGGCACTCAAGATCAATGGTCCATAAACCTTTGGACACCACAGACCAGTTTTGTACAAGACAATTTTTCCACAGACCAATGTGAGGTGAAGGAAATTATTTGCATAAAAATGCAAAAATTTCATATCATTAAATGTAACTATTACATATTTAATACAAATGTAGTTAATATGCATTTTATTTGTATTATCTTCCCACTGTAATACAAATTTTACAAGACTCTTTCAAAACAAAACAACCTCCAGAAAATTTATTAAAATAAATATAAGTTATTAAGATATTTTTGTTGACTGAATTACATCATAAATCTTTGTAACTTATAACTTTTGTTTGTTGTCAGAATTTTTCTTCAATACTAAAGGTAATTATTAAAGGAAATTATCAACTTATTTATGAATAAGCAAAAAACATTACTTAGCCCTATGTTTAAACAAAACAAGGTTATGGAAGCGCCAAACCAATGAAAAAATCCTATAACACACAAACATATAACAGTGGGTTTGACCTCACAGTATTGTGTTTTCTTTTTAATTATTACAAAAAAAATTATTAACAAATTCACACTTGTTTGATTATATTTTTTAATAAATTTAGTTATCAAAAGCAGGTGGAACACATTGTTCTTTCTGCTGAAAGAAGGCTTCATAATATTCTATTTCTAAGTAAATGCCCCTAACAAAATGGTGCAGAGGAGCTTGTTGCTATCAGCTTGAGCTCTTGCACCAATAAGACCCATCTGCAGCTTGGTTTCACTAACAGACTTCAGGGGGAAAAAATCAAACCACAAGACTGCAAACAGAGATTTACTGTACGTGTGTATTAAGTGTGTAATACACCAGCGGGGGCCGATGTGTGTATGTCAGAAGCTGGCAGGGGGTTTGTACTAGAGACATTTTGTAAAAGGTCAACACAGAGTTCAGTCAGAGACATGTTTGTGCATTTTAGACTGAAACTGCAAGAGGTATGATAGTTAGGACAGTTCAGATGAGAGTAACAGACTGGAGGCTATTTCTAGTAAACAAGGAACAGATAGTTAGAAAAAAAACGGAAAAAATACTAAGTTCTTATAGTCCTTCTGTTTCTAACTTTATAACAAATCTCTCCAGACTGAGAGTGCATCTCATGTTTTTTTCTCTGCGTTCTCTCTGAGCACTCATGTGTTTATGTTGTGCTGCTTTTCCACAGAAGCTAATTATTTCATTAGCAGTTTGTTGAATAAAACAGCTGACTGTTGCCTTGCTGACAAACAGCTGCATCAGCCACTAGAACAAAACTCCTCCTCTAAAAAAACACCAATAATGTCAATTATAGACTGTTTTCATATGAGTAATGTTCCTTTATGTGGAGGAGAGAAGTCAGTTCCACAAATGGGATATACAGACATTTATTTTATAATTCATGAGCAAATTTTAAAACTTGGTGAAATCGGTATCTGTGTGTTTTACTGACACGGATTTTAATAAAATAATTCAAATGTTCAAATCAGGGCTGCAGCAGGTAGAGCGGTCGTTTTTGATCCCAGCTCCTTGTCATTATGCTTTTGGGTTAGACACTTCACCCACATTGCCTGTGTGTGAATGTTGGTGGTGGTCAGAGATGCTGATGGTGCAAAATGGCAGCCTCGCTTCTGTCAGACTGCCCCAGGGTTCGCTGAGGCTACTGATGTAGTTTACCACCACCAGAGTGTGAGTGACTGAGTGCATGAATAATGGATCCTCTGTAAAACCCGTTGGATGCATGAGATGTGCTATATCCATTATTATTATTAAATAGCAACTCATTTCACTCAAATTTAATCATAATAGAAATGATTTTAAAAAAATTTAAGAAGTTATTCACAAAACAAGACACTTTTTTTTGCCAAAGTATTTTTATTGAGCTTTTTGCTCATGAAAATCCAACCATGTCCCAATCAGAACCAAGTTCCTTTTAGAATGCTGCATGGCTGTAACACATAGCATTAAGCCCATCAGTAGGACAATAACTAAACACAGAGTGAACACACTTCATGACATGAACTGCTAAAAAATGTGTTGGAGATTGGAGCTTTTTTTTAACATGGCAGCAAAACCCTGTGGTCTTGGCCTCACTCAGAATAGCTTAAAGACTTAAGATACTTTTTGTCATAAGCACAGCAAAACTGTGGTTACACTGGGAAATAGAGTTATTTGTGAGTTTCCATTCACACAACTGAAATTACCCTAAAATAAACTCAAAATAAGGAATAAACTTAGGAAAACAGGAGATCATAGTAGAATAAATAAAATACTGCATACAGTCAGAATCCAAGGTGTTATGCCAAATAACAGTATCATAATATGCAAATATAGTTTTTGAATATATACAGCAGGTGAAATAAGTATTTGATCCCCCGCCGATCGTTCAAGTTTCCCCATTTACAAAGAGTGGAGAAGTCTGTAATTTTCATTGTAGGAACACCTCAACTGTGAGGGAAAGACTCTAAAAAGAAATCCAGAAAATTACATTGTATGATGTTAATAGAAATAATTTGCATTTTATTGCATGGTATAAGTATTAATATTAATTTTAACATAATTACAAACCTATCCATTCTTTGTAAGTGGAAAACTTGAACAATCGGCAGGGATCAAATACTTATTTCCTCCAGTGTATAAGTGCAAATGTATGTACAGATGTTCAGTTGCAGCATTGAGCTGATAATTAAATATAAAAAATAAAAAAATGAGCAGATCAGATTATGTAAAAAAACACTGAGACAGATATACAGTAGATAATCACAGTTCTTCGGTCAGTCACTGATTTAGTGTCTTAGTCAGAACTAATCTCTGTTTCTTCAAACTTATGCTGTTCAAACAGCAGTCTACAACAGGTAAGATATTAATTGTCCACAATTTTTCACAGAAACTTCCTTCAAAAGATGCGAACCTTTAAGGAATTAAAACATCTTAGGGAAATTCAAAAAGGCCATGTGACTGATGCTGTTACCTGCTTTAAAGCCTTCAAAATAAAACACATTAGTTTACATTAATAAGAAACCTGGCAAGCAGCCATTAATTGCAGGACATTTAAGAATGTTACAGCAGCCAGAAAAGAAAACCAAATTTATCCACATCCAGCAGCTTATTTGTGTATTCCATTAAACGTACGACTCATTAGAAAATGTGGGACATTTTGGTGGTGTAAATTCATTTTCACCTAAAGTTATGAAAGTAGAAAAGTAATTAAAGTTACAGCTTAATGAAACCATGAACCATACGTGGAGTCACTGGAGACTGCACATAAATTACTTCAATTAATCACACGCACACTGATTCAGATGATAACTCTAAATCACAGTTTGGAATATTTCCCTCCTTATTTTTTGTTGCTTGTATGTGCATGTGTGTGTGAATGGTTTGTGTGTTTATGTGTGTGACTGAAGGGGGACGTGTTGGAGAAGGGGCCAAAGTTCTGGTGCACCCTGGAGAACACACAGGACCAAAGCCACATCTCCAGCCCGTCCTCTCATCCCGCCTCCTTCACCCTGTGCTGTCACGGGATATCTCCGAGGGTGACGGTTTCCCTGGCAACTAAAGCCCGGTCAGGAGACTGCATTGTGCGCTCAGACAGTGCTGAAGGTGGCAAGGGAGGGAAGCACAAAGTGATAGTGGGTGGTGGAATAGGCATTCGCGCTGTGAACGTGCTTTTAACCTCCTTTTTTTTTTTTTTTTTTACATCTTCCTTACTAATCAGCACTAGACCCTGATTAAAACAACAACACCAGATGAACTTGCATTTGCATAAACACGCTGGGTGAAATCAGAACTGATGCCAAAGTGTGAATTCCCCCTGACATGGCCATGTCAAATGCATCAAACAGTCACATCTAAGTAGCTGAACACTCTGATTTGCCGTAGTTACAAATCTATTTCCCGCTGTGTTACACTGACAATAAGTCAGAACCCCAGCCCGCCTCCTCCTCACCTCCAGCATCCTCACAATTCTGCAAAGTGTTTACTGTATTTATTAGGCCGGTTAGGAACACTTACCCCTGCTGTAGTTGCAATCCTGTCCTCAAAGGTGACTCTGTCAGGGCGCCCCCTGCTGTCCCTCAGGGTGTACAGACTTCCCAGGCTGCCAACCTGCCCACATAAAAATGTCTCATAAGATAAAATGTTTAAAGGAAACATAACACTTGCTTTGCATTTAAAATTTTGCTGAAATATGAACCACAGGTTATGATGCATCAAGTGGCTTTTTTTTTTTAAGTCGTTGATTTGTATTTATTCATAGAGACGTAGAGAAAGCCCAGGGTGAGGGTCAAAACACATTCAGCCTTAATCACCCTTTGCACCACCTGACTGAACTGCGTCCCCTTCAGCCATCTGTCTTGTGTGGGTTTTTCTGAGAGAGGTGGACCAAAATCAAATAGCACAGAGTTTATCTAACCTTATCCCAGGCTTTTCATTTCCAAGCCTTATAAACTCAATCGTATTGACCGCCTGGGAGAGTTAGAACTAACTAAGTGAAATCTACTCGGCAGCAATTGTGTGCCAGGCGCATGTTGTGTATCTGTGTGTGTGTGTGGCTTGCTGATTCTATCTTCCTTCACTTTCATTCTCTCTATTCTCTGTCCCTGAGGTGCATCAGGGCTGAGACTGCCGAGTAAATTGTCCCAAATTGAGTTCCTTCTTGCCGGCAGATACAGGCCACATCCCGACCGTTTAGAACGAGGCAGAGAAAGAGAAGGAAAGAGAGGGAGAAAACAATCACAGCACACATCACTCGCTTGAAAATTTTCTATCTAATTTCTCTACTTGGCTTTTTTTCTTCTTTTTTTTTTGCTATCCACCGTCTCTGCCTCTCCTTCTTCTTCTCTGCAGTGCTGATTTCCCTGCTGCCTTTCTGTCTTCTCTCAGCACATTATTCCTCTGTCTCTCTGTCTTTATATCACTCCCTCTGAGTCTCCCCTTGTCTTTGTCTGCTGCGACAGATGTACATCAGTCTTTCTTTGCTCAGCTTGGCTTTTTCTTTCCTTTGATGATTTGCTCTTCTTTCATTCCCTCCTCTTCCTCTATCTTTCTCTGTCCTCTCTCCCTTACTCCATCACCTTTCTTCTTCTCGCCTACCAGCGATAATTCTCTTCCCTCTCCCGCCCTGTTCTCGGCCTCAGTTTCAATCCCTTCTTTGCTTTCTCATTCCTCCCTCTGTGGCTGGCTGTACCCGGTGACTTAGTACCCATCAGCGCAGACGTCCTGGGTAGAGGAGTCTGGCTCTGACAATAATCACACACCAAGTTTATAACACTGGCAGCCCAGCTGAGCTGAGCTGAACTGAGCACACACGACTCCCCTGATGCCAGCACACTCCATTTAACTCGGCAGGGGGCTGCAGGCTGGCTGGGGTGGGAATGAAGCATGAGACAGAGATGGGGATGCTTGTATGTTTTTTTTTTTTTTCTTGTGGTCGGGGGTACTTGGAGGCTTATGCTGGAGCAGTGACTGAAGACAGATATGGAAATAGGATGGGGACGGATGGTTGAAGCTGAAACTGGTGCTGGAGGGGATGAAGAGCAGCTAAGGTTTTAGAGTTTGGGGTTTGGGAAGAAACTCATTTTTGTAAGAAGTTGCTCATGTCACCATGACTGCATGGAGCGATAACTCGTTTTTTTATTTTATTTACTTCCTGTTCTTGATTGAAGCAAAATGCCTTTTTTTGACAGATTTCAGTGTTTATTTTCTCAGAAGCAGCATGGTGTTAAAAACATCCAAAAGACATCACTTCTATCAAAGTAACACTGACAACTGATAGCAAAGAGGGACAAAGTGATGGAACTGAAGTACACTTAAATGTGGTTTGTCAGTATAGAGTATGTTTTTATTGACTTAAGGGTATTTTTATTTTTGAATGTATATATTTCATGTGATCTGTTATGGGGATGACTCAAATCTATACAACCCCATCAAATTTTAGCTCAATACCTGTAAAATTAACTGAATTATAGTTATTTTTTGATAAGTCATCTCAAACTAGGTTTACTCGACAAGTTAATCAGCTGTAGATGTAAATCCATTCAATTTTACTGAGCGTTTCATTCAGATCTGTTCAGTGGTTTGTGAGATGTTTTCTTAACAGACATACAAGCTTGACTGTCACAGCTAATGGAGAATGACTAGGGTAAGATACTGAGGGACTTCCTGATCCAGACTGACAAACAGGTGATGGCTGACCAATTGCAGTGGTCAACAATCTGCAGAACAAGGCAGTGGTGATAGATGTAGCTATCCCAGGTGACAGTGAGGAAGAAGGAACGTGAGAAGCATGAAAAATACCAAGAGCTAATAGAGGAAATACAGAGGTTGTGTAAAGTTATGGCCTCAGTAGAGCCAGTGGTCATCGGAGTATTTGGGGGTTTGAATCTCCCTGATCTGAGAAGAACCCTCAAACACCCAGGCTACTGGAAGAGAACCAGCACTTAAATGTGTAGATCAGGAAGGGTGAGATGAACATTTTGTTTGTTTTTCAATGGTATAATAAATATATCACCACAATGTGACGAACTGGCGACCTGTGGGTGATGGATAGATAGATGGGTGGACAATGTAGCGTATAAATATGCAGAATGCACCATGTCCTTACAGGAAGGTCTGCTGAATTCTCAAACATTCTAAATGACCAGTATGGTAGTGGTATTGTTGTGGTCATCATTGTTCCTGTGCCAGTGCTGTGCTGGTGACATTGGATTACATGGAGAAGCCAAAATTAGTCTGTGTGCATTAACCTGACCACGAATAAAATGTCTGACTTTGCACTACGGCTCTGAGAACTATGAGGTTCCCACCAACAAGTTCTGGTTTGAGTGCAATAGCTTGATTGGTAATGCTTAAATGAAGATCAGTTTATAAGAACAACCTGGGAGGTGGTTTGGATGTGTAAAGTTAAAAGTTTATTTCATACAGGCATACCTTTATTTTGTTTAATTTATAGTCATTTGTCTATGTATGTCTTGTGATGCCAGAAGAATAACAAAGGAGAGGCTAAATGAGTGTAGGTAAACTATAAACTTAAGTTTCATGTGATTAAAGGATCAGTTTGGGAAACACCACGGTGATTTGGGTCAGGACACATATTCAACCATCAAGTCATCAAACTTAGCCAAAATCTCAGTTTTTAACAACTGTATTTTTAATGAACTACAGCAGAAAACAGAGGTTTAAACCGACTTCCTGTTAACACTCTCGGCCGGTCATGGAGCAGTCAGAGCTCATTTCTACTAAACAGTTATCCATTCCCTGGTTACTGAGGGATTTAACTTTATTTTTTAACATTTCTCCTCACAGAATGGCAAGGCTTGACAAGGATACTTGTTTATTTTGGTCAAGAATTTCATTCTGGAGCAAATCTTCTCATTTCTGGGTTCTGCAGCTTCCCGTTCAAGAGCAACGTGTTTCATAAGCACAGAGTGACAGTCAGGTCTCAGAGCATCTACAGTACAGCGTGAGAACATGATTTGTGAGCTGTGAATGATCGAACCCTGCCTTACAGTTTGAGCAGGAGCTGAGAGCCAGGATGAAGCACAGTTTATGCCCATGTTAAAGTGACGCACCGTGTGCACACAAGTGTCAAAAATGCTCTCTTGCTGAAATACTCCACATTGCTGCTTTAGACAGACATGACTAAAACTTGTTACATGAAATCAAAGAAGCAAAAATAACTTCCCAAAAATAAAATTATTTCATCTTTGATTTCAAATGGACACTTTTGCCTGATTTTAAAATAATCTTTATAGGATTTCTGATTTATTCTGCTTATAGAAATGAGATCGATGACTGTCACTTCCACAGAGGGAGAAACGGCCTGTGAAAAAACTGAAGGAAACTTCAGAGTGTTACTGATGTGTCACAAACGTGTCAGTTTGACACTGTTGACACTGGGTGAGATCAGTATACACACATACATGCAGACAATTTGCAACTTGTGCATTTGAAAATTAGAGCGCAATTTCAAACCGACCAAAAATAAATAAGCAAACACACACACACACACACGCACGCACGCACGCACACGCACACACAAGCGCACACACACACACACACACACACACATATCTTTCTGCATCCTGCCAGAGCAGGTTCACAGCTAAACAATATGAGGCCAATCAGGAGGCCATTGGTGTGGCTCTCCCTCTGCTAATGAAGGCACTTTGAAAAGGTAATCTAATTCACCAGCTGCAATTAAGGCTGGGAGCGCCTTGTCACTATCAATTATCCACTCCTTCACTCATGTTCTCCATGTGCGGACGCTGAGCCGGCCTGACATACAGTTCTGTTGGACAAATCAACCCGACCAGCCAGCCACTAATCATGAGAACACTAATCATCAGCCCATTCCAACACACAAACACACCCTCTCACACATAATGCTGAATGCTGAAACCATCACACTATGAACTGAGTAAACCTGACTTGGTTTAGAATATGTTGGGATCTTATAAAAAGCTACAGTGGTGTGATTTGTGATGGATACATCAATCAAAGTGACTGCATGTGACACAATAATATGTTTTATTATTATTTATGTGCTTAAATTTGTTTTTTAAACTTAAAGCACTTTGCTTAATGTTGCTGTTTACCCTCCTAGACATCAATTACAGAGGTAGACAAGCAGCTGGAGTGCAGGACTAGTTGGAGTTAGACTACCCCAACTGGGACAAGCAAGAATGAAAAATATAGAATAATTTTACTCTGACCTTCTATGTACTTGAAATACACTACAGTAAATTAAAAGCCATTTATAAAAAAATAGATCACTTTCTGTACTATAGAATCCTTTTAAAGGGACAATTAGAACTAATTCTAATGGTGGATCCAGAAAGGTTTTTAAAAACAACCAAATGCAAACAGATGAACAGGATTTGGTGAAATGTTGCATGTGTTGTATGATGCAGACAAACATTTACATGTTCCAGTAACACATATTGTGTATGTGTTGGGTTTGGGGTGCAGAATTTACAGCCCTAGAGCCAATAAATGCTGTATGGAACATTCATGTATAAATGTACCACAAGTACACCATAAGACCATGTTAGTGCAGCCATTGTTAGCATATGATGAGACTGTGTAATGTTATTGTTGGGTCACTGATAGATAACTTCTTATTAAGTATGTGTGAGGTATATATGTGACACTCCAAATAATTTATTAATATGATCAAATAATCTGCTAAAACATGGCTTTGTTGGAGATAAGCAAGTTCTAATAAGAAAGCCTTCAGCTGTTTTTAACAGGAGTCAGAGTCCACAATCAAAGATCCCCTCTGGGTTTATGATCTGGTTTAGGTTTGAGGACCTGAGGGCTCAGGTTGGAGTACATGGCTTTAACAATTCAAAATGGTAAATGGTAATAGGCTTGTATTTATAGAGCGCTTTCTACAGTGCAGAACACCCCAAAGCGCTGTACAACACGAACAGTCACTCACTCATTCACACTCACACTCACACACTGGTGGTGATAAACTACGTTGTAGTCTCAGCTGCCCTTGGACACTCTGACAGAGGCGGGGGCTGCCATGCACCGGCGCCCTCCAAGACCCTCTGACCACCACCAGTAGGCAAGTTGGGTGAAGTGTCTTGCCCAAGGGCACAATGACAATCTAACCCAGCCGGAGCTGGGGATTGAACCGGCGACCCTCTGGTTGCCAGACCGGCCACTCTACCAACTGAGCTAAAGCCGCCCCAATTCAATGATATTAAGGAGCTTGATCATTCAGTGCACTGATAGTTTTAAAAAATTAATTCTTTTTTTCTAAAGTTACAAAGTAACCAGTGCAGATACATTAAAACTGGAGTCCAGTTAGGAGCCTCGCTGCAGTATTTGTGTGTGTGTGTGTGTGTGTTGGGTGCCTAGCGGTGTCCCACACAGCATATCAGTAGTATCTGACATGATCTGGTTTAAAGAGACATTGAAACTTCTATTTGAATTATTATCTTTAAACACTTTTAAAACAACTGCAAAACCAGCAGTGAAAAGAGTTGACTTCTTTTGTTTCTCTGTTTTAGCAACTTTCTTTTTGTTGTTTTAGAACCTGCAGCCTCACTGCTCAGGTTCAGTCAGACGGCTCACATCAACCTTTCCAGCAGGCAGCTGTTTTCTGTGAGACGAGGTTTACTCTGTATTACCTGCCCAGCATTGAGACAAAGTTAAAGAGTAAACATGATGGATCATTTTCGCCATCGACCTATCAGTTGGAAACAAAACTCAAACAACAGGCATAGATTCTGGACTCCTGGGTTATTATTATAGTGTTATAAAAACAAATCCCATGTTATTATGTTGTTGATCAGACTCACATACCTTTAGGGAAATAATAATACAATTATCTTAGTTTGAGACCTCTGAACAACATTATATTTCAACAATTTTTCGATACACAATTAGAACTTCTTTTGATTTTTGTTTTTAGATATAATTGTTCCAGCAGTGTTACTCAGTTGTCCATCTCTGGTGATTTGTAGCAGGATAAATGTTCTTATGCTTAAATAATTTCAGCAATCTGCATTTAATATTAATCTGCTTGGATCTGACATTTTACATAAATATAAAGGTAGAATTGTTCTGATAGTAACATTTACCTTGACTCTGCAACTCAAACCAGCCCTAATGTCCTGGGTCAGTTGTAATTAGAGGAATTAACTCACTAAAATCACCAATTGTCATTTATGTTACTACTCATTTCTGATTAAAATCATTGCAACTTTTTAAAATCAAATATTTCTGCATTAGTGTGAACGTCAGAGTTGGACTTTCTCACTGAAGCATCCACAGGAGTTTCACACCACGCTGCTTCTGACAGCGTCCAGCAAACAAACATAAAGAGAGGACAGAAAATACAACTGAGGGGACGTAAAAAAGGATAAAGGATAAACAAAAACAAACACAGACATCAAGAGTCATTGTAGCAGTTTGCGAGAGCCGTGTGAGGTAGACCACCCTATGGAGAAAACAGCAGCGTGCGTCTGCTGACAGCCCCACAGGGGCCGGCGACTCCACAGGCTCAACCGTGGAAAAGCAGAAAACTGTGAAGGGAAGGAGGTTGGATGATGAACAGGTATGGGCTAAATGGGGTGAGCAGCTAAAGCCTTGTTGGTTACTGTATTGGTAGGAAAATTCAACATTCCAAAATCAGACAGTCTGACTTAAAGGGACAGTTCAGATCCTCTGAAGTGAGGTTCTATGAAAGGTTATGAGCAATAATATGTTATCTGTTGTGGATAGTTCTTAAAATGGCTTCAGTTTGGAAAAACTGAGATTAATTTGACAGAAGTCGATGAGTTAATGGCTAGTCAGAGCTCACCTCACCATCTTCCACTTATCCAGTCTGGGTAGCGGGGGCAGCATCCCAAGTAGGGAATCCCAGACCACCAAGACCAAAGCCAAGACCAATAACTGCATAGTTAAATGTGAATGCTATTTTATAAACATTTAAACTGCCATCAGTATCACATGACACCGTTATTCTTACAGGTATATTGTGTATTCCTACAGTAAGTACCCCAGGCTGCACTGGAAGTGTTACAACTATAGCAGGGGTGTCCAAAGTGCAGCCTGTGGGCTTTTCGAAGCCCTGTGAGTGATTTTGTGCAAACCTTGACTGCATTTCAAGAATGATAGAATTTTGGCCTGCCAAATACTGCTGTTATTAACCATATTGTATGCTTTTACTTTAGTTTTGTGGTAAAAATAACCACAAATACACAATATACAAGACATGGCACTCTTCATAACACTTAATACTGCAGTGATACATGAAGAGTGAACATTTCCTGTTATTGTTGCTGATAATGGACTAAAACTTATTTTAAAAACCAACAGCATAGAAAACATTCGATCCATCAAATCCAGGGAATTTGATGCTTCTTTTATTGTCAATCCTATGAGACCCTTTTTATGTCTCATACCGACAAAGATTTACACATTGTTTTCTACAAAGAAAATTGTTTAAAAGTGTTACATTTATTACATATTTGAGCATGTAATTTTTTTCAAATTTTTGCTGTGAGGACTTTCAACTTGTCTTGAAAACCACTGAACTGTAGAATTCCATGTAAATAATGTTTTTATTAAAATGTCAAATAAACAGATAAATAAATGAATGAATGTGTGAATTGTGCTTCAAACATTTTTCTCTACATTACAGTAAAATGTTTTTTTAACTAGTTTTAAAACACCTTTTAAATAAGCTTTACAATAACTTTAGGAAATTTTCTAAATGTTTAGTATGATATTCTACAGCACTGTGAATGAATGTGTTTGTGCGCTTTGCATGGCTTCTTTCTCTTGTCCACCATCTTTTATCTTCTTTATCTGTTTCTTTCTCTCTCTCTCTATCTCTCTCTTTCTCCATTTCAATATTGAAGAGAGTTTTATTAAGGGCTAGACTCGGATGTGCTGAGCCGCTCTCAGTAATTTTCCTACAAAGTGCTTTAATCCATCACACGGCCAACATGTGGCCTTTGCAGCCATACATCATCTAAGCCCACAGAGAGAAATAGAGGGAGTAGTAGCATAATTTCTGCTCTCCTCCACCCTCTCTTACCACCTTCCACTTCCTCCTCCTCCTTCTTCTTCTTCTGCTCTACCTTTGTGTCCTGCTGGAGTTTCCCGCCTGGGAGGGAAACCACATCTTCCTCACAAATTCCAAAGTCAGGTCCTCTCCCCATTTACAAATGAAAGTAAGGTTTGTGCACACAAAAAAATGGAGTGAGGAGAGGGAGGTAAGCAAAGGGAAAATGAAAGAGATTGAGATAGGCATGAGTGAATGAGTGAGTGGATGAGTGTGTGAGGCTGAGAGAGAGAAAAAGAAAGAGATAAGGAAAATGGAGAAAAGCCTTCTGGAATGAAAGAAATTGGGGACAAAAGCAGGTGATAGGGAGGCAATGTGTGTATGTGTTCATATGTAGAGTCAGTGCACGCTGTTTGTGTATGTATGTGTGTTTCTGCACATGCATGAGGAAACAGAAACAGGCAGAGAAGGAGTGGAGATGAGGGAGAAAATGAGTGCTGCATTTCCCAGCATGCAGCTGGTGCAGCATTGCCCTCTGCGTTGCCCCCGGCCAACACCTGCTTCCATTTCGCTTCCTCCGCCCTCCTCGCACTGAGGAGCAGCGATGAACTCTGGGCCCCTCGACTAATGGAACGGGCCCTCGCTCCCGACCATTAGAGGATTGGTGTCCCTTTTGGCACCCGCGTGTGCCCTCCAGTACAGAAATACGTGAAGACGGGGCAAGGGAGAAGATAGTGGTAGGTTAGTCTTTTTCACACACACACAAACGCACACACACACACACACACGCACACACACATCTGGTCATAACAGCCTGAGGTAATCCAGTCAGAGAAAGGCTTGACATAGCTTAGCATCCGATTGGAGCTAAAACTGTGAATCAGGTGTAACACTACGAGGTTTCAGAGATGGAGCTCTCTGAAAATGTACGACAGCGGCCCCAGCTGATCGTAAAGTGTTTGTGTGATTTCATTTAGCTGCTAAATCTAGTGCTCTGCCTCAATTACATCTTCTTCCCTCAGACGGAGTACACACCTCCAGAGTACCATGGAAGAGAAGGGAGGAGAGGGGGTGGGGGGTGGAGGGCATGGAGCGGATTGAGGTTTGAATCTCTTGATGAGCCGATAGCACGTCCGCAGACAGCGAGCCAAGCTGTGCCGCGGTAATGTTATGCTAATGATATGGTAATGACATGCTAATCTGCCGGCAGTATTCCACCTCAGCGGAGAAAAGGGGAGGCCTCTCACCATTGGTTGGAGATCAGGGACTTCCTGAAGTCAGAGTTCAAGACATATCCTACACACACACTCAACATACACATACACGAGGGAGAACGATATGTACAGAGGAGTGAATTCATCTTGAATAAAAGAAATAAAAACTATCAACATAATCTGCCTTTAATCGGATTTGCAAACTCTTAACTAAGCAAGAAACAATACGAGTAAACAATGCAATTTAAAAACTGGGCCAGCTGTAATGTGAGTAGGCCTGCGAGCCTTATCAAGATGTAATATCAAGATGCTGCACTGTTGTTCTGCTGTGAAATAAAGCGAAACAGAAAATCATCTATTTTAGATTGAGATCGGGTTGTGTTTCTCTTTGTTAGAGGTGTGTGAACCCCTGCAACTGTGATAGCTGCCATTACCTGTGTAGTCGGAGCATTTCTTACTGAACATAATGACAGCACAGCGCCACAGCGGACGAGTCTTAATAACATATGATAATACAATCATTTTCCTACATTTTACTGCTATGCATCCTTTTGGGAACAAGATAAATTACAGTTTAATTTGAAGGACTTTTAGTTATCTTATATTTTTTTGTAAGACGCAGGAGGAAAAAATGTAAACACAAACAAAAAAGGCATCAATCTGTCACCACAAAAGAGACATCTGCAAAAACCTGCAACAATGCATCATAGTAAATCTGTCCATTTGGAATAAAGACATCATCTCAGTTATTTTGCTTATTTTTTTAGAGTTACAGAATGGATATGTCAAGTATGCACAATGGAGACATGCACTGACATTTTCCTGGATGCTGTGCACTAAATCAAAAAGACCAACAATATGTTGAGTGCCAGCATGGAGACATTTGAGTCCCACTCCCCTTGTGCAGCATTAGTGCAGGCATGCCAGCAAACATCACAATCCTCCCAAGCTGGCATTGGGCTTGTCAGACATTTCATTCCACTTTAATGTTCCCAAAACTATATAATATATTACAGCATACCGTAAAGACTTAGCATCAGCTTCATGCACAGTATTTGCTGCGCGAAAGGCACAAATCACAGGTGACACAATTAAAACGGGTTTGACTTAACAAAGGCGATTTAGTGTCGATGACATTTAGCATCAGCCTCTGGCGACAAGCATGCAAAGGAAGCCAGTCAGCAGATTGGACCTGAGGGGATCGTGAAAACGAGGACTGTCTGAGTTCCTCCCTGGGTGTAGCGCTGCTGGGGATCACACCTTTAAACAGAACACTTTATCCTTCAATGCAGGCAACTTTCAGATTACAGCCTGAAAGCAGTCCAACTCTAGTTGTTGACTGTTGAATGATGGACAACACGTCTCCATATATTTCCATTGTACAGAACTGATGCTATGGTATATTGTTTGGAGGTGCTGCCATGTTGTAGCCTGGTAAACCAGACTATACAGTCTGGCCACGATCCACTGAAACAACTCATTCATAGGGGCGGGACCAACAGTTGTCAATCAAACTGTCTTCACATGCTATTGGATAGCGCTAGAGCCATTTAGCAACAACCAGAAACAGCTGGTAGATTAAACTTTTACTGTATCTCGTCGGCAAAGCAGCCAATATATCCTCTTTCAAAATAAAAGACTTTGGTGCCTCTATCTGTTCACGTCTTAAAGAAAAGCTCAAATCTAAATCGTCCAAAGTTCATAATAAAGACGTTTCAAACAAACGTGGTTCTCGAGCTGCCGCCATGTTGTTTAAATTCAGTCGGAGTGCTGACGTCATCGGCTAATCCTGCCCTCCAACCCGTTTAGGCGTTGTGATTGGCCCGGTACGAGACTGACCAGACCAATCAGTGGGCTGCAGAGGTTCCAATGAGCGTGGCTAGACCAAATTTCTGCAGAGCAGAACTGTCGGTCTAGTTTACTAGGCTAGCCATGTTGTGTTGTTGGAACCAAAATCTGGGTTCTCAGGATGAGGGTCTGAATGTCCCGCCTACTCACCTGCACATAATCATGCTGTGTTAAAGCTGCAGTCGGTATTTTGGTTAACAATGTAGCTTAAAATGTTTTTTCTTCATGCCTGTTAACAACGTTCTAACATAGTATAGCTATAAATATATTGTGGCGATTAACACCCCCCCCCCCCCCCCAAAAAAA
>SSNR01000270.1:427428-659088 GCA_006937965.1 Callopanchax toddi | reverse complement strand
CCCCCCCCCCCCCCCAAAATAAATCAATAAGGTGGTTCCCTCGCAGTTCTCTAAAAACCTCAGCCAATCATACGTTTTGGACCGAAAGCAACTATTGGACAATCTCGCTGAAGCGCCTCACTTCCGCACTGCTTGGATCTTCCATTAATGAGCAGTTTTCAGCAGAACATCCCAGAAGTGAGAGAAGGACAGAAACAGCCGGCTGTTACTGCTTCAATTTTAGGAAAAAACATCAGAGTCCCAAAAAGATAAACACCTTTTCAGCTAGCAGGAAACAAAAAATGTTTGGACGTAGAAAGAGGAAAAACCTGGGGGAACGTTTCAACAGCTGGAGTTTGGCTCTCTATTGTTACTGTGGCAATGAGCAGTCCCATGTCCGGAGGAGGCTGGCCTACGGGTTATACCCGACGGGAGGGGTGAGCGCTCTGAGACGTTTGTGTAAAATAGCTATAGCTAAACCTATCTTCTTTACCAAATTACCGAGTGCAGCTTTAAAGAATCAAATTACTAATTATAGTACAAATAAACTGTAATAAAACACAAAGGTTCCTATCAGAAGATTTGGTAAACAAAGGCAGTTGACCAAAAGAATACCTGACTTTAGGAACAAGCTTGTCCGAAGCACAGATGATGATTTTTAGTTTTGTCTTCGATCAATTTCAGAAACTTCCCAGGCACCCAGTCTGTAGTAGAGTCTAAACACGTCTGCAACAACTGTAGCTTAGACATTTCTTGGGGCTTAAAGGAAATATAAGTTGAATATCATCTGCATAACAGTGGAAGGAGATTCCGTCAAAGGAGTTCAGAATGTGCAGGGAGCAGGGATAGAGTAGGAACAGTAGAGGTCCTAACAAAAAACCTTGTGGGATACCATAGAGGCGGAGGAGGACCTGAACTTGGAAACAGCCAGAAATAAGAAACGCCACTCCAGCTCCAAAGTTTCCACAATCTCCATCTGAGTGAATCAAAATTGTAGGTGAAAGGAGAATATTGCTGATTGTGCAACACCTTGAGATTTCCTTTGCTCTTTGATACTAAGTTAGAAAAATATTCAGCTCTTGCGTCTCTGACTGCAGATTTAAAAGAGGTCAGGAGATCCTTTAGATCAGGAGTCGCCAACATATCTATTGCAATTGACCGGTTGATCTGTGTGTCAATCAAACTAGTTCACAAACATTCAGGAATATTTAATAGTTTTGGTGCTTACAGATAGAACGTTGCATGCTTGCTGTGCATCACACAAGTTTAGCCAAAAACAGGAGAAGAGAGCAGAGTAAGACAAATAGACGGCAGCTGCTTGGCCATTAATCTCCATGCTGTAGGTATCTGTGAAGTGTAGAAGGAAGCCCTGGCCTCACTGTTTTGATAAGAAGGAAAAAGAAACGAACAGCAGCAGAAAAGTGGGTTCATGTTCCTGTGACTGTTGCATGAAGGTATCCCCTATGTCTGTGCCCAAGTTCAAATTTTAAACTAAAGTGCATTGCGCAGGACAGCAAGTATGACGGCATGCTGTACATCAGCTCAGCACAGCGCGCTTCTGCCCCGCTGCTGAGCAACATTCACAGATGAATGGGTTTGGACGCCGTATGGCTTTGTAATACCTACTTTGTCTCAGACCAGATGTCTAAATGAAACCAGCTGAACTCTGAACAGTTCTGTGTCCATCTGGAGAAAGTAGCTGCAGAATCTGACTGATGTTTTCAGGAAATGTTTGTCAATAAAATTGATTACCAATTCATTTCTACTCACTGACATTAAAAGTGAATCCACTAAGATGCTGAATGAATTGTTCTGACCTGACAGAGTGGATGTGGGAATAATTAAACCACAGAGTGAAACTGAGATGAAGTCGAGGTCAAAGGACAGCAACTTTTATGGACTTAGTAGAGATCGTTAATGTGAATGTTAAAATCACCAGTGATCACCAGTCTGATTAGTACGATTAGAGGGCGTATTGGTTTCTTTCAGCTTCAGCTTCTACTTTACATTGTGTCTGGTTATTTTATACAGTCATTTCCAGCTGGTTATGTGATCTTACTTTACATTGCATTCCGTCTAGTTTATCAACACACAGGGATGCACCAAAAAATTGGCAGATGATTGTAATCAGCCAGTATTCTGTAGCGTAATATGTGATCAGCAATTCTGGAACTCAAAGGTTAATATGTTGATTTTCAGTCCATAAAGACACAAATTATCAAGCAGCAATAAAAAAGTAACATTTTTCCCAGTCCATCAACTCACTTTACTATATATTATTCCTCAAAATTAATGAAAGATCTTACAAGTACCTGATGCTGGCTTTGTTTGGAGGGCTACATTGATTTTTTTTTTTTTTAATTCCTGTACAGCTCTACAGATTGTGCAGATATCAAATAACTATAATTTTCAAAAATGCAATTTATTATATTTTCATTTCTGATTAATTTGAAAATTATAATTCTGGAAGTAATAGCTTCCACGTGGAAGCTCTAGACCCAAAAACTGAAATTAGAAGACGAAGCTATAACAAACTGCCCCCTGCCTTTTTTTGTTGTTTCTACACATTAAAAACTGCATTTAAAAAAGAAGTATCACACAAAAAAATCTGAAAAACATGAGATAAAAAGAAGTAGTGTACACATGAGGGACAATGGGAAACAGAGGGAGACAGGCAGAGAGAGAGACACAAGGATGGACTGTCCAATACGCTCCTGATAAAGGTCAAAGACATGTTTTATTCATGATCCAGGCGGCGGCAGCAGCAGAGCAGCAGGGCCAAGGTTACAATGAGCCGACGTTCCTGCTCCCCAGAGAACACACAGCACACCGCCTCACACCGGGCCAGCAGACACTCCCAATAACTCTAATCAATACTGTCAAAATGCACACTCACACACACGCGCGCACACACACACACACACACACACACACACACACACACACACACACACACACACACACACACACACACACAATGGCTAAATGACTGTAGAAAAATAAAAGTGTTCTACACTTTAAGTTGATGAAATCTGCTTCAGGATTTATCGGACCTCTCACCTGGCACTATGCTAGTTACAGCAATTTATATGAAACATTTTTAAGTTAAAAAGATGCATTTAAAAAAATCTTTATCCATTTAAAATGATGCAAAAGCCCACTGATGTTTTTTGTCATCCTCACTATTCTTTGTTCTAATTGTTTTACTGTACCACCTGCAATGACCAAAATGGGTTTCTTAAACTGTGTTTGATGAAATATGACAAAAGATCCCAATCATTCACGTTGTTTTGGAAGTCTTTTATGTTTCTTGGGGGGAAAAGGATGAAAATAAATAAATGATTTCCTTATAAATTCTTAAACCTAAAAGAACAAAGCTTTCCTACCTCACAAATCCTTTCAAGAATCAATCAAACGAATCATGTTTAAATATTTCACAGCTTTAAATGTCTCCTACAAACCTCCTCTAATAGAAGAACAGCTCACACCCAACCAGGACCTGCCTCGTGGTCTTAGTTTTTATAGAAACTCAGAGAACTTTAAGGTGGCAGACACACTTTTAGATCCAACATGCAAAGTAACCTTAGAGTATTGATGTGGATAAATCACACGTAGTCCTCAGAGAGATGGAAAGATTTCAGGATGACAGATTAAAACTCCAGAAAATAGTTAAAGACCAAATCGTCTCCGGCAACATGCAGTCAGAGCCTATAACACATAGAGGTGTTTCTCACAAACTAGACAAGATGGCTACAGATACATTTGAGCGTATGTGGATGTGTCTCTTTTTTGGGAGCATAATATGTGGCTTCTTGTGTGTGTGTGTGTGTGTGTGTGTGTGTGTGTGTGTGTGTGTGTGTGTGTGTGTGTGTGTGTTACTCTGTGCACCTTTGATCAGATATAAAATATTCAGAAATGCTGCTGTAATTTGATGAAAGTCAGATATCCCTCAAGTAGGAAAAAGAAGTCAGCAGTTTGGCAGCTCTCAAAAAGAAAAAAAGGAAGAAGCCGTCACTGACAGGGTTTGCAGCTGCAGCCCCATAGGTGGAGGCAACAACAGTAGTTTAAAACATGCACTGACCCGTTGTATGAACTCCAGCCCGTGCTGTTCAGCCAGACCTCTGGCAGCTCTGATGCCTCCGTCCATTTGAACGGCGTAGAAGACGTGGCGATTGGTCCCATGATGCCCCTCTGTGGTCACATGTTTCCTCTGCAGCAGGCAGCAACACAGCAGGACGAGTGAACTGAGCATGAAGCCTTCATCAAAAGAAAACGATATGGCTGTTGTTTCAGTGAATGCATTTTGGTTTTTTTACAAATAAACTTTAGATTCTCTTTGTTGGAAATAAAACGTCTTGCTGATAAAAAAAACACATTGTCATTGTGGCATCATTTAACACTGTCACTGAATTTCTAGCAACTAATCATTTACTTTAAAAAAGATTAAAAATGCTAAAATTTGTAATGTATTAGAAATTTGATTTCTATTCAACCTACAGTCCAAACCCAAAGATAATACAGTCAAAACGCCAAACCTTCCTTGATGGATGCATGCGTATCATCTGCCAACTTTCAGAGTTTTAAACCTTTAGTGTTGAGAACCAATGGAGTTGTAATCATTTTGATAAATTCTTGAAAATGTTACGCACGATCTCATGCACAATTGCATCTCAAACAATAAACGTATGTGTTGTGAATAACTTTCAATTAATAAAGACAACATTTTAGGCAAAGCTCTTATGCAATCAGTGAGCACTCACACTATGTGGTGGGGATGACTCAGTTGCTCTGACGCCAAATTTTAGCTCAATTTCTGTAACGTTAACAGAGTTATAGCAACTCATGTTTGCTAAGATCATTTGGCTGTGGCAGCCATCTTAAGTTGGGTTGACTCCAAATGGTCATCAGTCATAAATGTACAGGTAACAATTACTTTAAGAAAGTTCAAAGAAATCCCTGTAGAAATTAATGGGATATTTTACTGAAAAACTAAACTGAATTATTCATATTAAACAGTCACTCGATCAACTCCAGTATTTATTACCACCAGTTTTAATTCATTCTTCATAATGTCCTCATAGACTGGCTTTACTGATATCTAAATATGAAAAACACACCTACAAATATTAACATAATAGCTTAAATACCATCTAAGTGAACAAAGGAGTTTAAATAGTGTGGGATCCAAACAGAGTAATGAACATTGGCAATTGTGAAACAATTTGCCCACAGCCACCTCCTCTGTACTTTTGCATAAAATCCACAGCGGCTGCCACCTACATGATGCGAGCCACCCACCTGAAGCCACACGGGCCGAGACGTCCAGGAGAAATCTCTCACCCTGTGCGATGAAAGCTGGAACTCTGGCACCGGGGGCCCTGAGCGAGACAACACACTCTCCCCAGTTCCCAACCCACACGTTTAATCTCCTGGCCTCGATGCAAATACTTCTGAGAGAAGAAAAACTGCAGCGCTCACACTGTGTGAACTAACTTCCCCCGTTTAGGCAAAACAGGAACTTTATCAGTTGGTCTTTTTGCTCATACTTTCCTGTGAACTAAAAAGTTGTCATCTCATACTTATCAGCTTCTGCTCTTAGAAGTAACACCTGACTGATGATCAGAGGACTGCACAATTCTACATTTTCAATTTCTACATTTTACTCCTTCCCAGGACGAAAGAAAATGCCTCTTTGCTTCTACAGATATGTGCACTGGACAAAGCTGCTGCTAAACTCTCAGGAGTTGCATCTGACAGAATATTAACAAGCTGAGAATCATCCTCAACACATACTAAGGACTAAGCAGTTGTGCAATATCTTTTCTTCAGAGTTGGACATAAGATTTGGACACAAGAGTAAAATTTACAATTGGAGGCATTTGTCTGCTATTCTCTGTTAGCAAAATACTTCATGCACCAATGGACCAAATTTAATAGAACTTTCAAAAAGTAAATATCAGACGAACAACTTGATATTTTTAAGGAACTAAAACTTAATATGTTTTACTAATGCTATAGAGATTTTGTGCAGAATATTATTTTTAAAGATTTGACCAAAACAAGATGATTTTAGTTTCAAACAGACATAAAAAGCAGTAGGTGGAGTGCAATCCTTCAAGGAATGATAGGCTTTTAATTTCATTTTGTTAAAGAAATCTCAAAAACAAGCTAATGCAAAAAACATGCCTTGTCAGTGCCTAAGTCAGTGCTTAGTGATTTACTCTATTCATTTTTTAGTTGCTGAACTGACAACATTTGTTTTCTGAGGAAAACTGATCCATTTTGCAGTTTTCCTTCAATTTGTGACCAAAGAATTAAAATAAAAAACATGATTAATTCATCAATAATAAACAAAACTGTTAGTTATATTTCAGTCACTGTTACTCTGCTACACTTGTGTGTTTTATATTTAAATTGCTCTAAGCTGAGACCTAAACCATTTAGCTGTTTATTTACAATGACAAAAGGTTTTTGATATTTTGCAGCTTTCCCCCTGAAATACCTCAGTAACATACAGTAAAACCAGAAGATTAAGACATCTCCCTCTAGGTTGTAATTCTGCTTGTATTTTTATCTGACTTCTCATCAAAAGCAAAGTGCCTTCTCCTGCGGCGTTTCTCCCCCAAACAACACAGCTGACCACTGTTTAAAGTCTACAGCATCACTCAGCTCCTGTCTCCCAAGCCACTGATTGAAATCGATAACCTCACTTGGGGCTCAAGCCCCAGTCAATCCCACTGAGGTGGGGGGGGGGGGGGGGGGGGGGGGGGGGGGGGGGGGATGGCAGCGGACACCCCACCCATCGAGTAGCTGGCCTCTGGCACAGACAAAGTAGACATGGAGGGAGGGAGGGAACAGAGCCACATTGAACAGTGTCAGGGCCTCTGGGCCTACTGGGACTCTGATAAAGTACCTGGACATTTTTATAGACAAACTACTTATTTCCGTCCTCATATCGCTTGGGAAGACAGATAACTTTATATTCCTCTCAGGCAGAGGAATGAAAGGGAGGGGGTTCTTTCAGGAGTTTAATTGATCAAACTGAAGCCACAAGGGCTTTTTTCCTTGAGATAAAAGAGACTAGCACTCTCCCCCTGTATAATACAAAGATCTCTCAGAAAGTAGACCTAAAAAATACAAAGACTGTAACTCATTATGCAAAGTCATTACCAGCCTCTGACCACAGTTCTTAAAGAGGAGGAGTTAATGGTAACACTGTAGAGGTCAAACTACCAGTCTCAGGATAACATTCATTCATGGGGTTCATCCTATCAGTTCAATTCCCTTTTTTGTTTCAGTTTTAAGATCAGGTTAGATGTTTTGCCAGTATTTGGTCTTTTTAAAGAATAAATGTGCATTTCACAACTGGTCACATTCCTTTATAAAAGATCATGAAGGTCAAGGGTATTGGTAAGTTTTAGAAGAAGCAAACCCTTATCGTCTCAACACAAAGGGGCCTTAAAAGCTACCATTGCACTAAGCAACAATAATGTCATGCAAAGGAGTAAAAGGTGTGTGAAATTAGTCACAATGATCACCTAAATCTATATGAACACAGCTGACTGACAGCTTGGACTCGTTAAGAACAGGTTGCCGCTAAAAAAGGTTCAGATATTCTACACTGAGCTTTGTTAAACCTATAAAAGAAAAGGTTTAGCTTCCATCATTAGCACCACTGTTTACGTAAGCTATAGGCAACATCTTCACCACATCTTCATCATTCTGTAATGCCAGAATTACAGCGCCCAGCAAGGACGTAGATTTGCTCTTGTCATTGGTGGGGACCAGAACTGTGTGTGTGTGTGTGTGTGTGGGGGGGGGTAACGTGTGCTGCAGAATAAAGCGATATGTACTGTAACGCTGGTCCCAAAGTCAATATCACCGGAAAAATGCTTGATGGTCCACCCAGACTCAGAGCCGGTGCCGTAGGTTTAAGCGGCTCTGAGCGGAGTGGTTCGCACCGGTCGATCCAGAAAAGAAACGTACGCCTCCTTCCCCTGGACACAGGTCCACGCACAGCAGCACAGGTAGTACAAAGCAGTGAACCATCTTGTGATTTCTTGGTCTTTGGTTACTGTTTCTGCTGCCACACACTCGGCCTCTTGTGGCGGTTTTTTGACATTACAACAAGCATTATTTAGAGCACATTTAGTTGAAAACCCTTGGTAGCTATAAGTTAAATTACAACTAACATTTTTTATAGTACTTGTAGCTTAAAAACCTGGAAACCTAGACAGTGAATTAAAGAACATCATCTCTAACGTAAAACCATTAATCAACCATACTTTGGATCTGTTAAAATACCATAATTTTTTAAAGAAGCTCATTATAAATCAAGGCAGAAATGTTTGAAAACAGCAAGCTATTATGAAGAGAGATGTATTCAGCAGGAATGGTAGTACAAAGTAGTGAACCATCTTGTGACTTGTTGGTCTTTGGTTTCTGTTTCTGCTGACAAACACTCGCCCTCTTGTGACAGTTTTGTGACATTACAAATAACAGTAATTACAGTGCTTTTATATAAAAACCTTCAAAAATAAACTGTAAATTAAAGAATATCTTAATTACTTTAATGTAAAACCACTATTCAGTAGTACTTAGGATATGTTAAAATACTGTAAATTTTAAAGAAACTCCTAAATCACGGGAGTAATGTTTGAAAACAGCTAGCTAATGAAGTGAAGTTTATTCAGCAAGAATGGTAGTACAAAGCAGTGAACTATCTTGTGATTTCTTGGTCTTTGGTTTCTGTTTCTGCTGACACACATTCGCCCTCTTGTGGCAGTTTTGTGACATTACAACAAGCATTATTTACAGTGCGTTTAGTTGAAAAAACTTGGTATCTGTCGCCCTTTTGTGGCAATAAGGTGAAACCACAACAAGCATTATTTACAGTGCTTTTAGTTGAAAAACCTTGGAATATGTCACCCTCTTGTGGCAATAAGGTGTAACTACAACAAGCATTATTTACAGTGCTTTTAAACCTTGGAATATGTCACCCTCTTGTGGCAATAAGGTGTAACTACAACAAGCATTATTTACAGTGCTTTTAGTTGAAAAACCTTGGTGTCTGTCATCCTCTTGTGGCAATAAGGTGTAACTACAACAAGCATAATTACAGTGCTTGTCGATGAAAAAAACCTTGGTATATGTCGCCCTCTTGTGGCAATAAGGTCTAACTACAGAAGCATTATTTAAAGTGCTTTTAGTTGAAAAACATTGGTATCTGTCACCCTCTTGTGGCAATAAGATGTAACTACAACAAGCATTATTTACAGTGCTTTTAGCTGAAAAACATTGGTATCTATTGCCCTCTTTTGGCATTACGGTGAAACTACAACAAACATTATTCACAGTGCTTTAAAAACCTGGAAAAATAAACAGTAATCATTATTCAACCATTTTTGAACCATACATAGGATATGTTAAAATACTGTAAATTCTAAAGAAGCTCATTATAAATCAAGGCAGTATTGTTTGAAAACAGCTAGCTAATGAAGTGAACTGTATTCAGCAGGATGGTAATCACGTCGGACCGCTGGGCTGTACATATTATTTGTGTGGAATGGGGATACAGCGCTATTTCTGCATCCTTGGATCAAATTATTGGTGGGGACACGTCACCTCCGTCCATGCCAAATCTACACCCATGGCGCCTGGTAATCTAGCTAGCTTACACAAACACAGTCCTAGAAGTCTCTCACCCCTCCTGTCGGCTATATAAAACAACAATAGTTAACACATTACCTTTTATAAATATGTATAACATACCAGTAAATAATAACAGCAGATGTTTTTCTTTTTTTTTGACTTTCTAAACAAAATTGCACATGGTACACCTTCTATGTCCTATCTATAACTCTAAATATATCCCAGACTGAAAGTTTGACCTCCATCTGTACCAGGATGAGCACAATCTTTAAAAAGTATTTATAGAGCGCTTTCTAGAGTGTTCTACACTCCCCAAAGTGCTGTGCAACACAAACAGTCATTCACCCATTCACATTCACACACTGGTGATGATCAGCTACATTGTAGCTTCAGCTGTCCTGGGGTACACTGACGGAGGTGAGGATGCCATGCACCGGCACCCGCCAAGTCCCTCTGACCACCACCAGTAGGCAAGGTGAGTGAAGTGTCTTGCCCAAGGACACAACAACAATGTAACCCAGCAGGAGCTGGGATTGAACAGGCGACCCTCCAGTTGCCAGACTGGCCACTCTACCAACTGAGATACACGCCACCCAAAAGGTTGCATTGAATCCCATACATGTCTTCTGGAGGAGCAGCTAAGTACTGCAAGTGGTGAGTGCCAATTTAATTATTTTTATAATTATTGTATTGTTATATAATAACTTTTTTAAAAATTGGTAATAATGTGCTTGTAATATAAACATTAGCCAATAAATACTTTAACATAGAATTTTCTGATTATTATCCCCTGGCTTTGAAGCGCTAACTACAGTGTGGAGTTGTGAAACAACCTGTAATCAAATTACGTCAAATCCATCACTTAGTCAAACGTATAAAGTTGTGGGAAACAATGTGGAAATGTGACATGATGTCACTTTTTATCTTAGCTACTTGTAAACAATTGAAGTTGATTGTGATAAGATAACTGCATAACTACGATACAAATACCTCAAATAATTCCATAATACTAACTTTAACAGGTCAACGTTTGTCATGTAATAACATTTAAACATATTTAAAGCTCAGTATAGCACCAACTATATTGATTTCTATAATGTCCTTTAATTGCTTTTGTGTACATTCTGGTCTGGACATTTATTTAGGTGCATATTTTAGTTTGATACACACAAGATAAAGGTCTAAAACATTACCAAAAAAAGCTAACTCCATTAAAGCTAATCAGGGTTAAATAGGGAAACTCCTGTTGTGATGTACAGTTTAGGACAGAATTGGATTTTACAGTGTGAAAATGTTCAGTATGTCAGGGCTCTCTCTTTTACACACACTTCATTAAGTCTTTCTGGGAGCTCTAGCAGGGTGCAAGTAATTACAACTAGGTTATCACCTTAACATTATAAAATGCCACTGCATCCAATGCAGGCACCAAATCCTCTCTCTTCCTGCAAAATGAGGATGATGTGAACTAACTAGTGCATCCAGAAAACTGAAGTAAATCATCACATTGTTTCATTCCTGGACTGGAATTGTGGTGCAGACAAAAAGAAAAAAACAAAAAAAAACAAAACAAAAACCTACCTGGATTAGTGAATGAAAGCTTGGAAACGTTTTGACGGCGAGGGGAGGGGAGGGGGTGAAAGAGGCTCAAATCTCACTCCCACTTGCATCACAGGGTAGACAGTCTTTGTAAGAATAGGAACAGAAAAAAGCGCTTACCTTTCTCATCCAGGCGACAGAGCCTTCACCCAGACGGACTGCCTCCTGTTGAAAACCGAGCGGGAGGTCGACGCTTCCAGCAGAAGAAGAAAAAAGGAGATAAAGATTCCCGACGTGCCCATTTTTACTGTCTCCGCAGACTGCTGTCTATAAAAGATGCAAAGTAAACCACGCAAAACACCGCGTTTGTTGTGAATCTGTCGGTCTCACAAGTTAAACGTGCTGATAATCGGGGTTAAACTCGACAAAAACAGCGCATCCACGGCGTGTGGTGGAAGGGAGGATTTTGTAAAGATGCGAGAATGCATTAGAATGCAAGAAATGGTGCGATGGCGAGAGGTACTGGGAGAGACAGATCTGCATATGGAAATTAGGGCTCGGGTGGTTAAAATTCAGCTTAAACCGCTGCAATATGTTGAATTAAATTGGGCTGAATCCATGACACAAAACAGAAAAGTCACGGCAAGAAACAAGCGTCACTTTATTAGATGATACGTGTTTATGACAAAGTGGATTTAAAACTACATTATGTTCAAGCTCCTAATGTCTGTAGTAAACAAAAGAAGACCATGCTTTTTCTGTTAAATTGCAAAGCACTTTGTGAATTATATCTACAAAAGCGCTATAGAAATAAAACGTATTTTTCCTTTTTATTTATGCAAATAAATAGTTTTATGAATGGATACGCCGCAGTTTAAAGTATGTAAAGTAAATTAAATGTTTTAAAATGTAACTTCTTGGGAATTTCAGACTTTTAGTTAAACAAAATGCTACAAAATATATATTTTCAGACCTGGCGAAGTATTCAGCAGGGAAACATCTTGTAATCTGGAGCTGGAGGGACATAACTGAGCCACGCCTACTAAGAAACTTCTGACCAATCATCAGACACGGGGCGAGTTCACGCATGCGTGCAATGAGCGCGCGGGAGAGTAGGAAGTCTGAAACAACAGAGGAAGGACGGATGTGGATTTTTCATACTTTAATGTTTTGTTTTAATATAATTACACCACATGACTTTTACTAGAGGATATATCAAAAGGTAAGTCGACGTTTCACCTTAATTTGTGATTCCTGTGGCGTTATTTGGTTTGTTTTAATAAAGTTTACGCATTGTGACACTGCGTTGTGTTAACAGGCACACAGACAACCTGTTTGACTCAATATTCTTGTCACATCGGTGTTTTGACTGTTTTTTTGTGGACTCAAATTCATGTGTAATAGTTATGCTGCTTTAACTACAGCTTTCTTCTAAAATCATCCATTATCTATACAGTTTTCTGTATTTGTTTATTTATTTATACAGTTTTGGCATTATTTATAGAGTATTTCAGATAAAAACTTTCAAGTAGTGTATTAAATATACAGCTTTTGAGTGTAATCATTTGGTACATTTACTCTGGCTGTTACAGCATTCAGTAGTGTGAATTTCTGTTAACATGTTACATTTGTTTTGTCATTTTCCTGCTGTTTTTTGTCATCTCAGGTGTTATTGACATCATGGCCGATGAATTCAGTGAGTCCCTCACTCCACCAGTTTCTCCCTTTGCAGCAGACAGTCAGTATGACCTGGCCCGACCCCCATGTTTCTGCTGCTCTGAAGTAAGAGAGGACCCCACTGAGGCTCTTTCCACAGAAGGATACATTGCACGAGGGTCCCTGAAACGGTACATACAGCATCTGTTATTATAATCACACAGACAGACATCTTTTATTTAATAGTTATGGTGCTTTTTTAATGAAGCATTAATACATTTTGTTAATGATGCATCTCTGAAGGCTGCTGCTGCGTCTTGACCCAGCACCTGCAGAGTATGAGACAGACACGGTGGAGATTTTTGGATTCACCTGGGTAACAGAGACGGCACTTGTGGAATCTACAAAGTTACTTTTTGGTTTGTTTAGGTAAGTTGAGATAAAAAATAAATAAAATCAAGTTTCTGACAGATGTTCCAACTTTCTTCCCTTTAATTCTCCTGGCTGCTTCCATAAAGCAGAGGTTTAAAAATGGGTTCACTCAGAGAAAGATGCTTTGATTGATTTTAGAGTAATGTCCATCATGCATCATTATAATCAAGTTTGTTGTCTTATTTAAGCTCTGCTCTGTTTCAGACAAAAGGTTTACAGGCTGGAGAGCTTAGTACAGTCTAACTCACACGACTTTGGTAAGTCTGGCTATAAATGTAAACCTCTATCCAGTCTAAACATTTTACACCTCATGACAGCAGAATAATATATTTCAAAGGGATTGTTATTGTTATTCATTTCACCTATTTTATGTTAAAAAGTAACTTGTAATGTAAACATGTGAACACAGCTACTTGGCCATTGACTAATTTTGGTAAATATTTTTGCTATTTTATGAGCTTTTTGGTTCAATAGAACTGTTTTGTATGCGTTGTTTTGTATGAATTTTTAGGCAGCAACTGGAGGGTTGTTGGTTAAATTCCAGTTCCTGTCTGATCACTTTGTTGTTGTGTTTTGGGGAAGACGCTTCACCCTCCTGGTGGTGGTCAGAGGAGCTGGTGGCCTCTGGTGTGAGGCACCATTGTCACTGTGCCCCAGGGCAGCTGTGGCTAAAATGTAGCTCACTGCCATGAGCGCGTGAATGTGTGTATGAGTGGAGGAATGACTGATTGTAGTGTAAAACACTTGGAGTACTTGACTTGAAAAAGTGATAAACGATTGCAGGCCATTTACCATGTATGTCTGTATTTGAAAAATGCTACATAAATCAGATGACTTGAATTATAAAGCTTTATTACTCTGTGGTGTTTGACCGGAGCACTCCTGTGCATGTTTCTGTCTTATAACTAACATAGAACTAAATAAATATTCTGAAAGGACTTTAAATTCCATTAAAATTACATATTTGTCTTAAGTGACGTTGCTGTTATGTTTCTTTGTTTGCTAGGGCAAGCAGGCAATCTGCACTATGACTCAGAAGACCTTCGACAACAGTGTGTTTCATTTCTTCAGTACATTAAAGTCTTTTTGCACAGGTATCTACATATTTAATGTTCACACATTAACAATAACTTCTCAGTGTTTTTAATAGATGTTAATGTATTTTTAATTATTATTTGTACGTCTGCTCTGTCCAGATATGTGGAACCTTCTGCATCCCTGGATGCAGCTCACTCGCACCGTTACGTGGAGCTGGAGAATCAGCTCCCCTCTGCTCTTCTGGAGGAGCTGTTCAGTATCACTCTCCTCACAGGACGTCTCAAGGACCTTCCTGCCAGTGTTCAAAGTTCTTTCTGTATACAGAATCATGGAACGGTACTGCTGAATGTTGTATTTTTGTTTTGTTTTTGCATGAAACAGACTTTAGCTCAGAGTTTGTGTAGAGCATGTTTCCTAGGAATCAGCTTGCTGTTAAAGAAGAAAAGTGAGGTGTCTTGCGCTTCTCAGAAAACAATTTCAAATGAGGAGAAATCGAGGCCTTTTTTAATAACAAGTCAGTTGATTTTTATTTCATTGAACTCTAACTTATCATGCATTCCTCCCACAGATCTTTCCTCCCTCCTGGCACTTGTTACACCTTCATCTTGACATACACTGGTCAGTCTTGGAGATCCTGCACACACTTGGACAGAAGATGCAAGGTATGAGTGTGGACAGATTACTCAGACAGGAAGCAGGAACTATCCATGTTGACACAACATATGACTTGTGTGTGTGTTATATTGAGTTGTTATTGTTGAAACTACCTTCAGGCCAGGTGGTTTACGCCCACCAGTTTGTAAACCTGACGGGAGAGAACCTGACTGATACCAGTCTGTTTGAGGAGCACCTGTGCACTCTGCTGTGTGACCTCACCGGTCTGGCCATGGGCAAATACAGCAAGGTGGGTGGCCTGTTGCATCTCCCTGTTTATTGTTGTTTTTCTATAGCTGAATATGTAACAGTGATTTTATGTCATTGCCATCTTTAGTATTTGATAAACAGAAACTGTCTCAGTGCTATAATATAAACTCTATACAGGGTTCTTACAGGTGCTAGAAATCCATGAAAATTTTAGAGTTTTATTGTGGTATTTTGAAGTATTTGAAAGTGCTTGGATTTTAAATCAAGTGCTTGAAATGAACTGAAACTAGTCATCGTACGGCAACAATTCTGAGACAGTGAATTTAGATATTTATTTTTCTGATTGTATATGTACACCATAAGAAAAACAAATGTTCTGGTAATTGGTAAAAAAAAAAAAATTAAAAAAATGCAAGTAAAACACAAATGAAAACATAAAAATGTTTATATTTTTTACAATATGTTTTACCCTATTTATACAGATATTTCTAGTACATATGTACTGTGTGTGTGTGTGTGTGTGTGTGTGTGTGTGTGTGTGTGTGTGTGTGTGTGTGTGTGTGTGTGTGTGTGTGTGTGTGTTAATCATGTAAGAGGCTGGAAAAGTCCTGAAAAGCTCCCTTGATGGTGCTTGAAAAGTGCTTGAAATTGATTTTGGCAAAGGTATAAGAACCCTGTCCATGAATATAAACTCAAACATGCAGTTACAGTAAGACCCTTTTGGTTTCTAGGTGAGGCCCACAGATGCTCTGAGCAGCAATAGTTACCTTTGCCCCTGCACCAAGGAGCTCTGGGTCCTGCTCATGCATCTCCTGCAGCACAGGAACAAATTGCTGCATTCAGAGGTAACACAAATACACACATGTTGACAGAAACACAATAAATTGTCACAGTTTGGTTACCCAGTGTTTGTGTCTTCTAGACTTTTTGGAGCTACATGAACTCATTGCTGAGGCCCCTGGTTTTAGGGAAACCTGCAGCAGAGAACTTTAGTGGCCTTCCCTCACACTGTAAAGACCCTCTGGGTTTCACGTGGTGGTTCATCACTCACTTGGCCATGTTTGGTCAGTACAGTCGCAACGGCACACTTCAGAATGAGGTGAGAGACCAGGGGTCACAATACTGATACACGATCTTACTTGGATAAATACCCTGAGGCATTAAAAAAAAGGTCTTTCACAGGGTCGCTTGTGTGGGATTCAGAGTAAAACAGGAAGTCTGGGGAATTTACAGACTGGTGTGGTATTTTAATAGTTAATAATGCACAGTCAAACCAAAACTATAAAGGTTTGTCCCATGAAAAAAAATATCTAAACCTGTCATAAATGTATATTTTATGGAAGATAAGAAAATCAGTTTGGAGCTCAATGTCTGCTAAAGTCATTTAGTTGTGGTGACCATCTTAAATGGGGTTGACTCAAATTTATTTATCAGTTAAAGATGTAACTACTGTACAATGATAATTTTCTGAAAGTTTAAATAAAATCTATCCAGTAGTTCATGAGAATACATAGAAACAGGCAAAAACAAAATAAATCAAATAAACAGACTTATGCAGGTGATGAACTTCTGACCAGGAAGTCTGGGAATTTTACAGATTGATGTATTTTAATTGTTACTAAAATAAAAATGTATTTAGTCAGAAATATAATTTTAAGAATAAAAAACTGCATGATAATCAGAAAGTAACTGAGTATGTTTTTCGGTTCTGAATGGTGTTCTTTCTGAACATGTATTTGATAACTGAAGTGTTTTATAAAAGAAATGCTGACTCATCTTTGAGTAGAGTCTAATTTAAAGACACTCATATGTGTTGTCTTATTTTGCTCTTTCAGAATCATCTGGGTCGTAATTGGACATTTGTAGAAGAGCTGCTCAAATTAACCTGTAACTCCACGGTCTGTGTTGCTTCTACATATTCTTTAGTATTTAAGTGTTATTAATATTAATTGGAAGTCTTAATTTGCGTTTTCCAATAGAGTGGTCTAGCAGAGGAGCAGGTCAGGATGCACGTCCACTGCTGTCTCAGTTTGTGTCTGCTGTGGGAGCCGAGCACCGCGGCTGTCTCCATCCTCTGGGACTATTACAGCAAGAACCTGGTAAGGACTCAGAGCAAACTGGAGAGGAACACTGCCATGACTTTATTGTGAAATGTCAGTAAAGCCTTCCACACTTTCATTTGAAGTCTCTTTTAAAATATATATTTTTTTGAATTATGTGACATTTTAGCTGTCTTGCCAATGTAATCACAACTTTTTGGAAGTATGAGGCAGTCCTTTCTTATTGTTAATTCAGAAATGTAACACTTTTTAGTATGCGTCTTTATTAGGCTGTGTGCATTGTTGTCCTCCTCAGAATGTCTCCTTCACTGTGCCCTGGTTGGGGATGTCTGGCCTGGGAATGCTGTGCAAGACGCCTCTGGCTCTGTTAGAGCAGGCGCGCAGCTGCTGCTCTCCCTCTCCCCTCTGCTCTCCGGGCCACACCCAGCTCTATCGCTCTGCCAACTCCTTCCACATCTTCCTCCGAGTTCTGGCCCTGTGCCTCTCCCAGGACCAGGCTGGTGGAGTCCCACAGAGGCAGATCAAGGGGAGGTAAGGACAGAGAGACAACTACTTGCTACCACCATAACAAAACTGGTCTTAAAAACACACGGCTGTCTTAACACCATATGCATTAAAAGATGGGATTTAGGAATTAATTACCATTCAGGACTAGGATTTACAGATTAGTTTTCCCCCTTGATCTTCTGATGTGTGTTGCGTTTAAACAGCTGTTTGGATTAGTGTGTGTGTGTGTAGATGCATGCCGGCAGTAATGCCCCCACAACGTGTGTGATCGCAAGCTTTCCTCCATTTGAGTCTTGTTTGTGTGTGCACCAGGTGCACCAGAGTCTCCCAGTGTGACTTTGATATTTACTGAGGCCCACCAGTAGAGCAGGTGTCTCAGGAGTCAACCACCTGCTCGTCAGTGCAGGCCAGACCCGAGCAGCCCCCGACTGATGCTTCCACAAACACACAACTCTGCACCTGCTCCCTGGAGCACGGACTTGGTTTAAGAGTTTATGAGGCTCCTGAATGGAGGGACAGTGTGTGTGTGTGTGTGTGTGTGTGAATATGCAGAAAACTAATACTAAACATTTCACAAGCTGATGTTCTCATCATAACTGAGTGCTGGACCACGCTGCATCCCAAGGCGGCTGCGTGCCAAAGAGCGGCAGCCGTAGATAAATCCGCCTAATGACTTCCCTCTGTCTGGAATGTGCTCAGTAGCTCTGCAGACATGGGGGCTAATTAGCTAACGAGCGTGGTGGTTAATTCGCCTTAACGAAGCTGTGTTGGTTTCCAGCACGGATAGAGAATGGAGCTTGGGTGGTGGTGGGATGGTGGGAGGGAGCCTGGCAACAGCCAAGCTGTGCTGGGACGGGTCCAGAATCTCTCTGCTCCATCAACCTCCACCAAAAACTATCACTGCTACGTCCTCCCCCCGAGGGAGGCGCGAGGCGTGCTGACTATCGTTACAACGTTTCGGCAGCGTTCCCACTCCTGGGCAGGCTCGGTGGGACACCGACAACGATTACGTTAAATGGGATCGACTGCGAGCATGTTGATCTCCAATGCCAGGAGTTAGGAGCATCTGCTCGCCTCCATTTAAAAAAATCTGTCCGGAATAAACAAACAGCCAGGTTGGGAGAAGACAGAAAAATCCCCACTGCTGCTCCCTTCGTGTGCTGCTTATATCCATGTTACATATTACCCACTCATCTGTTTAAATCTCCCTCTCCTCGAGTGCTGACTGCATTCTCAGCCAACTTCTCCTTTTATAGTCTTCTGTGGGCGTAAATAAACTGGATATGGTGTTAACCTGGTCTTTCCCAGCTCCCCTTTTATATTTCCACTGCTCATCTCGTACCAGTCATACCTCTTACGATTTATTTTTTTCTCTGGATGCTCACTGTTTGCATTCTGACCCAAGCAGCAGCTCCACTCACCTGTGTGGGCTGCTTCTGTGTGTTTGGGAGATGGGCTGGTGAGGAGGGAGGGGGTTTCAGCTTTCTGTGTTCTCCTGCCAGGCAGGCAAACAGCAAGCTGGATGTGTGGCAATGGATATATATGTGTGTGCATGTGTGTGTGTGGATTTATCGATCTGTCTCTGGTGTTGCAGTAAATTGGTTTGGCTGTAGAGTGAGGGACCACGCACCTACTGCTGTGTGTCTGAGTGTCTCTGACATTTAACATGATCTTTAAAGGCATTTCTCCACAGTACCCGCAGGATCTAACAGCGTGCTGGGTGGTTCTCTATTCTTACTCACTTCTATTGCTTTTTTTTTTTACCTGAACACACACACACACATGCACAGACTGGGCCAACCGGTCTCTTCCCTGGAGCTTGGAGGGTGATGGAGGCAGCTGATGGGATGCACAGTAGGGCCAGAGTTCAGTTAGTCAGCATTGTAAAATCCTGATTTGAAGGAAATGAATCCCTCTGATGAGCTGGTCAGCTGTAAAAAGGAATGTCTTGAAAATCAAATTTTAATCTAACAATTTACCTGGCTTCATTAATTTTCCAAAGTAAAGCTGACTACTTTCTATCTTTTGTTTGTTTTCTCTGTTTTCAGGATTTACTCCAAGTTCTCATCAAAGAAGATGCAGGAACTGTCAGAAGCAGGTCTCATGAACTTTCTGCTGCTGTTTCTGGTGGTGGCCAGGCAGGTAGAGCTAGAGGATGTGGCAAACAGAGCGTGTGAGCTGCTCAGCTTCCTGCCCTCTAACTGCCTCCCTTCACACCGCACGCTGGTCTGGAGGGGGCAGCTGGCACTGCTGCTGCTCTTCCAGGTATGTTTGCTCATCATCAGTGTTAATTCATTCATCCTAAAACTGGGAATTGGGGCTGCAGCTACTGCATATTTTAGTAATCAAGTATTCTATTGAATAGTCCACCAGTTCATCAAGTAACCTGATATAAACCTCACCTGTTAGAAGCTGCTCTACAGAGGAAATGCAACAATTTGTTAAAATATGAACATGTAAACATTTGTCAAATGGACTGAACTTCATCTCAAAGCAGAACCAATTCATAAAGACTTCTATTTTTGTGGTTTTAAGTGTGGACATGTAGAGCTTTTTTCCTCTCTGCTCCTTAATTGCGCTGATCTCACTCTAAAGACTTCTGACTGCAGGGAATTAGTTTAAATCACAAATACTTTAGTTGTTTGTTTAAAGTTGCAGATGTTGTGCTGAATATTAGCTATTAACTTCATGTGAAACACGTCATCACTGAGTTTAAACAAAGCCTCCATTCTATTAATTTGCCTCAAGGATTTGTTGTAATCAAAATTTTTCAAATAAGTTGATGAATCATTTCAACCCTACTGGAAATACAATATTTTAGAATATCCAAATCCTCATATAATTACAGGAAAGAGGTCTGGATGTTGGTGCACAGGCCAGCTGGTTGGCGCTCTCCTTCAACGAGACAGCCAAGGAGTTCTACAACAAAACCACAGAGGTCTCTCGTAGACTTGCCCTCTGGGGCCCACTCAGCTCCTACCTGGAGGGTGTCGCTGAGGTGTTTGAGACTAGTTCCAGCCTCAGCCTGTCAGAGGAAAAGCTGCTGAATGAAGGGTTTGACTGGTTGCTGCCTGCTTGTCGTCAGTCTGAGCTGAACTCTGCCCTGGGCTTCCTGCAGACCATCCTTGCACAGCTTAGGTGAGAAAACTAGTGTAAATATTCACCATTTCTTTTTGATCTCCTTTTTTTCCACTCGGTTTCTTTCACTCATTCTTTCACCAGTAACTGATTGCTATAAACGGTGGACATGTTCAAACTGGTGTTTTTTGGCAGACGGGCTAGAGTGATAAGTTTTACTGTTCCCAACCCATCCCGGAGTCCACTTACCTCACACTGACAATAGGTGGATTGTGCAGTCAGCAGGAAGAAGTGTCTGTAAAGAATCCGTGTTGTGCTGAGGTCCCTGTTGGTCTCAGGAGTCCTAGTGACCCTCATGTCACCCTCCCCAGGTGCTACCAAAGCCCAGATTAGAGTTACTCTCTATGGATCTCATTGGGAGCAGAGCTGTGGGTGTGTGAGAGAGTGTGGTCAGCAGAGCATCAGGACGGGTTCAGCTGTAGGACAGAGGTGTTCATTACATGACCCCAGCTGAAGATTAGAGGGAGACGGCTGAAAGACTGTCTGTTTATGTGGGGAAGCGGAGCTGGGAACAGAGGCCAGGGCAGTCAGAAATCAGGTGAGAGCTGAAGGTTATGAAGTGAGATGTGATGCGAGTCTATCATATTTAATTAAATCACATTATTTATCAACATTTACAATTATCCAACATATCATATCCTTTTTTACACTTGTGCGTTTCTGTATTTTACCTCTCTAAATATACTATGTTCACTTTGTATCACCAAGCTTCCACAATCCCATCTGAGGGAAGGGCAGGACTTACCGTGCATTTTCACTTTAATTTCCCAAGCAGGGGGCGAAGAAGAGAACTCCCAGAGGCCTTCAGTGTTAAAGTCTGAACCACACTGGTTCATTTAGCCAAATAAGAAACCATCATGTACGCTCTTCCCAATCCATCCCACCAAATTAAACATAATTCTTAAGCCTGGCAATTCTTGGTATCTTTTTGTGATTAATGTGTTTTAATGTGACACAGTTAATGGGTAATTATGTAGTCTGGCAACTTTAGTCAGTGCATCATTATGTCTGTTAAGAGCCACGTGTAATCTGCACACATTAAGGGAATTATTGTGCCGGTGGTCCAGGCAGCAAGAGGGTCCAATCTCTTGATATCCATCGTCATGGCGCCGAGTCAAGAAGCAAAGGAATAATTCCAAACTTTGATTTCATCCCACGATCCTCTGCTTTTTGATGGTGGGGAGGTTGCATGTTGATGAGGTGAGCTGATATTGACGTTTCCAGTTGGATCTTTTTCTTTTTCCGCAAAATTTTTCTCATAACACACGTTTTCCTGTGAAATGTTTCTCTTAAGAGTTTTTAATGGATGCTGAGCACTTTTCTTTTCATTGTCCTGAAGTGTTATTGTTGACATAATAATTGTAGAATCACCTCCACATTAAACCATCAAGAAGAAAAAGAAATGGAGCAAATACAATTTGTGTCATTGATTATGTTTGTGGAGTGGATCTCTGGTAGTTCTAGTCTAAGATGTGCTTCTTTTTTTGTTTTTTTGTTCATTTGTAGTCGATGCAGCTGAGCAAAGTGATGACTTGGTGCCTGATGTTATTTTGCTGTTGTGTGTCTGTGTGTGTGTTTGTGCACACACTGTACATATGTGTGTGTTTGTGCACACACTGTACATAAAACGACACAATGAGGAGGATTAAGTAGGTTCTCTGACGATGTCTTGTACAATGAGGGTTGATGGGTGTGAAAGGCCCATTCCGCAGCAGTAACAAGGCTAATGAATTCAGACTCTAATCGATTGTCTCAGCTCTCTGGATTAGATGCAACCTTGCTGGAAGGGAAGGCACATTTGATGTGTGTATGTGTGTGTATGACTGTGTACTTCAGAACACTAGAACTATGAAAGAAGGTGTGCTGCTAGGTTTTTTCCCCCCTCCTTCTCCAGCACACCTTAACCCTGCTTCTTCACGCCCCATCCCAAAAATGAGAGGGACAGAGGGATCATCTTCAGTCTAAATGAGATTACAGCTCCTTCAGCTGCTTATCAGGGCTAATGCCAGCCACTGTGGGGCTGCTGTAGCAGCTGATGCCAGGGCCAAGAGATGAGCCAGAAGAGCCAAAGTATATTCTGTGTACAGGGGATCAGCATTAGGCTCCTCTCTCAGCCTCTGATATCCTCCTTCCCCTCACCTACCCTCCACCCCCACTGCTCCTCACTGCAGCGCATCGCCACACTCAGTAATCCCCCAAGAGAGAAGAGAGAAAAAACACATGAAGGAGCAAGGAAAGAGAAACAGAGGAGCAAAGGGATTTGGAGAAGAAGAGGGTGGAGTTGGGAGCAGAGGGCTGGATGTTTGTACACAAGAGGGGAGCGCTGCATTAGGTAGATTTGTTTTTCTGTTTTGTGAATGTGTCTGTGTCCTTTCAGACGAGTCCATCAGCGCAGTGTCCAGTCAGCGCCTGCCCCGGCCTGGGCTCCCTCTACAGCCAGTGTGACTAAAGAGCGCCACCTAGCGGTGGCTGCTGCTCTATGGGTGCACTTCTTCCCCTTCCTGCGCAGCCTACGCCTCTCTCAGACCCCTCCAGCACAGCTGGCAGATGCTGCTGCAGGTCAGTAGCCCCACTGGGAGGAAAATAAGACCTTCAGTGAAGGGGAGAGAAGGAGGTCCAGGTGGGAGAGAGAGCAACAAAACATTCAGATCAAGACTTCATCCAGAATCAATGACTAGATACTAAAAATGGACAGTTTTTACCATAAAAGGGGGGTGGGTGATAAGAGGACAGCTTCAGGAAATCAGCATTCAGAACACGGCATTGTACGTACAGCACAATTAAATAATTCATAACTCATTTTATTTATTTCCTTCACAGGGTTCACCTTGCTAGCCTTTGACCTCCCCAGTTCTGCCCCCCAGGACCTTCAGCCCCACCCAGTCCAGTCCATCATGCAGTGCTTCGGCTGGGATGACATGGTTCACCCACTTCTCGTGACTCGCTACCTTCCCCATGTTCTCCAAAACAGGTGGAGTTCTGTCAGAATCACAAAGCATTGTGAATTTATCTGGTCTGACCTGAAAGATTATTCAAATGACCATTCTAATGTATAAATGAAGATGGTAACTGTTTACATTATGATGGGGATCAATGAGGAAATTCTAATAAAATCTGAGGTTATTTCAGCCTAAAATCTCTTTTACAGATGTTATTAACACACTCTTTTCCTCATCATTTGAGCTCTTTAATGTATTTCATAAAAAATAAGGGGTGACTGCATTCAAATCTATTTAAAATAAAACCAAACTATCTAGTCAGAAATAACTAAAAAGTCCTTTATGTTATAAAGACTAGAGTGTTTTTATATGAAAGCTTTTTTTTTTAAATTTGAGGTTAAATGTGCTTTCCTGACTTTAACATCCTGTTTCACCTCTTGCTGGTTACACAATGTGTTTATTCAGTAAACCTTTGTCTGTGTCTGTTCAGTGAGCTGGTGTCTTCGCTGAGCGTTGGCTCTAACGTGTCCGGTTCGGCTCAGGGCCTCTCAGTCAGAGCCTGGTTCCGATGTGTCCTACAGCAACACCTTCACAAGAACCAGGATGGGACTGACAGCAGGACAGGTACAAACACCTACAAAGCAACACATCCTCCAGATCTGTGCGACCTGATTGTTTAATATCACGTCCCACCTGGTGGCTCGTGTAAAGGTTTAGATTGTCTTTGAGTAATCAGTGTTTGTCTTGCGTTCCTTCAGGCCGGGCTGTGGCAGAGCAGCTGTGTGAACTGACCCGGCTCGTCCTGAGGCTTCCTGAGGTGGACGGTCTTCTGCAGAGAGCTGGATTTTATCCCACAGCCTCTAAGCCAGATCCCACTGCAGCTCTTGAGATCTTTGTCAAGGTGATGATTAAAAAATTGCTCTGTGTCTCTGAAATGAGTCGTTTATCCAGTATGTATAGGATATATGTATCAAAACACAACCTCTGCTTAAGTCTTTAATGCAGCAGGATTACATCACAGTCATGTTGGGTCTCTGCTGCAGCAGCTTTTATTTACATACAAATGTTTACACAAATTTCCACCCTGATCAGTTTTCCTGTGGCGTCAGGCTGTAGGCAGTGTGTACAGTGGACTGCAGCTCCTGTCAGAGCGATCAGCCATGGTGACCAGAACCCTGGACTACATTGGCGACATCCTTAAGCACATTAAACCTTACATGGTGAGCAAGAACCAGGAGGGAATCCAGCTGGCATACTGGACTGTGGGTATGTGTTGCTTTACGTGAGTTTTTCATTATTAGAGAGTAGCAGGCTGAAGTAGCCATGATTACAGTTGTGATTCTGTGTGATTCAGGCTGCATAGTGAAACACTGGAGCCCCCTGCTGGCCACTTCTAAAGCTCAGCAGCTGCTGTTTCGAATTGTGGATGGGCTGCTGCTTCCCCACCACCTCCCACAGCAGGACAAAGCTCTGAGGGACAGCCTGCCTCTCTACCTACAGGTTAGCTTAAACACAGTTCTTGTATTGCAAAGCAAAACACACTTCCAAAGTCTTAATGTTCTTGTGTTATTAATTTATTCTGTTCCAGGGTCTGTCAGTGGCCTCCAGTGTGTCTCAGTCGCAGGGCGCTTGCCTCAAGCAGCAGCTTCGCTCTGTAATCCGTAGATATCTAGACCATTTCCTTCCCGCTTCACCTTCTGTGGGCGTCATCGCCAACCACCCAGTGCTCCTTGGTGCCTGTGAGGCCACTCCAACCACACGGGGAGCGTCACTAAGGAGGACCATACTGGAGGTGCTTTGGTAGGTTTCTACAGCTGATGTGGTTTGTTAAAACAGGCGACCCATCATTTAGAAAATCCTCAAACATAATAAGACTTAAAGCTTTAATCAAACCCTGTGCATTCTGTCTTGTTGCTTTCCAGTAACATACAATCAAATTTGTTGTTGGTCCTTAAGGCAGCATGGTCTTTTATTAATTTACAGTGAGAACTTCCTCCAGTTCAAAAGTCATACTCCTCCTCCTCGCCTCGCCTCAGTCCTGATGTTCCTGTTGGAGCTCGTCAGAAGAAACGGTGACACAGACGTTTCCCTCCTCACTCTTCCTCTTCCCTCCCTGCTGCGCTGTTTGATGCTGGTCAATGAGCCACAAGGTACAATAAGCAGCCAAATCACAGAGAACAGTTTTTACACTCTTTATCTTGTTGCACTTTTAAACAACAGGATTTACCTGGTATCTTTTATGCAAACATTCCTAATCTTTATGTTTTATCAGTCCTTGTTTATCTATTATTTATGTTAATTCTTGTGTGTTTATTCAGTGAGGAAGACGAGCACAGAGGCATTACAGCTCGTGGTGGAGCGATGCACTGCTGCGGCTACAGAGGGGCCCTGTGAGCAGATGATCAGTGTCTTGAGGTAATTGACAGTCATTTGTAACAGTAAAGATCTGCACCTGCATATGCATAATGGTTCTGTGGCTTTTTGTTTCTCAAATAAGAGATTTCCTAATTCTGCGATCTTTCCACTCTCAGGTCGTTTGTGGAGGAGAATGAGGGCGTGTACGACAGGCAGGTTTACGGCGTCCTGGAGACGGTGGCCGTCTTAGATCCCACGGCAGTTCAAGCTCTGGTTCCCAGCCTGTCTCTCAGTCTGAGAAACGCAGAACACAAGAGAGGACTGGGCAAGAACATCACCCTGAGGTGAGCGAGCACATGAATCACATCCAGACAATATCCAACACTGTGGACTATTTTTATGTTGTCTAGACAATAAGCAGCTGTCAGATAGGAGACTAGAAATAGAACGTGGTTCTACTGAATATGACACATCTTTCTGTGTAACAGGAGTGCATACATGAAGCTGCTGGCTCTCCTTGGAGAAAGTGGGCAGGCTGAGGTAACCAGTCTGGAGGGCGACTGAAAAGTTTTTCCTGAAAGACGAACAACTTTCAACACTTGGTGACACACTGACCTGAATCTGACAGATCTCTGGATTCAGTCTTTTTTTAAAAAAAGCATTCCCCTGTTACATATGAGGGTGTCTTAGCAAATCAGTTTATTTTGCAGGCAGGCAGGGTTGTAATAAACTTGACAATCACAGAACGAAACCTGATACATTTATGTTTTTGTTTTTTTTATTAATGGGATTTTTTGGCCTCTTTATGGAGTTTCTGTGTAAAAGTTTTACATTTCTCATCCAATGCAGGTAGTTTCCTGAAAGACCTGTGTCCAGGTAGTTTACCTAAACCACTAGTTTACATCCAACAGGATTGATGAGCTAACTGCTAGCTTGAGCCCAGCTCAGAAAGCTGATTGCTGCCATCTTAAACGGCTCCCCTGAATTTGAGAGTAGTTCATGTAAATGGTTTGTTTGTTTTTTTAAACCTTTACACTGACTTTAATTTTACATTAGGTATTTTGGCAGAGATATAAAGAAGAGCTGCTGTGGAATTTCAAAGCTTGGAGCCAATTTAAGACAGCAAAAATAAACTATAATCATGGCTGTGTTCAGACTGGCCACTGGCTATCAGACGTAAACTATTTTACAGAACAGAGGCCATTTAGGAAGCAATCTGCAATGAGTTAAGATAGTGATTATTTACCCAGAAATCCACTTAAAAATAGCCATCATATCCCTTCAAGCTATTGTACCAGATATCATTGAGTGTGTATATATTGTAAACAAAGTGCAGCTTTACCTTTTGACTTATAAAATGCAACATTAAATGTAAATTGGTTCCTTTGCCTTCATCTCTACCTTTTCATTTGGGTTCTGCTGTATGCCAAGTGAAGAATGTGAGCATCAGACTGCTACACCATCAGGTTCTGACTCTTCCTGGTTGAAGCTCTGAATTACAGATTTGATGACACTCATGGGTGAGCCCAAATAGTTCAATACCAAGAGAAAGAGAAAAGTACAGAAGTACTGTTTGTTCCAATTCTCTTTCTTGAACTTCTAAGTTGCAGCAATCTTGTGCAATCCGTCTTCAGTTTGCACCTAATCACATGAAGTCTCCCACAATCACCGAGCTCCATTTTCTGTCATTGCTAGTCATTTTCCAGCCTCATCTAACTGAAAAGCATCTGCTTCTTCCTGCAGTGCATTCCTTTTGTCCAGATGTGGATGGAGGGTGTGTGCAGCACATAGTAACATAAAGAAGCTAGAAGGAAAGTCTGAGGCTGCTAAATGAATCTAAAAACAGAAGCTTGGACATTTCCATTTTACTAATGTTTCCATAAAATGCATAGCAACACTTTATCTAGGGTCTTTATTCTGCAGCTTCCTTAAAATCTTGCAGACGTGTTGTTTTGGGTGGAGGAGGGAAGTGCAGGCATCATGTTTTTTTCCTCATTTGGTTAAAGCATCTCTTAGAAAGTCAACACAATGCAGATTCATAAATACTTTGGAGAATATTCAACACATATGCCAACGGTCAATGTCCAGACAATCAGTCGAACATAAAACAGTCTTTGGGTCCTGAGCAGAACATTAAAAAAAAATCACACACACACAGATCAGCAGTGTCCACACATTCCAGTAATGTGTAACTGCTTTTTGCAGATGAATCATTTGACAAAGTGTTTGAAATTAAAAAATGTGTTTTAAAGCACACACACACACTTGTGTTTACAAAAATAAACACTAGTTGGGGTGGAAAAACATGTTTTTAGGCCAAAAACAAAACAACAGAAGCTACAAGAAAATGTTATCCTGTTTTGTTTTTGTAGAAAAGTGGGTTATAAAAAGTTTGTTTAAATGTACGTGGTTAGTTCAGTTCAGTACCAGTCACTTCTTTGTTCTAGAGTTACTTTTCTCAATGTAACATCACAACTCATTGTACCACAAATACTCTGTGCCCATGGGACGGCAGCTTGTTCGTCGAAGCATCTTGAATAACATGGCTCTTGGAGATCAGGTTATCATGGATACATCAGAAAATCCCTCCCTTGATGAACGAGCACTCTGGTTCCAGTGTGTTCACTTTATGTCAACACCTGGACATTTAGTCAGTTTGTGGGGTCAAACAGCACCGATCCTGTGGTGGGGGACCTGTAGAGTCTGTAGGTTTGGACAGGTAAAGTGAGGAGCTGGGAGGAAACATGTTGCTATCCCATTGGAAGCGAAAGGCAGAGTTGGCCCGTAGAAAACCTCCTCCTTCCCTTCTGTGCTCAGATCCAGAACCTGGAGGAGAAAATTCTGTTTGATTAAAAACAATCGGGTGTTCACCAGCCCTGGTGATGCAGCATCTAGTACTTCTATATAGAATTTCATAGTTTGATTCAAAAGTTTTCTATCTCAGTGCATCTGAATAACCTTTGAACAGGCAACATTAAGTTTATGTGGTATGGTGACGTGTCCCCACCAATATTCAGCAATCGCTGAATTGTCGCCTCCAATAATTCGATCTAAGGATGTAGAAATAGTGCTGCATCCCGGACCGAGGTGCTGCACTGCTGTGCGTGGACCTGTGTTCAGGGGAAGGAGGTGTATGTCCCTGGATCGACTGACGCGAGCCCCTTGCGGCCCGCGCAGAGCCGCTGTCACCGACATTATCTGCTCTGGGTGTGGACCGGACTGGACTGGCCATCAGGCATTTTCACGGCTGGCCCGTGATGTTAACTTTGGGCTTGTCTGGACTGGGATTAACATTAAAGAACATTTCAAATATGACCGTAAAACAAAATAACAGAGCGTTAACTGGATATTCAGGAGTGTTTTACAAATAAAATCCACATAAATGTGTACACTGGGCTTCAGGAGGTTCAGTTATTAGTGCCTCACCTCACACACACTGAAATATTGTTTCTGACTTCAAAAAATTGTTGACAACTTCTAGTTCATGTTTTTGCTGCTAAAACGTTACTTAAAACACAAAATGAACAAAAGTAAAGTATTTTCTCACAGGGATGTTTTCTACTGGATTAAAAAAACACAACCCTCCATTTCGTAACGATCTAATCTTAACCTGTTTCTGATCAGAGATCAAATTATTATTATTAAAAACTTTTAATTATAGTTAGAGAGGAAAAAAAGAATATTAGACTTTCAATCTCCGCACAGTCCAGTCACGTTTTTACCCCTTTATTTGATCAGATAACTGGTGATATGCATTCAAAGACATTAATGTTTAAAAGAAACATGTGGAATTAATTCTTTATGGTCAGACTAAAAAACAAATCTAGAATCTGTCTTCTTTTAATTAAGGATTTTAATAATAATTCAGAGGGTGGATTAAATGAGCTGTATGTCACTGACAGAATACCACAGCTGTGGCTTTAATCTTCACTCATCTCACCTGAATGCATGCTAGAGGCTCATTGGTCCAAATGGAGTATCCTCCGACTACATAGATCCTGTCGTCATGGACGGCCACTCCAGACTCGTTCTGACCTGAGGAAGGAAGAGAAGACTATTTTGATTCACCCCATGTTTTTACAACTTCTACAACTTTTCCCCTCCAGAGGGACAAGTAGAAAGAGAGGAGGAGAGGAGAGTTTGGGCAAGGGCAGAGAGGTGTTTAGTTAGGTCTGAGCCTCTGGTCTCTTTCCTGTGACTTTGTCTTTAAACTTCTGGAGGTAAAATGAAAGGAAAAGATCCCAGAACAAACAAGGGAAGTTAAATAGAAGAAAAGAGATGTCATGTGCACCGTGAATCCAGTAATCACAATCTAACACACACACACAACCTTTTCATAATATACTGGTTTTGAGTCAGCCTTCTATGTAGACTTCTGCATCACTGAAGGATCTGATGTAGAGAGTTTGTTTAATTATGTTTGTCTGTTAGCAACATATCTCATGAACCACTGGACCAATTTTAATGAAACTCCAAGAAAGTAATCGTTGGACGGACATCTACAACTGATTAACTGTTGGAGTTAATTCAATTCAAGATGGCTGCAACAGCCAGCTGACCTTAGCCAACACAAATAAGCTCCGTTTTACTGAGCTATAATTAGGGGATGTAGTAGCTGAGGCTAAAGATTTGACTAAAACAGTTAAAAATAACTCAGTTTAAGATTATCTTAGTTTAAAACTGGTTTTGAAAGGCGGTGGGTGATATTAAGTCTTTCAGGAAGTTACTAATGATACAATAATAAAGAAATATTTAATATTATTGTTGCAGCTTTATTTGTCTAATAAAGACAAAACAGGTTTTAGGATTTTATTTCTGCCTTTTGACTAAATTGATACCTCTCATTGTAAAACTGTAACCAAAAGACAGCATGTTGACTGGGACTAGTCTATGACAGATAACCAAAACCACCTACTAACACATCTAAAACTTAGAACCATATTTGGTTTGTTTAATCCAAACAAAGTCCATTTTCCTTGGGTCTCAGAGATAACAGGTCCAGGAGAGAGGCCCAGACATCGCTCTCACCAGTGACTCTTCAGCTCTTTCTGGGGGATCCCGAGGTGTTCTCAGGCTAAAGATGATATATAATCCTTCAAGCTAGTTCTGGGTCATCACTGGGAGGCAACAGGGGAAACCTAATCAGAGGCCTAAACCACCTTGACTCATTCCTTTCAATGAGGAGGAGCAGCGGGTTGGAACAAGGACTGACTAATTAGATCCATGTACCAGCCCAAGTTGAGTTTTTGTCTCAGCTCCTCCTTCACCATAACAGACCAGAGCCTAAGCTCCAATCCATCAGTCCATCTCTCACTTCATCCTTCCATCTCTTGTGAACAGAAAACCAAAAAGTCCTCCACTTGTTCTTGACCAGAAAAATGCTCCATCCAGGTTGGGAGTGAGTCTCTGCTTCAAGTGAAGGGTTTAAGTAGCTTGGTGTTCAATAAAACCTCTAAATGTCAAATTATAGGACTTTTTGTTGGCCCTGTGCACTGACTTTTAGATGTTTGATCATCACCAGGAGGTTAATGTGGCCTGAGTCTGGTAATCTAAGTGAGAGTGGCATCAATGACCCAACTAAACTCTTCGTAGAACAGCTGAGAAAGCTGCAACGTTAATGTCACCTAAACTGTTTCTGTTTACAGACAAACAACCTGTCATGCAGTCTGATTAGTTGTTTACAGTCAGCTGAGTGATTATCCCCCTGGTGGTTTCATCACTCTGCCCACCTGTGAGGAGGCTGAAGGAGCAGCGTGTCCACTGGTCCAGGTCCATGTTGTAGGAGTCGATGTGGCGGACCAGGATGCGGTCGTTGTTGTAATCCAAGTCGTTCCCACCAAGCACGTAGAGCTGCCTCCTCACCGCCGCCATGACGTGGTACACTCGCCTCTGCAGCATGGGACTGCGGGCCAGCCACTGGTCCTGAAGAGGAGGCGGTGGAGAGGAAGATAGGTTTAAAGAATGAGAGATGTGGTGCAAAGAGGGAGGGGGAGAGAAACAGAGAAGGTGGAAGGGAACGGGGATGAATAGGGAGATTAATATTTAAGCATATCCATGCATGGGTAATTGATGTATGCTCAGTGCTAGATAAATAACGTGACACTGGAGCTCTGGTTGGTACTAATGACTTCCCTCCCTATTTCTAATCATATGTTTCAGCCACTCCATTTTACACCGAGGATCCCCGCTCATCTCACTAAGTGTGAGGAAGCTTATTTTGTGCCAGGCTGAGTGTGTGTGCACTTGATTGAGGGAGAGAATGAGAGTGAGAATGTGCGTGTGTGTTTCTGTCTGCTGGGAGCTGACGGGTGGCCATCTGTTGAGGGTAGAGTGGGTGGGGGGGTTGCTGTTGCTCTGGCAGGTGAATGTAGATTCATGGTGAATACAAATGAGACTCTGCCTTTTTCTTTCACTCGCTTCTTCGTTCCCTCGCTTGCACGCAAACGTGCACAAACATGGGCCCATATGGATGTGCATCTTTTTAGAGATACACACCGCCGTGTTATATACTGAACCTCACTTCTCTTAAAGAGCTGCCTTATATAAACAGCTGCTTACTACATTCCAGTGTATTGAGCCTGTTTAAAGTAAAAATGTTTTGGGGATGCACTCAAACAGAGGATAGGTTGCATACACTTTAAGATGCATTTTTAGTTTTTGCTTTGAAACAGCAAACCATTTACAGAGCACTGCTAATGATGGAAGCAGTAAATGGGACTCGTTTAGAACCGTTCTCAGTTTAGTTTAAGTTGGTCAAAGCGTGTGAGAAATGGGAGACAACCAGATTGTGACTACAGTGAGGATAAATCACCAGTTTATTGAGCCATAAGTAAGACACTTTGGGACTAAATTTGTTCCTATAGATATCATATGCCCCCACGTGACCTTTTACAAGTGTTGCTGTCTGTAGCTCCATTTTTCATCATTTTCATGTAAATCAGTTCTCTTGGTCATCTTTCACATCCATCAGTGGTTTTATGGATGACCTTTCAATGAACAGTGCCAAAAAGAGCTTGTGAGTAGGAAAAGCAGAGTTTCTATAAATGCTCTGTGTTCACACGCTTAAAGAGAAATCCACACTGGACCTACTGACACATGGAGGAGGCTTGGCTCTGTTCTGAACCTGCTTTGCTCCATGTGGACCAGGAAGTCTTGAATCTGTTCAGTGAAATCTCAAGACTATCGAGGTGATCTGGAGTGAAACGTGCTGCTCAGTGTCAGAAAGCTTGGTCTCAGTTACAAGTCCTCCAAACAGTTTAATGACCCAAAAACACAAAGCAGATAAACACACCCAGTGGGTCAGAACCAAGCATGGGACTATTCTGAAGTAGATTTTATGAGTCCTGACCTAGGTTCAGTTGAACATCTGTGGAAGGAGCTAACACGTCTAAACCTAAGAGCACTGGAGCAGTTTACTCACGAGGAGTAGACCAAAAGACCTGGTGACGGGTGCAGAAGTCTCACTGAGAGTTACAGAAGTCACTTAAAGGCACACTATGTAACATTTTCATATTTTACCTTTTTTCCTTGAGCCAGTATGTGCTAATATGACTCTTTACAGGGTCAATGAAAAGTCACTCAGCCCCATCTGCTGCTTGTGTCCAGAATACCACGTTTGTAACTTCAGAGTATCTCGCGAGGGTTAGGCTAACCCAGTGTTTTTAGCTCATGCTTCCTGCTTTTTTTCAATCTCTCCCTGCTTGAACACAGCTGATTTCTTTGAATGAGTAAATAACCGCTCATGTAGAAAGCAGTGAAGGCTGAGGAGACATTTCAACTGTTAGATTTAGGTGTTTCTGAGCAAAGACAATGTTAACATTTTTACTACAGTGATTTAAAACGGACACTAGGGGGTGCTAAAAACAAGACAAAACTGCACAGTGTGCCTTTAGAGGACCCATGTCTTTACTGCTGAGTGCTGCTCTGACATTCCTGCTGGTGTGACGCCTACATAATCTAACTTAGTTACTTTTAAAATCAAATAAATAGTACATTAACTAAGTTACTTTTTTAATGAATAATCAGTAATCTGATTACTTTTTCAAAGTAACTGTGGTAAAACTGGTTATCAGATAAAACCTCCCATTTTTAAAGTCTAGGTTACCATCACCGTGGTTACCTGATCCGGGTCGTACACCATCAGCCGGTTCTGGTACTGTGCAGTGTTTGTAACTCCACCTGTGAGACAGAACAACACCCTGAGCTTTTTCTACAGCAGACAGTCAAACAAACATACATGATGCAGTTTGTGTCGACTGCTTTCCCCTGTGTACCTGAAACCCAGAGCAGACTGTCGGCCACGCAGCCAGCGTGGCAGGACAGTGAGCAGTCGAAGGGCTGGACAAACATCCATTTGTTCCTCTTGGGGCAGTAGCGCTCCACAGAGGGCAGCACCTGCCTCAACTCATTCCTGCCACCCACTGCATACAGGTACTGACCCAGTGCTCCCAGGACAAAGTGTTCTCTGCAGGCCTTCATGGGGGCTATTTCAATCCACCGGTTCCCCCTCGGGTCATATCTACAGGCAGTCCTCACTGCACACGTTCTCCCAGTGGTGTGTTCTGCCTCACCACCCACAACAAACAGGAAGTTCCCCATCACAGCCACACAGTGATGGCTGCGCCCAGTGGGCATGGGCGCCAGCTCGCTCCAGTTCGACCCACCCGCCACGCGTACGTGCTCCTGCGCTGATGGGTTGAAGTAGCGCAGCTCCTTGACTCGGCTCACCTCCCGCTTCCGCCCCCCGACTATGTACAGTGTGAGGGACTGGAAGCGAGGCCTGGTGCTGTCTGACTGGCGGAGCGGCTGAGCGAAGGTGGCGTGGTGGTAGTCCAGGGCTTCGTCCACCAGGGCGGCGGCAGTAGGGCTGGACTGGACCAGAGGGTGGCTGTGGGCAAGGTGGTGTAAGGTGGGGACGTCCATCAGGCTGTAGCGGACGTGCTGCAGGAGATCCTCAGTGTACTGGTAACGGCAGTCGTGTTCCAGCCACAGAACAACCAACTAGACACAGAAAGGAAGGAGAAACTCTTTTAAAAAATCAGCATCATTTATAAACTGACAAACATCTGTAGAAATCTGAGTAAAACTTCAAATCAGCTGTGTGTCCTCACAGGAACAACCAAGGGACTGCTGATCAGACGCACCCTGTTAGGCTATTAAGGGTGGACTGAGGCAAGCCAGTACTGCAGTCACACACACACACACACACACACACATTTATTAATCAGCAGCATTCAATAACAGACTGTAAACATCCACAGCCTCCTCTGTTTAATGCAGGTGATCTGGGAAGCAGGAAAGGCTTTAATTGAACTTGAGAGAGGTGGAAGGTTATTTAGCTGTGACAAGGTGTGACTGAGCGAGATGACTGGAGATTACTGATATCAGGGAAACAAAGTGGGGTTTTATTACAATCAGAGCCGAGCCCAAGTACGCATTACTGAGGAATCAAAGCATGCTTGGGTTGAAACGGGCACAGAAAATAACAAGAATGACCAAGAATAAATCAGAAAACAATCTACAACATCACATCTGGAGCGACAACGTGGGACTCCATGTGCGATGTGCACAAACACTCATTGTGTGCACAGCTCCAAACAAAGCAGTTTTTCCTTCATTTCTCCCTTAATTCGTTCTAAAGGTGTGGATTTGCAACAATTTTGCAAGTAAGGTTTCTGTCCTCTGTGCCATCTCTCTTCCTCCCCTCTCTATACCCACCCTTCCTCGCCCCCTCTCTCTCTTCCTCATCGCTCTGAAGTGACAGTGTGCGAGCGTGTGCGTGCTACAGCAGCTGACTGTGAAGGTCACGCTGCATCACACAACTTCCTCGGGGCACAGAATAAATCGACTCCTTCTCCCTCCTTCACACTGAAAGAGGAAGTGGATGAGAAAGTGTGTGTGTGTGTGTGTGTGTGTGTGTTAGCAAGAGAGAGAGAGACAGAGAGAGAGAGCGATGAGGTGCAGACCACAGGAAAGACAAAAAAGCAAAGGATTGCAAGAAAGAGATAGAGGGGGGAAACAAAAGCAGAAAAATGTGATTTCCACAGTGAAGAGAATCTGGGTGAACTCTAAGTGAGGATGATTGACGGCTGAGCTGTGTCGCTCTGGTATTGGCGTGCACCCCACCACCTCCATGCCCTCCCACTCTTTCGGACGACAGCCCTCGCTTGCCGTTCGCTTCCGTCTGATGCCCAAATTAACCTTCTGAGCGAAGTGAAGGAGGCCCAAAGCAGCCTAATCAGAGGCTGATTATGGCGGCGGCGGCTGGCTAAAGGGTCAGGGTAATTGTGCCATCAGAGGCCTGATTGTTTTCAATCAGACGGGCGGCCGAGTGACAGCTGGGGGATTGGGGGCCCTGATGGAGCCGCGGTGGGCCTAATCAGAGAAGAGAGGGAGAGAGGGGGGGAGTGAGGGCTGGTGGGGGTGGTGTGGGGGCTGATTGGTGCAAATGAGCAGTCAAAATGGCAAGTCCCCATCCTGCACTGCCGCCATACTCCACAAACCCTGCAGTTCGTCACACACACACAGACTGACAATCTATTGCACTCATGCACAAAGTCAGGAGCTGTCCTTCCTTTTGCATATTCTCATTAATATCAATATATGAAGGATGGAAGGTTTAATCTGTCGTGCAGCGTGGGCTGTATGTTTAGAATATTGTTTCTTATCAAAACTTTACCTTATGATTTAATGCTTCATCTTTTAGAGATTAACAGGCATGTCTAAATCCTAACTTTTACTCAAATCTATACTTAACTCCATCCTATCCTCGCCGTGGAAAATTAATATTTAAATTATTGGGACATGCTGTTGACGTACCTTCCATATCTCCTCCTCACTCAGAGAGGTAAGGCGGTCGCTCTTCAGCACCTCCCTGAGGAGGCGATAGGGCAGCTGCAGGGCCTCGTCCTGTCGGCTCTGACTCAGCTCAGACAGATGCTCCACCAGGAAGCCCACCACAGCCTCCTCTAAGGCGGGCAGGTGGAACAGGTCGGCCACGCGGTACAGCTCCAGGTAGTTCACACTGCTTAGTTCCTGCAGGATAAATATATCAAATTAACATAAAACAGATTCTGTTCACTCTATGAAGTCATGGCATGGCAACATGAAGACAGAGGTAGTCAGAGGAGAGGAACGATGCAGAAAAATGAGGTAAGACTGCCATCTTCTGGCTGTTCTTCATCAGACACAACCAAATAACTCCTCATACGAAAAATACAGGGAAATACTACAAGGAAGGTCATTTACATGTGTGCTGGTTGTGGAATTGTAGCATTGTTTTTAGAACATTTGACAAATGATTCTTCAACAATATAAAAAAAAACAATAATTTAAATAATAAAAGCTTAAGATTCAGGATTTAGTCCCTCTGATTGTTTGTTTCAGAGGATGATTTGAACACATCCTTCATTTTTCACAGGCCTTGTAGTTTAAAAAAACTGCAACTGGAATTCCTCACTTTCCTCATCCAAAAGGCTTCTACTCAATGAGAAGTCCATAGGAACAAACTGTGCAGTCATTGGCCTCCAGAACCTTCTGGATCAGATGTTCTTTAACTGTCTACTGTTAGGACTCAGCTTCAAACTGTCCTCCTTGATAACTCTTGTGATCATGGTTTTCTTCCTGATTTATCGTTTTAGCTATACTTCTCGCTCTACTCTCAGTTTGTATTTAGTTATTACTAACTTTCTTCAGTTTTTCCTTTATAGAAAGGACAGCTGGTCCATTCCTCCTATGTTTGTCTCCTTCCTGTCCTCTCAGACCCCATTTGACAGTGGCATTAGGCTCCGCCCACTCTGAGCTGGAGGTTTCTTCCTGTTCAAAGGGAGTCATTTCTTCTCACTGTCACTCTCCTACTGTGCTGCTCAGAATGGAGGATTGCATTGAAGTGAAGGTTCAATTCAATCTGCTGGTTCTTTGAGGGAAATGTGACTAATCAACATTTTATTGTAAATCTTTTAAAAAGTTTTAAAAAGAGGATGGGTCAAAGCAGAGAAACAACTTCCCTACGAGGATAAATTCTTATTCTTATTGTTATTATGATTACAACTTAATTAAACTCAGTGCAAACAATTGTCCTGAATTTGGATTTGTCTTTGTTTTAGTTTTTTCCAGCACTTTCAGATGACTCTTGTATAGCCTACTGGTGCTTTATAAATAAACTGAAATGAATTCTTCAGTTCTAATCGTAATTTGGGAGTTTCAAACTTATACGTCATCGTAGAAAAATCCCACTAACACTGACAAAAAGCCACTGGAGTCACCCACCCCTCCATCATGTGAGTCACTTTGGACATGATAACTTAATGAGTGTTTCTTTAGTTAAGAGTGATTATTCTACAATGACTTACCGTTGTCTTGCTTTTAGGATTGCCATATACTGAATGAATGAGACACACCTACAAGATGAGCTGCTGTCGAAATTTAAATCTATCTTGGACAAACCCTTCCTGACCTGAATGATGCCTGGAGGCTTTAAGCAGCTCCTTAAGCAACAGGATGCTGCTTCCACCATGCAGGACAGAACATTACTACAGGGTTTTCATCCCATCCGTGAGGATTCACAAACAAACCATTTAAACCTTTTCAGTGTCTTGTTTCTGTGCAGTATTCACACAGACATGCAGAGTTTTTGTACATACTTTTTATAACAGGAATAACTAGTGTTTTTTTCTTGTTTAAATATTTATATTTACTGCATTTCTAATTGTATTGCATTGTATTGTCACTACTATGTCATGTGACCAATCTCCTCTCCTCTAAATATAACTCCATCATTTCACAACAAAAGTTTACTCTAGCACTATCATCAGAATAGTTAGGTATTAAAGGGATACTCCACCAGAAAGCAGTTTTTTTGTCTATTGCCATATTCCTCATAGTTAGATAAGTGGGCAAAAACAATCTGTAAACAGCCCAGCCGTTTTCCTGATCCGGCAGTACTCTTTTAGCATTAGCTTAGCGTAAAACACTGTAAGTGAATGGTAACAACTAGCTGTTACCATTCACTTACAGTGTTGTATATATATATATATATATATATATATATATATATATATATATATATATATATATATATATATATATATATATATATATATATATATATATATATATATATATATATATAATTTATATTTCTAAATTATAATTCTACTATTTTAACCCCTATTTTATTCAGGTAATGTCCCATTAAGAAGGGAGACCTGAAGGCAGTTGGAGGTTCAGTATGTTGCCCAAGGATGCTTCAACACATGGCTGGATGTGGATATTCCACATGATAGATGGCCTCTCATCCTCTTAGTTATGGTAATTCCCATTAATTATATTTATACATTTAAAAAATACAAGAATGTCAACTAAGTTTATGGAGCTTCTAATGCACAGAGTGTCATATTTGATACAATATATAAAAACTGGATTTTTTTTTTACTGAAAGGAAACTTCGGGTATATTTTAAAACATTGAAAAATGTCAAAAAGTTCTATATTTTCAGTCACTCATTTCAGAAAGTGAAACTCATTATATAGGTTCATTACACAAAGAATGGACTATTTCAAGCCTTGTTTCATGTTATTTTGATGATTATGGCTTGCAGATAACAAAATTAAACAAAAAAATTCTATATCTAAGAAAATGTGGTAATTACATTAGATCAATAAAAGGAATATTTTAAACATATCAGTCTTCTGAAAAGTGTGTTCATTTCTATGCACTCAACACTTGGTTGGACCTCCTTTTGTACAGTGTCAGTACAGATCAGCATGTGGAGCTGTAATGGATGCCAGGAAGCTTTGATAGCAGACTTCAGGTCATCTATATTTTTGGGTCTGGTGTCTCTCATCTTACTCATAGACTTTTTGTTTGCTGGCCAATCAGAGCTCAGTAACATCAGTCATTGAAGCAGCTTTTGGTACCTTTAGTGTTGGCATGCGCCAAGTCTAGCTGGAAAATAAAATCAGCATCAAAGCTAATCAGCTAAAGTGATCTAAAGTTTCCTAGATGGTGGTGCTGACTGGATTTCAGAAACACAGTGGACCAACACCAGCTGATGACATGGACCCAAATCATCACTGACTGCCAAAACTTCACTCTGCACCTCAAGCAACATGGCTTCAGTGCATCTTCACTCTTCCTCCAGACTCTGGGACCTTGATTTCTAAATGAGATGCATAATTTACTTTCACCTGAAATCAGACTTTTGACCCCTGAGCAACTTACCCTCCATGTGGAGGGAGTCAGTGACTGTCTTCTGGACATCTGCTTACTGACCCAGACTGAGAGACCAGTTAAAGGATCAGAAAGACTCTGCAGGTGTTTTGAGTTAATTAATTGAGCAGGGTGTGACATCATGAGTTTACAATATTTAACTTTTTCACAATATTAATTTTTTTAGAAGTACAGTTCCAGCATGCATGTAGTTTGGAAGTGTTGTCAACTCAGACACTTTATTTTTTTAATGATGAGGTCTAACCACCAGATGGCACTATAGAGCTGTGCTGTAACCTGTGATAATAACACAGTTTTAACTAGTAAGAAAACTGTAAGGGATTAAACTTGTAAAGTGTAAACATATAAATGAAGCAATTAAATCAAACAATTTCTATCATTCAGAAACACCATAATATGACTAACTTTTTAATACGGTGCATATCTCCTCTCTGGGTCAAAGACCTTCTGCAGTGACCTTCACCTGATTAGTTTTTGTCCTCAGTTGTTCTTGGCCACAAACCAAGAGGTCAACAGACTGACTTTGCTTCTGTTCCACATGCATCTGAGTCTTGTGATGAAATGCAAACGTTCTTCAGGGTGGCCTAGTTCTTCAGGAGATTGAGACTCCTTCCAGTTGAAGAGATGCATGATGCTGAAGTGTCCATGTGAAAGGCTAACCTGCTCCCCTGTGTTCTAGCTGAATGTGATTTTGAGGACTCATACTAAGTCCTTATTCGCTGATTATTTCAGTGCATGGAAAAACTACAACACATTATATAACTGCAATAGTTTTAACATCAAACTGTGAGATCCTGCTTGCTTGAGGAAATACTTCTACACTTGAAACAATATACCGGTACTATTTTTACAGTTTTAATGAAACCTTTAAAAAAAACTGCCTTATCTTCACACAAAACAATAAGGAAGTTAGTTTAGTATTCAGATCCATATCAGGGGCTAGTCTGGCTTCATGAAAATAAAAACTAAGCATATGAATTACTAGATGTGTCCAGACTAAGCTAACACCTTCACTGTAAAAAGAAACATGTGTCTAACTTTTAAAGATTGCTTTAATTTGTTACAAGAAATTAAATTAGGTTTTTCCAAGTTGATTTATTATGTTTGTTTAAAATAAACCTTGGATAAACCTAATTCAGTTACTTGTAATAAATATTTCTGATGTAATAACTTTACAGCAAACCTGAGGGCAAACTAAAGCTTTATAAAATTATGTTACATGAAGATTGGAGCTGTTATAAGAAAACAGAACTTTGGAGTTGACTGTACTTGAATTAGCAGTTAGCTTGTCAGTCCTGTAGGACATAATATTTCCAAACTAAGGTCAATCAGGAAGCTATCCACACTGGGTAATAAATCAGGGGTGGAGTTAGGCATGAAGCAGTCATATTTGAGTCAGATTTTGGGTCATACGCTGTCCATAATGAATGGAAGTAAACTCCAAGTTGTGAGGACATGGGCGTACCTGAATGAGGTAGTGTGAGCAGAGGCTGAGGAGCTCCAGCAGCTGAAGGTGACTACCTGCAGACAGGACATCCTGGATGACAGCCGGCTCCAGCAGAATCTGGTCACAGAATCAGAATCTTATTGTCATTGTAGCAATGAGACATTGTACAACAAAATTAGGGTGCAAATTTTCAGTGCAAGGAAATAAATAGAAACACTCTGCTTTAAAAGCTAAGAAGATAAATATATAAAGACAAAGAATAAAATCATTTTTATACGTCGTATTGCACTTGCATTTTACTGGTTTTGGCTTAAAGCTGTTCTGTAAACATTACACTGTGGACATGAAAGGTGCACCAGGTCAGATTGACCACTTAGCAGCATTCAGCATAGTGATGGCTGAAGGAGAGAAACTGTTTCTTAGTCTGTTTGTTTTTGACTTCATGGATCTGAAGTGTCTGCCTGAGGGCAGAACATGTCCTGGGTGTGATAAATCCTTATAAATGTCTTCATGTTCCTGAGACAACGGGAACTGTGCAGCTCTTTAAGTGAGAGCAGAAGGCAGCCAACTCTCCGCAGGGTGACAATAAAGGTGGAATAGCATGTAAATTTCATGGCTGCATTCCACTTCTGTAGCTATGCATGTTGGTTGTTGTGAAAAAATGCTAACAAGCAGAAATTCTAAATGGAATGCATTCCTGTGATTACCCTACTTTTTAAACCAATATATCTGCCATGAAATGAGTCTATTTGCAGTATTATACTTCTCAAAAAATATGACCTCACTCACATATTTTTTAAAATATATGCATACGATCAATTTTGTACAAAAAAAAAAAAAAAAAGTCAACAAAAGCAATGGGTTCATGGCAAAATCATCAGTGTTAAATCAAGTGTCTATGTGTTGATTTAACACTGGTGATGTTGCTGTGTATTCTAGTAAAACATCCTTGCTACTGTTTCACACTGATTGACTGGAAATCAGACATTTGCATAGTTTCTGAATTGAAATATATATATATATATATATATATATATATATATATATATATATATATATATATATATATATATATATATATATATATATATATATATATATATATATATATATAACATATATAATGTTTTTCTTTAATACTGTTCCATGAAATGACTTCACAGATTGAAATACACATAAGAACAAGTAATGTTATCCAGCATAAATAACCATTATGGCTCTCTTCTGTCGTGTACATAATGAATACATTGTTAGGCGTTATCCCACATATAGAGGTATAAGTACAGTTTATACAATGCTTTTTGACTCAGTAGGTCTCCTGTCTTCCCCAACACCTCAATGTGTCATGCTTCCTTTGCTTTAGCATATTTTATATGACGTTTCCAGCAGTTTGTGATCAAGTATTCATACACTCTTTTTATAATTATGCTATTTATTGTTATTGTCACTTGAGTTTTTATTTTATTAGTTTCAAACAGTAAGATTTTAGTTTTATTTAAATGTAATAATTAATTTAAGTTTAAGCAAATTCAAAAGTTCTTGCACACTTTCCCCTGAGGTATCAGTATCATCTGCAAATAAAACATATTTTACTGGAAACCTTGCATAAGTCACTAATGTACAAAGAAAATTGCTTAGAGCCCAAAACCGACCTCTGTGGTAGGCTACCCCAGAAGTGATATCAAGCCATGCTGACTTGTAGTCCCTTATCTGATTTGATTTGATTCACCTGTTCAAATGAATTTAGGATTCATTTTACTTGAGAATCACCGGCGTCTATATCTAAAATAAAGGAATGCTCTTTTACATGCACGATGAGGAGAACTTTCTGAAAAACTAAACTCAGATAAGCTCATTCTGAGATAAGACAATGATCAAATTAAGCTATATGGAAAGTCTTATTTCTTCAGATCTTAATTTCACTATTATATCCAACTGGAGCTTTCACTGCATCTTATTTCACTCATCAGCCAAAGCATTCTGTATGAAATGTAAAGGGGATAAATGGAATATCCTCCGAACAACATAATTATTTTAAATGACGTCACAGTGTCCCTGTGTAAATGTGAAAGTGAACAGCACTTGTGTTTATTACTAGCCAGCGCGATTGCTCATTATCCTCTTCAGTTTTTAACAACAGCTTCAGGTGGGGTTTTTGCACTTATTTTGGCAAAATCCTCCTCCTAAACTCAAAAGCAGGTAGTTTTAGAGTAACGGTTAATTTTCTATTCCATACACTCAAATATTCCATTAATCATGGGAGTAATAACCCAATCAGACTAACATGTCACCACTCACACTATGGATTAATCTAATCCTGATATTTTTTTTAAGTCAGGAGCCAACCTTTGATAATCCATCCAGCAGCACTGCCCTACATATCCACATAGCCGTGACTGCATCAGCAGCGAAAGTGAGAAAAATGACTTCATCACTCGTCTCCCTCATGTCTCGATGCTGCTGATACAGAAGAAAGCTGAGTACTGCTCAGCAGGACTCATGGGTGTCATGTTTTTTTGGATTGCAGCTCATTAGTTATTCATTCTAAAGCAAATCAAACAGGTCTAAGCACAAATGCACACCCTCTTCCTCCTGTTCACCTATTTGTAAGCAGAATTTTTTAAAGAGTTGTCAGCATTAAAACTATAGATGCACCAAACAATCAGCGGGTGATCGTTTTATCAGTGGTCAGCAAATCTTAAAGGTGTGGTTTACTGAAAAAACATGTTTTCATGTTTTTTCTAATTAATATTGGTCACTGAGTTTTACGTGCAGGCTGAACATGAAAACAGTCTTCTACATGGATCTCCAGCTTTAGCTTCTGATAGAACATAGAGGTTTAAACGCTAGGACACTGTGAATTTGCATATACAGTATGGTCTGGCCCATCTTGGATCGCGCCACCCCACAGGCAGGCTCGGATAATGCACAGGGTAGATATGGCTTGAGCCTAGGGGCCTCGTGTGGTCTGGGAGCCCCATTGGCCAGTAAAAAATCTATTACTTTATTTAAATATACATGCAAGATGATTCTTAAAGTGAATTGACCCACAAAATCGTAAGCGACGCAGATTTTACGTGATCTTGTCTCATGTTACGTGACACATAATGTTCATGTACAGAAACAGAACAAAATAATACCTGAGCTGTAGCATAGCACCGCCTCTCATGTGGGAGACCTGGGTTTGAGTCCCACGCTGGGCATGTGTCATTTTTTAATTTTCCTATAGGAATGCTATTTTTTTTTAGCAGCGAGGAGGAGAAAGCCTTTAGGAACAGCTGTTGGGTAAGTTTGTAACATATTTTTGCTGCAATATTAGCAGTTATTCTGAGGTCTTTGTGGTTAGCCACACATGCTAATGTTAACATAGCAACTCCCATGTCCTGCAGTCTGCTTTCGCCCCGGTTCAGGTCTCACAGCAGTACAACAGGTTTGTTTCACATTGCTCTCTGTAAGTTGATGATGACGAACAACACTAATGTTCTGCTCTTTTAGGAGAAAATGTAAATTCACATGTAGGTATTACCATTCTGAAACATTCATTGACAAATGCTGAGGAAGCGCTTCCTCTAAAATTTCTCCTTTGTCCTCGGATTCGGGATCAAAAACATAAAGCAGAATCTCGTCCGACATTTTGGTGTGATACAGTAATCTAAATAAGGGTGGAGTAGTGACGTTTCTGTTATCCAATCAGAAGCGAGGGTTGTGCACTCATTAATAATAATGAGGAAACCTACTGTTTCCAGCAGACCTCTGGATCAGCAAACGTCTGCATAAGAGAATAAAAGCATCATAGTTTTTTCTTTTATAAAAAAGACTCCTAAGGCACTGATTTACACTAGAGCAGTGTTTTTCAACCTTTTTTGGGCCAAGGCACACTTTTTCATTGAAAAAAATCACAAGGCACACCATTGGGGGGGGGGGGGGGGGGGTGTTAGTTGCTGCTGTCAGAATTGTCTGAGCTCATTGATGGTTGATAATAATAATAATAATAATAATAATAATAATAATAATAATGATAATAATAATTGATCCTTTATTGATCCCCTTGGGGAAATTCATCTCTGCATTTGACCCATCCTCATTGTTCGAGGAGCTGTATAAAGTTATCAAATGAATTTGGTCCAATCAAACATTTTTAACTCTGAAACAAATTAATCTGTCAGGACTGCAGCTGTTTTCTAAGGCTCACCCTGTTTTAATAGTTTTACTGTAGAAACCTTCTCATCTCCTGACAGTAAAGGATTACATCTAGTTTACAGGTGACCTGATTAAAACATCTGTCTTTTTTTACCACATCAAATAATTTCAAACTGATTTTTTTCACCTGTCAAAAAGCGATTGTAGCATCCAGTTTATCTGTAATGGATTAAATCTTCCTTATCTCAAGCAGGACTCTGTCATCATGTTTTTGGTAGTAAAACTTTTGGGTGTATTTAAACATTAGTAATAAAGGACAATCTGATAAAGTCACTGACAGATCAATGTGTTTTTAGTGTTTGATTTGTTAAATTTTAAGTCATCAGTTATGCTGAGAAACACAGCTGTGACGCGCGCTCTCATTATGACGACATGCACGAGCACAACTGCTCCTCACCGGTCTGACAGGTGATCAGAATAACGGGACCTTCAGCCAAAGAGAGGAGACACTGGAGACAAAACCAGTGAGCCTCTCAGACCGTTAAAACCAGTGATGCTGAGGGGTTTACTCCCACTTTTTTTTTTATTTATTTTTTTTACCAAATGTGCGTCACGCAGAAACACGACCCAACCCAGTGTCCATGGGCCGCTGATCTGGCTTTATGGACCGGGCAGATCAAAGTATGAATTTAAAAATGTCGGGACTGCTGCTTCTCCACCAGGAAACAGAGCCAGTCCAGGACTGGTTCTCCTGACCGGTGGCAGCGGGGCCGTGACCGCTTGCCTCCCCCTCCTCCTCCTCGCCGGACCACAGACTTGGTCCAGTTCGGGGGAGGAGGCGTGCAGGTGCCGAGCGGGCCGCGGCGTCTCACAGCACGTCTCCTCCTCCTCCTCGCCGGACCAAGTCGAACCACAGACCAGGTTCAGGTCGGGGGAGGAGGCGTGCAGGTGCCGAGCGGGCCGCGGTAGCGTCTCACAGCGCGCCGCGCGTCTCCCCAGAGCGCACAGCCTGGACCAGGTCCAAGTCTTGGATTTCCTGCGTGGTCTGACTCCAAACAGAACCGGAGTCTGCCATTTGGTGATGGCTGTCACAGACGCGCGATAATGGAATATTATTAGCAGATAATAATTAATTAGTTTTCAAAAATATTTTTAAACCAACAGGTGAATTTGAATAATTTCCCGCGGCACACCTGACGATCTCTCACGGCACACTAATGTGCCGCGGAACAGCGGTTGAAAAACACTGCACTAGAGAACACTGCAAATAAAGGAGTAAACCACACCTTTAAAATTAAATCAGTATCGACAGGTCAAAGCTGTGACAGTCAAAAATAGGTATCGGCCCTCAAAACCAGAATTGGTGCATCTCTAATTGAAACTGATCACATGTTTTGTTTTACAAAACAACAACGTTATTTGATCATTTAATAATTTATTTACCGAGTTCACATGATTGCATTAAGCCATCTGACACACAGTGAATATGTTCCATGGAATCCTATAGAAGTAGAAAGGAAAACCCATGAAAGATTCTCTGATAGCATTTTCTCCTTCTCTGTCTGCAATTAGCTGCATCTGCACATTTCCATTTATCACAGCACGGTTTCCTGGCAGGCCTGGGCAGCAGTCCAGTTAACCACACGCTCCATCTATGAGCTCCATAGGCTTAACATATTCAGAGAGACTGCAATGATAAAATGTTCTTGGGTTCAGTTTACAGGAACTATTTGTCCTGAGCCTGGAAAAAAGAACAGAAAGCCTCTGATCACCTACAGCTTGCCCCCTTACAAATGTCTTCTCTTTTTCTTTTTTGTCACTTAAATGTTTCAGATCAACAAACAAATTTCAATTTCAGACAGATAGTCTGAGTAAATACAAAATGCAGTTATAATATGATGATTTCATTTATTAAAAGAAAAAAGTTGTTCTAACATACCTGGTCCTATGTGAAAAAATAACTAGCCCCCTTCTTGCTAAATCATTAATAGTGACTAATCACATTATTTGGAAAGCTGAGTTCAGTTCCACCAGCCACATCCGATCGCTGCCAGAGCTGTAGATTTAAGAAATCACTTCAATATAGAACCTGTCTGATAACAAGGAGTAGGCTAAAAGATCTCAAAAAGCAACACATCATGTCCTGTTCTAATGACCAAAAGAACCCAAAATAACATCTAAAACCCTGCAGGCATCACTTGGTTAGAGTTCAGAGGCTATGACTCAGCAATAAAAAATACAAGTGGGGGGAGAAAAAAATGGCCTCCATGGTAAAGTTCCAAGACCAAAATCTCTGCTGACCAACAAAAACACAAAGGCCTGTCTCACATTTACCAATAACGCATACTGATGATTCCCAAGACTTCTGGGATAGTACTCTTAAAAAATGTAATACTTTTTGAAAACTGAAAACAAAAACAAGAAATCTGTAAGTGAGCAAATATTTCTTCACAGCACTGTGTTATAGACAGAGTTTTCCTGATTTAGGAGAAATCACCTATAATATTGGGTAAAATCAGAGTTCCTTGGACTTAATCAGCTTCCTGTCAAGAAGCAGCAGCAGCTGTGATGATAGAATAATGAGTAGTAGCTGCAGGTGAATGCTCTTCATATCCTGCTCACACTCTTCACTCCAGAGGCCCACTTCAGTTGGAGCACTTCAGCTTCGCGCAGCAGAAGTCAGTTTTGTAACACTGTGCCTGCTTTAATGTGGGAGTGCACTTAGCTCTTGTGTAACCTGACATGTATTGTGCTTAGCACTTGTGAACTTTCACCTGGAGGAGAAAATAAAATAAAACCATTGTTTGGCACAATATGTGTCATCTGCTGGAGGTTCTGTTTAGTGGGCTGCTTCACACTTCAGCTCAGAAAAATGTTTTTGGATCTCAGAGGTGGCATTAAAAAATAGACTGAAAAAATCCTTTGTGGTCGTGGCGCTGAGTAAAAAATCCAGTAAAGCTCCTCAACGACCTCCGGTCTAAAACCATCCAGTGGCTGCTGGCTAACACTGCTGTGGTATGATATGTTGTAGGTTTTTTAGTGGGTCATTATTTACAGTGTTGGGATAAGCATATTGCCCTCAACTCATCCACTATCATCTCCCCTAGGCAGACAGGAGCAGAGCCAACCAAAGCAGGGCGGCTTGCAAGCCTGTGGCTGACCTACTTAGTGACTCACTCTTTGCTCATTTCCACTGTGGAAATAAAATTAGGAGCAATTATGAAGTTCTCAGCCTCTCGCTATACCATAATAAGTCAAAAGGCAGGTTGGTGGAGTGAGAATCACAGACACAGAAGGAGGTCAGGCAAGCAAGGTTATTAGAAATGATTACAGTAGTCTTTGTGAGAAGGAAGAAGAACAAACATGGATGTCATGTTGAATCTCCTGCAGATTCAGCACAGAAATCAAATGCTGTTCCTGTATATGGTCGGTATAGTTGGACCACAGCTTGCAGATTAGTGACTACTTCAAGGTAAAGTCAATGCATGTACAACTTTGTATAAGTCATCCTGCTGTAGGAGCTTACAATGGCGAGATTAAAAAGGTAATCTGTAATATCCATGGTTTGAATTATTCTGTGAAAGACTTGGCATTAGTCAATAGTAATTCAGACCTTAAAGCACAAGTACTGTTCTTGACTCTATGCGTTATTTCACCTTACATCAGGTGAAAGAAAAATGAAGGTAAATCTATCAGAACTTAAATAAAAACCATCAGGCGTGTTCTATAAAGTCTTAGTGTTAGATCAAACAAACATCAGATGAATGACAACACATGACTCTGACAATATTAATATTTGGAAAAGATGAAGCAAAAATGCAGTGAGTGAAACCACATAATCTAGTACCTTTATTTTAGTGCTGTGGTTCTACTCCAAGTCCCTCCTAGATGTCTGAGGTCTTCACCCCATCTCTAAGGCTGAGCCCGGCCACCCGACAGCGGAATCTCATTTTGGCCGCTCGTATTTTGGTAATTACCAAAGCCACTGACCATAGGTGAGGATTGGAACACAGACTGATCAGTAAATCAGGAGCTTCACTTTTTGGCTTCGCTCCTTCCTCACTACAACAGAAGTGTCTGCATCGCTGAATCATCATGGTGCAGTCCAACTTTTCATATGAGACTCGCTCTTGGATGTCTGCCACTGTGACACGTACAGGTTCTTGTTCTGGAAGATTGCTGTGATCCACTCAGATCTTCCAGCCATGGGGCGTTGGTGTTGTAACACGTCTTTCTTCCATACCGTATGTCTTAGCTCTTGGTGGATTTATTCTCACCACTGCCACTAACAGTATAATTTGGACAGTGTAGTGAAGAACATCCTGATTATTTATGTGGTTTTAGCTTCTCAAATGTACCTCTTCAAGATTTGAGACATTATTTGGCTGTTTTACCAACCAAGTTCTTTTAGATGCAACTTTGCAAAGTCAGTCCATTCTGCCATATTCTGTTTTACTGGTAACTATTCAAAACAAGACATCCCTGTGGGGCTTTTTTGAATTCTATTGCTATAAACTTTGACATTTAACATGCTAACTGAGGTCTGTAACGTCTGCGATGAAGCACTTGATGTTTTCATTATAAAAATCACTCATAGCGTTTCACTGCCTTGACCTCAGAATAAACTTTCTGGCACATCCACTTCTGGAAAGTTTGAAAAGTAGTACTACTTTGTACACAATACATTTTCTTTTGTGATACACAGCTAAAATGTTTGTGTGGAAAAGTTTGCATATAGTGAAAAATAACTAACTAAAGATCAAGACATTAGCATAAGTATGGACACTGACCCAAGTGACAGCAGTTTTTCCATCTACCAATTAATAGATTAATGAATGTGATCAAAGAGAACTGTGATGTATTTTGTAAAACATTTGTATTATGTGCAGACACAGATCTTTTCTTTGTCTCTTCACCTGTGACAGCTCATGCTCACCTGTCCAGTGTAGGCAAAATCCAAAGCATGTTTGAGCCCAACGCTGGTCACGCCTTGTAGCGTCACTTCATCTGCCTCGCTCTCCAACATGCATAGGCTGAACATGGCCTAAAAGACACACAGCCAAAACACAACAGTCAGCTGAAGGATGAGTGCATTACATGATCAATAATTATTAGTAGTGGTTAAAAAATCTATAGGAACAACATATAACTTGAAAATAAGTAATCTTGAAGGGTGCCAGAGTAACTGCTACCCATGATTGCAACATCAACTCTAATAATCTAAAAATGTTTTATCTGTATAAGAAGTGTAGAAATCCTATACACCTGAGTCTCTTACTCCCTGACTGCAAACCTAATGAAAGGAGGACAGGGACTGGAGGAAGCTGAGGAGTGCTCATACAGTCACGAATGGTCAGTGAACCCCCTCAGAATGAAGTCCTGATGGTGTGCGTACCAAACATCACCTGTAAATAATCACTTGGGCTGCCATGACCAAACATGTCAGGGCTGTTTATTGGTCCCAGTCCTGCCCTGCTGATACTCACATGTGATTTTTTTCTACAGTGTTTCATGTAGGAGATATGACAAGGTAAAAATACCCTTCACTTTCAGTTTTAAAGGGATACTCCACCAAAAAGTGTTGTTTTTTTTGTCTATTGCCATATTCAACATAGATAAGTGGGAAAAAACAAATTGGAACCAGCCCAGTCATTATCCTGATCCAGCAGTACTCATTTAGCTTTAGCTTAGCAGAAAACAATGTAAGTGAATGATAACAGCTAGCATTGTGAGAAAAAAAGGAGTACTGCTGGATCAGGATAACAGCTGGGCTGGTTTCAAACAGTTTTTACTTACTGATCTAACTATGGGGAATATGGCAATAGACAAAAAAAAATCACCTTTTGGTGGAGTCTCCCTTTAAAGACAAAATGTACAGTTATGTTACAGTGTCTGTCTGAGTGACATTAGCTGCAGCAAACCACGTTCTGAGCGACTCTCTTGTCTTCCCTCCTCCAGTTTATGGCCCTGATCCTATATGATTAGCTTAGCCTCTATTAGCTGCTGGTTAATGTAATGCACCAGATTCTGCAAGAGGTACCCTTAATAACTAAAAATAATGAGATATATTCCTACATTTCTTAATAGCTAACAACCACAGGCTTTGATGGTACAATCGATCCACCCTTGCTCCTGCTGTCCTTCAGGGTTGATGCTGTAGGCTCATCATGTCATAGGTGAGGGTTGACTGCACTGACAGGCTGAAAAATTGGTTTCATGTGTGATCATGAAGTAAACAGAAACCCAGTGTGAGCCTGGCAGACACAACATTGGGGATCCTTTCTGTATTGATTAGCCGGCTAGGCCTTCGAGGTCAGCAGAAACAAATAGCACAATCAGTACTTTGTGTTACACCTCTCCGTCTTCTCTCGTTCTGACACACAGATACACAGTCACATGAGCACATGCTGGGCTTCATGTGAAATCAAAGCAGCCTGACTGCTGTGTGTGTGCGGGTGTGTGTGTGTCTGAGAGAGAGAGAGTCCAGCTGCCAGCTCGCTAATCAAAGCTATCGACTGGTGTCACACCATGAGGGGATGGCAGAACTATCGATCAGTGCCAACCAGCAGGGAGGAGACACGTAGAAAGGAGGAAAGAGAAGTCATGAAGTCGGTGGTTTGATTTTTTTTAATGATGCAAACATCATAAGCATCACTTGTCTTTAAAATGGTATTTTTGTGCTATTGTAGATCATTTTGCTCCCTTTAATTATGCAAACCTTAGGAAACTTTTAAAATCAAAGTAGAAATGTACAGCAGAATCGCACAACTCTAACTGCAGCAAAGCTTCAAAGGCCCACTGGCTGCTTAGTGATTGTAGCATTTCCATCTGTCACGCAAGACTAATAACTCCTCCCGAAACTCAACCAATTTTCCTTGATTCGTTGCACACGTGAACTTTAACCAGGCGATGACTCCCCCCAAAAGCAAAAAGCCCTTGTGTAATGTGAGTCTGACGTGTGAGACTGGGCCGCCCGCAGACCCCTCTGAATTTTAACCAATGTCTGCACAGAATTCAGCCTTGTTGATTCACCACTGTGCTAATTAAGAATCCATCGGTCCACCGAGCACAGGAGGGCCTGTAGACGAACCTGGGGTGTGATGGTGTTTGAGTCTGAGTGGCGAGCAGTTCGAGTATGAAACATAAAAAAAACAGGCAGCGAGGCAGGAAGTAAAAGGTTGAGTGCACACAGTGTCCACAGAGCTGATCACCTGACATGAATGCCCCTGAACTTGGCAGAGAGGAGATGAGTTACTGATGACGGATGGCTCCTGTGATTTGGGACGTAAACCCACCACAGACACACTGATCCACAGAGTTGATGCCAGTTCTGCAGTGTGGGAGTGCAGCTCTGAGGTTAGAATGACCTGCAGGCAAAATTTATCTGCATCTGCCTGTTGCGATAACACCAGAGAAGAACTTGTGACCCTCACACATCCAATGAAATATTAGTGCTCGCTAGGGCTGTTTTAATGTCTGTGAGAAATACTGGGTCAATTCTTGTGGGCTGAGGCTATTTTTATCAGTAAGCTTGTAAGAGAAATTGTTTCGGTTCAACCTTTTTCCAAAATATTCAGTAGAGTCTACATGGCCATGATAAGAAGTCAACATTGCCCTTTTTAAGCCATAAAACTCATTGTAGAGCAGTTTAAACAGCTACGCCATCAGTACAGCATTTATCGTTAATAACACTAATATTCAGCTATGCATGAAAAAAATGCTGTGAATTGTAGTAGTCAAAAACTGCACTGAATCTCTATTTTTTGAGAAAAATAATAATTGAGAAAAAACGTTCTACTGTAATGAAGTAGAGCTGCATGATATTCCAAATTGGGGATGTGTGACCAAAGTCTCACAGGTACATCCCAAAAACTTAAAATATTGTGAAAAAGTTCAATATTTTTTGTCACTCATTTCAAAAAGTGAGACTCATACATTCATTATATAGAGTGACACTTTGTAGGCCTTTATTTCTGGTAATTTTGATGGTTAAATGGCTTACATATAAGGAAAAATCTGTGTCTCTGAAAATTTGAATATTACATAATAATAATTAGAAAAGATATTTTAAACTGAAATGTCAGGCTTTAGAAAAGTATGTTAATTTCTATGCATTCAATACTTGGTTTGCCTCCTCTTGCATGAATTACTGCATCAGTGCAGTGTGGCATGGCAATCAGCCTTCAGAGGTGTGATCAAAGCCCAGGATGCTTTGAGTCTGAAGCGACTGACAAAAAATATTGGACTTTTTCACAATATTCAGATTTTTTGTGATGCATCTGTATATCCTGATTATCCATACATAACACATAGTGCATTTTCTCAAAATGTAGTAAATAGTTTAAATCTGTAATTCTTAACTTCTTGACCCCAAAATGGGACACAAACCAGTTTTCAGTGGGTCACTGGTCTGTGCTTGAGCTAAAAAGTGGAGCCTCATTCATTCTCATTCATTGTGGTTCTGCCTAGCAAGGTGTTGGTACATGAACATGACCTCTGAGTTGATTTATTTAGGTGTTTCTTTAGGCACACTGTGGGAGAGTCCTTCTTCCTCTTTGTAAAATCCTTTTTTGCACGACTTTTTAAACGGCATCATTCATAAACATCACCTCAGTTCATCACTCAGTCTGTTTCAAAGTTTTACTCCTCATACAGAGAAAAGCTTTTGAACATTGTACGGACATGTTTGAATTTCAATTCCCCTCTCGATATACCTCACATATGTTTTGCAAAACAGTTTTAGGATATTGTCCAGAAAAAGGCTGTTTTATTTACTTTGTACATTAATTATGCTTTTTTTTTATATCAGACAATTTGACTATGAATAGCAGGTTCACATGATCTCTGTAACCATAAACCTTAAAGCCCTTTGTGGTAACATAGACAACAATGATAATGTTCATTTGTAAGTGTTGCCCCAAACTTCTGCACAGTAATTTAGTGAACAACATAAAGCATGGACTGATTTTTGTTTTAGAATGTATTTTACTTCATTTAGTACCGAAATGCTTCTTTAGATCCTAGAAACTCCACTTGGAGAGGCTGCAGGCCTGGGACTTGCTGCAAGGCAACAGTGCTACCAACTGCACCACTGCAGCCCTATTGTGTAGTATTATTATAGGATTGGCTAGTTGGGCTGCATGGTGGCGTGGGTTTCCTCCAGGTACCCCTTTTTTCCTACAACAGGCCAAAAGCATTAATGTTAGGTTAATTGGTGATTTTAAATTGTCCATAGGTGTGAGTGAGACTTCTTGTGTGTCTCGCCTCTATGTGGCCCTGTGATGGACGGCAACCTGTCCAAGGTGTCCCCCAGCTCTCACCTGGTGACTACTTGAGAAAGGCTCCCTGCAACACTTAGTGGATGAAGTGTTCAGAAGATGGACAGATGGACTTTTATTTGAAAAATTATAGAAACCTTCCACAGCTGCATAAATCTAGAAGGGATTTTTTCTGCGCGTGTCACCAACTTTCTCAAAAGTAGAAAGAGAAATGATCTTTTAACTGTGTGAGGAGTTCAACATGGCTTCCCATTCTCATTAAGACCACATGTCTAGTTAACACATTTAGAAGATTCATGACTTTGTCCTGAATAGCAACACATATCTTCTTAATAAATAAAGCATGATAAGTGTAATGTAATGTCAACACTTGTAACCTAATTAAAGAATAACTTGAGGTATTATGCACAAGTTTATGTTCTTCTAGACCTGCTTGCTGTTAATTCTTTAACTAACAGTATTTTACTGTTACCAGTAAGAGACCCTACAATCTTTTGTTAATTATGAGGCTGAATTTAATCAGTTCAGACCACTGTGATAAATTAACAGCTTTGAGGGACAGATTTATGACAAATTATACTGTGCCAATATTAAACCACCCATTATGTCTTTATCATTTGCTATCAAAGAGCCAGAGTTTCTTGTAATTTTTGAGATCAGTACTTCTTCAGGCTTTCTGAAGGTCTTTCAAAGATTATTTTCAGGCTTTGGCTAGTTTTTATCTTTTCACTCATTTCCTGTCTGGTTCTTGTACTTGACAGCATAGTTTAAGGTCTGCTTAAAAATGAGGAAAGGTAGAGGACAAAATCAGAAGTGCATGCTAAAAAAAGACTGATCTCCGGCAAATGAACAGTATCTGAGAGCCAATATATCACATTATAAAAACATAATATATGTTATATTTTACAAATCAAATAGGAATAAATCCCTTTTGATTGTAGTAAACATGAACTTCATTGCATTGCACCAACGAATTTCTAACCTGATGTTTAGGCTGGGTGTGGACTGACTGACCATTTGGTCCAGATTCAGATCAGAGTCCGGACTTGAAGATCTGCTGAGTGTTTTCAGCTAAACTTAGTTTGGAAATGCTATTTTAGTTTTGTTCCTCTGTAATAACACCATCTGGTGTTGCCATGATTTTGTTGGAAAGCCTGATTAACCACCTTTACAACAAGATGCAACTTGTAAGGACTGTGAATCCATGAAATAAACAACACAACTAATTGTGTGGGAAGCACCTTCAAACGTATCCCTGTAATACTCTCCTGTTAGTATTTACTCTTGTTTTGAGCGACCATGGCTGTCAGGTGTGTGCCTATTAGGTATGCTGGATATTGTACCTCATAGTAAAGGTTACTAATCAAGTTTGTCAATGATACAAAATACAACAGCAATACTATTAAGGAGGAGAAATCACTGAATTAACATTTCATACCTTTTGAGGAGTTTATGTCTATCAAACTGTGTTATCTTTGTTTTTTCATAGATTCAAAAACAATTCTGAGTCTTTTTGACCAGCTGCAATAGGGAATAGCCTAAAAGGATCCTTTATGAAGTTTTATTTCATTTAAGTTTAGTAGCTGCTTTATGCCTGAATGATTCATAAGTCAAGAGTTCAGTGGCTTGAATGAAAACTCCTTTGAAAAAGCAAAACAATTCTAAGAAAAAGTTTGAAAGACCTTCAGAATGTTTGGAGATTTACTGGTCTGGACCACTTTAAATGATTACAAGAAAACCTGGCTCTTTGGAAGCAAAGTATTTAATGAAATGAGGGTTTTTGTTGTTGTGTTTGCTTTTTATTCCAGACAAAAATGCTTTGGATCAGCGAACAAATTGATGGATGTGAAGCTAGAGTCTTCCCATAACAGAGGCGGATTCAGCCCAGGATATGAAATGCTACACGCAGCTGCAGATAAAGAGGTGAATGATGCTGATGTAGCTGATTCAATAGCATCTCCCAAAGCTGTCCATTCATGTTAACATTGTGATGAAAGCAGAAGATGACATTTTAAGGACAAGTGACGCAACTCACGCTCGGTCAGGTATTTTATTACTGTCACTGATCACTGCTACATCAGCAGAAGTTTCTCATTTTGTTAGTGAGAAAAACAGAGACGACTCAGCTGCCTTCTCCTACACAAGCCACCCTCATCTCCTCAGTAAATGAACAAAATTAAACCCAGCAATGGAGTCAGATGACAAAATGAAGCTAATATTGTTAAGCCACCACAGAGGAACAGGGGAGCGCCGGAGCAGAGAGAGTTTTTCTTGCTTAGTGTAGCAGCCTGATCTAATAATCTGAGTACTGGAGCAACAATGGTGCTTGAACACAACATGAAACTTAAAAGAACAACATTCATAAAGAAATCTGATTAATTTAAAAAAATAATAAAAGGAGCAGAGCAGCATGCTCCACCCATCTCCAGAACTCAGTAGAGAAATGTAAAAATAACCTCCGAGTACACACAGGAGGCATAATCCCTCTGCAACTTGGACATATTTAATCTGCGTCTCATTTAGAAGAGGGATTAGTATCTACCTTCTAATCTTCTCAAAGTCCCCAAATTAAATCTCATGGGTGTACTTCTCCATGTGCAACAGGAAATCAGTCTGTCTGGATATCTGACAGTGTGTGTCTAGTCTACAGCTCCTCTGAGGCCAAACCAGAGCAGCTCCAGGTGTATGTCTGGAGCTGCGAGTGCAAATATTTTTCTTTTGGGTCATCTCTGCAGAGAAACATGATGGGGGATAGCTTCATTTGGTCACTAAGATGAAAACCATGCTTGCAAATCAATAGATTTTCTTAGAACTTGAAAGTGTGCTCACCCTGAAGTAATCGCTGCATGCTGCCAGGACAGCTCTGTGGGCGTGAAACTTCTGCTCTCCAGCCACCAGGGTGACGTCGCACAGCTGGCCATCCTTCCTCTGCTGGTTGAGGGCAGAGAGAACCGAGTCCTGGTGGGACTTTGAATGGCAGAGCCTCTGTCCTGTCAGCATCTCCCTACTGAAACACACGCAGGGGCCCAAAAGAATAAACAACTGTATTTATTTAAAAAGAAAAGACAACTGGCGGTAGCTTAAATACATACAAATCAGCTTCTTATTGAGGTCCAAATATTTTTCTTGATATAACACAAGGCCTGCAATTAATACTAATGAATAAAACACTAAAATCTCTGCAATCAAATCTCACAGACAACCAGCAGAGCCGCATTAATCAACATGACAAAAGCAAGACATTACCAACTATTAGCATTTAGAGTTGGCCTGTTTCTTATTACCATCAAATACAAAAGCTACAAAAACATTTAAATATTGTTAAAAAATCTCAGCTAATTTATTTTAAATAGTGTAAAAACATAGTTATTTCCATCCCAATTCAACACCAAAATGAAGATGACAATTTTTTCAGGTTTTGACAATAATTGGTGAACTTCTAATGCTGCTAAAAACAAATGTAACAAGAACATCGTGGCAGTATTACTACTTTTATGACAACTGATTTTTTAACACTCGGGCAAAAACATTTGTAGCAATGATATTTTTTAACTTTGGTCATCTCAGAACTCCCACGTGTTCTCTAACCGACCCATCACTGCCCTCTGCTCCTCGGGCAGGGGTCAAAAACAGAGAACAAATCCTACTACCAGTACTTTGTACTGAGGTAAATAGTTTCCACCAGTTCCCCCTTGCCCTTAAAACAAATTCTGTTTACCCTAGTTTGTAGGTTTAGGATGGTTAGGGTCTTTTCTGCTGTGAACGTGGAGAACAGAGGACAGAAATAAATGCTAATAAACAATGAAATGCAGCTTAAACTAACATTTGTTGGAAGGTCATTTGTTCTGATGAGTTCTTTGCTTAAATTTTTATGACCTATACAAGCATCAAATACAAGCAGGGGTTTGTTGCTACTTCAGTTTTTTGTGATTTTATGTCAGGTGAGGCATACTCCTAAAAGTGTGTCCCAGTCTGACGTTAGATCAGAACTGTTAGTAACTGTGATGGACTGGCGCCCTGTCCAGGGTGTCCTTCGTCTCTCGATAAACACCAGCTCCCCACAAGCCTTAGTGGATGTGGTTAAGAAAAAATCACTGCCCTGATGTCACATTCTTAATGCAGGTGACCAAAATACAGAGCTAGAGCCTGCAGCCAGCAGCCCTGTCCATCCATCTATGTCCACTCTCAGTCTGCTGCTGCCCACCTGACTGCTCGGTCACCTTCATGGTGACGCAGGTAAAACTGAAGAAATGGGTGTGTGAGGGCTCCAGGTCCAGGATTATTATTAACTCAGGCTGCTCTCAGAGTAATTGAAAAAAAGAAAAACGTTGGAACAGAAGTAGACGATTTAACAATAATAGTTTAAATGTTCATAAAACATCGACCTGTAATACTATAAAATTATTGAGACTGGAGTTGTTTTAATGCAGCAGATTGTCCTGGCCCTGTCTGGATTAACTGTTAGCTTGTCAGTCTGGTCAGAACTCATCTCTATTTCTTCAAACAAGACAAATTCAGAAACGTTAAGACTATTGGAGATGGCTTTACAAAGACTAGTATTGTATTAACCCAACATCACTATGCATACTTTGTGACATTAATTTAAATCTATAGAAAGTTTGTTAAACGCTAATGTGTCCCATATGATTCTAACAACCTCACATTGAGTTGTTTCTTCTTTTGCTGTGAAATGAGCCCTGACACGTCCAAAGTTCTTCCTCTGTGATGTTAGTTGCTGTGAGGTGGAGATCAGACTTCAGGTCACCCCTCAGATGCCTGCTGGATTAAGATCCAGTCATTAAAAAGCTAAGCTAACGCCTCAAAAGTTTTTCAAAGCTTCAACATGTTTTTTAGTGTGCCATGGCACATCATCCAGCTGAAAAAAGTCATAATTAATAAACGTTTTTATGAAGAAGTGAGCCTGGTCAGTGAGCAACAATGAAACCTGTCACATGACTGAGTATTGACCTGACTGGCCTGACTTCCTCTTAGTGCATCCTGGTGACATTTCTTCTACAGAGAGGAAACACAGAGACCTTTAAATCCTGATAATGTAAAACATGATTGATCAGATATTTTATATTAGATATATATTAGATATTTTATGTGACAGTTCAGCACAAAGAAGTGAATGATTGTGCAGTGGAATGGAAATGATACTAATGTTCAAGATTTTATACAAAAAAAGTGAAAAGTGTGGATGAGAAGAATATGGGCGGACGGACGGTCTTGACCCCTGAATGCACCAGAAGTGCTACATTTTACATGTTTTATTATGTTCTTACCATGTTTTTATTTTGTGTTTTATTATGTTGTAAAGCACTTTGTGGCCATTGGCCTGAGAAAGGTGCTATATAAATAAAGTTAATATTATTATTATTATTATTATTATTATTATTATTATTTTGCTGCTGCCGAGTAAGATTTTATAAAATAACATTGCATGAACTTGAAGAGACCTGAGCTGTTTTAAGACAGCAGTAACACACGTTGTTTGGTCTTGGCTGTGCTCAGCCTAGCGATTAGCTTATCAGAACTGCAGAATATAAACTATTTCTCCAAACATGGGCTGTTCAGGAAGCTATCTACAAGTAAGATAGGAATTATTTATAACTTTTACACAGATACACACTTCAAAGTGGTCTTTAAAATCCCTTTAGATAAATGTCACATATATGGTGCTGTTGCCGGTCCTACCATACTTTCCTTCCACTCATCTTTCTTAACTTTTTTACAATATTCTGACTTTTAAGTTTTAATTATCTGTGGGCCATAATCATCCAAATTACAAGCAATAAAGGCGTGAGATATTTCGCCCTGTGTAAGAAACGAGTTTCACTTTCTGAAATTGATAACAAAAAATATTAAACTTTTTCTTGATATTCAGATTTTTTGAGATGTACCTGTAATGTGTGGCCTGACTGAGCTCCCTACCTGAGGCCCATTTCAGAAGGCATGCCCCTTTACAAAGAAAAAGCTGAAGGAGGTGAAGGGGAGGTGTGATGTAGCTCCTGAGGACTGTAGTCTCCTCACCGGTTACATTCATCAGCCTGACAGGACAGAACAGCATGTCAGCTTCACTCAGCGCATCCACTCGGCCCAACCCAACCATCACAGCCTCCCTTGCAACGTGTGAATAGCTGTAACCACACGTCACGCCTAATGCTGACTTCTTCCTTCCCTCGGCTACACTGCTGCTGTTGACTTTGACAACTCCTGCAGCTGCTCCTACAAGTCATTTCAAAGCAGAGACACTAGTTGGAGAGCAGACTGCAAGCTCAGCAATTAGAACAATCCAGGAGCCTGAATTGCATCAGGCCCTTATTGTGTAGCTACAACCTTCACACAATGTGCTACACACCTGAATCTGATACAACACGGATAACAAAACAGAACTTCAAGATGCTCTGGACGACGGAGTCATGTGCTGTACAACAATCAGATGCTGCATGTCCTCTCAGATGTCTCCTCTCGGAGAGGATGACTTGTGTATTAATGAGCTAAAGTGCAGCAGGGTCGAGAGTACAACTGGCTGCTCTGCGGTGTGGTCCCCTCTGAGATGTAGTGATCGACCTGCTCATGGATGACCTTCAGACACATGGCTACAGGCGGTGGTTTCTGACTGAGGAGGGAAGAGAAGGCCAACACATTCTGCACATCTATTTATATGATAATCAAGAAAATTTACTGAATAAATTTGCAGTTGAGATTTTAACATTAACCCTTTATTGGGCAAGTGATCATATGTGGTATCTTCCATTGACATCCATTCTTGTAAATTCCTACAAACACTATTTCTGGATGTATTTTAACTGCAGACAGGAAAGGAACCATATATGGTCACTTTGTACAAGTTGATTTATGGCACGCAATGAAAAATGTTCAAAAAGAGAAAAACAGTCTCATTATACCCTCTTATAATTCAATTCAAAGCGCTGAACAAAGCAACAAATTCAAATCATTTGAGGTCCAGATTCAGGTTAACTGGTTGCATTAAACGTAATTCTGCTGTAATACAATGAGATTCATAATAAAATGCATGTTGGTCTAAATGTCCCGTTATAGAGGAACCTGCTGATTGGACTGAAGTGTTACTTTAATGCAGTTCAGTCCCTATCCTGAGCAGCACAGTGCAGGCGCAGTGGGAAGAAGTAACAACCATAACCTCCAGCAGAGCCGGGCTCAGAAGTCTCATCTCATCTGTCTCAGTCTACTAAAATTGAAATGTTCATTTTTCAAGTATGTCAGTGAGTGTCCTGTGAAGGATTAAATAAGTAACATTTATAAGGTTGGTGCATTATGATGTAATTAGCAGCACAAGTACTGCAAAATGCTTTAAATTCCTAAGAAAATAAAAGAAGGGGTACAAACACTGTATTTTAAATAATAATAAAGTCCACATAAACAGCAAACAGCTTGGATGGGGGGAGGAGGAGGAAGGTTTGGTTATCAAATAACCAGACACCATTAGTGCATCAGACCTGTCACTTTCCAAAAGCTTCCAGCTGTCAAAAGGTCTCCCAGCAACAGGCCAGCGCCTCGGTCCACTAAACGGAGAACCCTGTTGCATCCCACAGCAGAACAGAACCACGCAGCCCACACGGATCGACACCTTGCGTGAATGTTCTGTATTCGGCTGTGTTGTTTCCTAACGTGCCGCCGGCTTACGTACCGCATATGAATGTGTTGTGAGTCAGCCCCGTCCTCTGCAGCGGCGCCTCCGGTTCTAATGTCATTTGCCTGGTTCGTGGTTCGGATCCACGGCGAGGCGACAGGAGAGGAGCTGCTACCACCGACACTTCACGGGATGAACGCTGGACTGGACGGTAAATTGTTACGTTATAACCCCGCCTCTGCTCTGCACGGTGGTCGGTCACATGAATGTGGACAGAGCCGGGAAACAGCGCCCTCTCGTGGATTTATGAAGCATGGCAAAGCATATTAATGTTTTACTGAGAATGATGCTGCTGTAATTTATTTATCATTTCTAAAGAGACATGTATGATTTCCAACTACTGATGTACTTTTTGAAACTAAGTCCATGGAGCTGTGATTTGATTTAAAACCAATCAAATCAAAAATACGTTGCTGTGTGTAGAGGATGCCCAGGGTTGTCCATCATTTTATGAAGCATCCTCCTATGTCCAGTCAGCTCTACTGGCCCCAGAACAGAACCAGCCTTCTTTATTAGCTTGTTCAACTTTTAACGAATGCTGGATCAGACGCTACTTCAGAACTTATAATATATATAGCACTCTATGATGTTTTTAAGACAAATGTTCCTCTTGTATTCCTTCCTACAAATACTCATCAAATGGCAAAGAACCCATATATGGTAATTTATTCAGCTTGAGTACTACTTGAAAATAAAAATAAAATTTTTAAATGTTTCAAAAAAGAAAACAAAGCCTTGTTATATCCTTTACTAAGAAAGATGCATTCATTTAGCTCCCACTGTGTCACACTGAGTTGTTTTTTGAAAGCTTTTGTTATGGCGGTGCTACTTTTATAATCAAAACTGTCTGATGCAGCATCCTCTATAGCTGATGTTCAAATAGTTTATTAGAAAAATAATTCTGATTTAACTTGTGACTTGTGGTTTTGTTTTTTGTTTTGAGGTTGTTTGTTGTCACTGGATTTGTCACATATTTAAGGGGAAACACTACTGGTGAATGAAGGAAATATTTAACTAACTTAACACAATAAAACCTTTCCAATTCATCAACAGATGCAGAACCAGAGCAAATAAAACAAACGCTGTATAAATTTAATCCAGCCCATGGATTTTTAAGCAGAAAATCAAGCAGCCTCAAAGCCCAGCTAACAAGGCTGAGGCTGTAAGGGTTATGAACTCTGACCCTTAGACTGTCCTTTTACATTTGTTTACTATGACATGATTTTAGATGTTTGACTGTTTGTATTATTTTATTTGCACCTGAGAAACATTTTCCACTCTTTTATGTCTCTAACATGTTGTTGAGTTACATTAAATTAATCTGATCCCGAATCAGTCACTTTCATTATATTGACATCTTGAGATGAACCATTATCAGCTAATCACAAATTTATGCATTTATTAATATTACAGGAATGTCAAATGGACAAAAAATGGAGGAAATGGATTATATATAAGGGGACAATCAGTAACACAGTGATAGAAATTAATGAAAACCTTTGTAAACGTGGTAGAGCCAGTCAACATGACTTCTATATGAAGCTGTTTAATTATTTATTTTTGATGTTGTTATTTATTGTTTTTCTGATTTGTTTTATTGGGTTTGTTTACATCTATGTTCACTGAAAAATTATTACAATTTTTAAAAAGTTTTAGAAAAGAGACAAGTTGAAATTTACATCATGTAAACAGTATAATTTCTGCAAAAAAAAAAAACGAGTTATAAAATAAATGTAAACAAATAAATATCTAGTTCTAAAATTTCCTTTGTACTTGTCTGGAAGATGGCTTTTATAAAAACAAAAATAACCTTAATGTAATATTTGAGAATAGTAGATAGATTGTTATTAAAATCGCGCTAGAAAATACGTACTCATATTTCCAACTGTACCTGAATGCAGCTTCAGTTCCCAGCAGTCTACTAGAAGTCGCTTCAGGACGGTTCGGAGTTTATCGCAGGAAATACGCTCCCGAATTTCTCACAGAACTTCTCCGTCCTGTTTTCATGTAGGGTTCTGGTAAACAACCTCCTAGCCTTTGGGGTAAGTGTTTTGGTGTCATGTTTGTAGACCCATAGTTTCTTTATTGTTTGTACTTTTCCACCGAAGTTGAGTCGGGCCCCGTCCCACGGTAGCAGCGACCGAAGCAGGGATGTTAGCTAAACTGTCTCCCCGCAGTCTGGTTTTACAGCTGCACGGCTTTGCCAACTAATGTAAACAAAAATATTTGATGTTGTTTATAATTTTTGGTTTAGGGTAAACAATGAAGATGAAGTAACAATTTAGTTATGTTTTATTCACCTGCACTTACTTTTCTTCAAACTGCTGAAATTAGTCTCGTTCGCGTCGAATAGGGTCAACTTTTGGTAACTATTGACTTCTCTGGTTGTCAAATAGTCCGGTCATCTTAGAAAACCTCTATCATTATAAAATATGCTCATTCACAACATATTTAGTCTGTTAGGAACATTTGAAATACTTTAATAAACCTACAAAATCAAGAGTTGTAACAAACATCCTGCATGGGTGAAAATTATTAGTCATTTTAAACCTTTTTATGTCTTGTATTTGAAAGTCAATAGATTGTCCGCAAAGTTTTATATTCTGTCAAACATTCATGATTCCAGCTGCTCATAATTCATGTGTGTACGTGGATTTCTGACCCTTTAATGTGAGGTTTGTTCACCAACAAGCTGAGACTTATTCTACTAAATCAGCTATGATCTTTAGGATTCCCCCTCCTCATGTTAATGCTTGCACACATGTCTCCACAGAAATAGACTGGTTGATGATCCTGATTAAAATATTTCTTCTTTAAACTGAATTTCAAGGATCTTGGTGTGTGCACTGAAATAATGGGATGATAAAGTCCACTTGGAATACTTTTTGAGATAAAAAAGAAACTGCAGAAATTGTATAAAGATAATCCTAATAAAAATAGTGTTTGATCAATCCACAGTTGTCACATTTGTTACAGGGGATGCTGGGCTTCCTGTCTAACCAGGGCACACGATGAGAGGATTTTAGCTGCTGCTTCTAAAATGTCTCCTGGAAAAGTGATTTGTGGATGACGGTGTGAGCCAGGAGAAAACTCCCATTTGGGCCAACTCAGAAACCTGTTGCAGATCACATAACAAGCACACGTTGACTCCCAGTGTGCTGCAGCAATGCTGCTCCCAGGATCCCTGTGGGTGTGCCTGGGTCTGATATGGGTTGGAAGCTGTGGCTCCCATAGCCTGTTCACCTGCGAGCCTATCAAAGTGCATCGCTGCTTAGGGATGCCGTACAACATGACCTTCTTTCCCAACATGATGGAGCACTATGATCAGGACATTGCAGCCAGTAAAATGGAGGTAAGACCCCACAGCCTAACTTGTATCATTAGCTAACTGGTGCTCACATTTGTTTGGATGATAATATGCCATAAAATGAACGTTTTTCCTATTTGAATGATTTTTATATAGTTTGGTTTCTGTACAAAGGTGCATGAGCAAAAAGTGACTAAATGTAGTTATACACAGTTCAGATCAATTATAGTTAAAATGGATTCAGTAGATTATAAAATGCAAATTTATAAAAATTTGCCCTATATAAAGAAGCCAGTAGATTTTTGTATTGAATCTTCACCTTAATGCAATCTCCCATTATGAGCAAGCACATTACAATGGGCAACAGTGGGAAGAAAAACTAGCAAAAGCAGAACTAGGCTCAAAATTCTGCCTCAACTGACCAGGATGTGCGAGGACAGGAAAGAGACAAACAGTGGGGTTGGACCAGTCATCATTATTATGGAAGATTAATACAGAAAACAAAGTTGGTGGCAGCAGTAACTATAAATACAAACATGGAGATTAAAGAGAATAAAGACAGCAGAGTGAGGAAATGTGGTCAGTCACTGGTCAGTATGTCCTCCAGCAGTCTCAGGCTAGAGCATAACTAGAGGAATGAGTCAGGAAGTGAACCATGACTATAAGCAGGGCTGAGCATAACTGGTCTGCCAGTGCGCATGTGCACCACATAACATGCATGCATCAGAACCCTCTGCCCAAAAACGCTGTTGCAGACCGGCGCTTTTGTGGTCCCAATGGCGCAGCCCGTGATTTGACAAGCTTCGCATCCTGTTGCAGTGTGCTGTGCTTGAGCAGTGAGTGCTTACATGAAGCTTGTTTTGAAAAAAAAGTGCGTTAACGCTATAAATTTGTTATATTCTTAGTCGATGAAAACAACACTGTGTGTACATTTGTTAAGTTTGTTACAATGCTGTGACATGTTTTTTTTCATGGCCTCCCTCCATAGAATCTAAAAATGTTTAGTTCTGTAAATCTATCTCTGTGTGTGTGTGTGTGTGTGTGTGTGTGTGTGTGTGTGTGTGTGTGTGTGTGTGTGTGTGTGTGTGAGAGAGAGAGAGAGAGAGAGAGAGAGAGAGAGAGAGAGAGAGAGAGAGAGAGAGAGAGAGAGAGAGAGAGAGATTCTTTGGTTTAATACCCCATAGGAGGATTCCTGCTAGCATTTATGTATGCTTCCCACTGAACAGAGTGACAGATTAAAACACCCCGTCCTTCAAAACCACTCTTAAAACCCTCCGTAGTTCAAACATTGGTTGGTCTGTGATCTGTAAGTATTCAGGATGTGTGTTGTAAATGACCCTCAGCTTCTACTACCACATGAAATTTAGTTATAGTAATTTTGTTTATTGTAAGGGCAGTAATGGCCACCTTGAACTGGGTTGACTCCAAAGGTTAATCAGTTACTGATGCTCATCAGATGATTACTTTCTTTAGTTTCATTAAAATCTGTTCACTGGTTCATGAGATATTTTGCAGACAGGAATGACTCCCAACAGCAAATGATTGCCTGAATGGCAAAGTTTAAAACAAAAGTCTAGCACTTGGAGCATGTGTGGTGAATGACTCTGCTACAAACACATCAAATTTCAGCTCAATATCTGTTCAATTGACTGAGTTGTAGTCATATTTGTGTTAACATTGATTAGCTGTGGTGGTCTATCTTGAATGGGGTTGACTCAAAGTTAATCAGTTGTAGACGTACATCCAGTGATTACTTTCTGAAAGTTTCATTAAATTACATTGATGATATATTTTGCGAACACACGCACACTGACACAAAAAAAAAACCCCATTAAAACCTGCAGTTTCTACTTTAAAATGTTTGTTTTTATATAAAAATCTTATATTGTCATTTGAATGTTCTATATATATATAACTAAAAGTTGATAATATTCTCCTAGCAACAGATCTTTAAGTTCTAACATTTTTGGGGGCTAAAGAATCTGCAGTATGAAATATGAAAACAGAGAAGCAGAGCAACACCTGCCTGTCTCTAACATGATAAAATGCACTATATCATTTATTTTCAGTATCAACATTCCAGTGAAAGGTAACATACAGGTCAGCAGGAAAGAGTAAGAAGCAGCAGCTCCTACAAGCATCAATGCATTCACTTCTCAGTAATATCTGCTGTTACGTTCAGCCTCTGAGCTTCCTTACATTTTACTAGAGGGCTGAACTGAAACTCTCAACTAGCCAGCCAGTAAGAATTTCAGATAAATCACCATTTAAACATTTCTGAAGCATTTCAGAACCACTTGTGTTTACATTTTCTTATGTGAAAAAATATATATGTTTTATGTGTTATTTAGGAGGGAAATTGTAGTAAAAAAGTTTTTTTTCATTACATGACATAAGTAAACTAAATTCTTGTTTATTGCTAGGTTTTAGACAACAAGGTGTCATCTTGTGTCTCCTCTGCTGTGTCTTTAGCAGGAGCATCTTGTGTCCTGGCATTCCTCTGGGCCAGGGTTTGGGTTACATCCATTAGGTGTTAGTGTTCTGAGCACAGAGCTGTTGAAGGAGTCTTTTGTGTGGCGTCTGGCAAAGCTGTAGGCTTCTGATTTCACAGTAACCTTGGTCACAGGCAACTCTGTCGACTTTGTTGTGAGGAACCTTTGATTTCTGGAGGAAGAGGAGGGCCACGCCCAGTCCCACACAAAGCCTGCTGCGCATACCACACTGAGTATCCTCTGTCTGTTAATGACTCACCCGTTTCCCCCTCACTCAGTCCATCGTCCTGTCTCCTGTGCGTGCAGGAGGCTAACAACCGCTGGGCTACATTCAGCATTAGGTTAAATAATGTTTGCTTTTATTTTTGAATAACATGTATACCAATTAAAGTACTTTAAATGTTTGTGCAGAACTTTTAAGTGAGCGTTTAGTCATTTTCCCAACTCATTTATTCCTTTGCAATGAAATTCTCTCTTGAGCAGATTAGCTTGACTTCTGCTGATCGCAGCTGAATGCTTCTGAAACGAGGGCAGGTTTTACAGTCAGAGCTGTGCAGCAAATAAAGGTCAGATTGTTGAGCCACGTAGAGCTCAGAGTCAGGGACCTCCAAAGGAGAGAAACAGGGTGCTTACTGTCAGAGGGGCCAATCCTAGACCTCAGATCTGGGACTTCTGCCAACCTGGATTTAAGAAAACAAAACAGACACACACAGACTTGGCTCCAGTGGGTTTGTTTTGTGTACCAATGTTAACGGTGTTATCAGGGCCGGATTAGGGTTGAACCCACATTCTTATGAATAGATACTGTTAGTACATAGTAATACCTTTTCAGGAAATTAAATGTAGAGTTATATTTTTTAAATATGCTATGACTTTATTTTTCAGATTGCGTATTAAAATTACAAAATAAACCAGTTTTAACCAAAAGACATGTCTCTGTCTTGATCCGTTGTAAGAAGTGAAGCCAACCTATCCCATTTACAGGCTTCCATGTATTTTAAAGCCACTGTCAGCACTCTCAGGATGTAGGGCTGGAAGTCCCACCGCCTCACCTGCATAGGGTTAGTTAATCATGGTGAATTTTAAACATCAAATAACTAAATACAGCAAAACGTATTAGAAAAATTCATATATGAACGTTCAAGGTACATGTTGATTACATGGAGGGGGCAGGGCTTACAGTTTATTCTGCAGACAGCCATTAGGGGCACATTTAAGCTTCAATTTGTTTCACATTTCTCTCGTTAGTTATGTTATTTGATGTTTTGGACTGACAATATGGGACAATAAAAGGATCTTGTGTTTTGTGCAGAATTTAGATTTGTTAAACTAAAGTTTATTTGTCTCTAGTTTGAGTCAATTCTTCTCATCTCCTCCTATGAACAGACTTTTGAATAGCTTTGCTTTTCACACTTTCTCAAATATCTATAGACTCACCCCCCAGCTTTGTGTGGAGCTGAAGAAAATTGCACAGCTTAACAAAATAAACTCCTGACTTAGAGCAGAGGTTCTCAACTCCGTTTAAAGTTGACTTGCAGCTACTTATTTTCCCAGGCTTTTATTATGTTTAGATTATTCATTAAAGGAATGCAAAGAAAAACAAATCTAGCAATTAATAAGAAAAAAGGGAAAATGTGTTTAAACAGGCTGCATTTTATATGAACTTTTTTGTTTCTGTCTGATTAACCTTTAGGCCTCAGTTTAATTTACTACCCTCTTGTGTTGTAATGGACAAAATGTCCACTTATAAAAATCTTCTTTAAAATTTTACATATCAATATATTTTTCTGCATAGATCTGTTAATATCCTTGTTGTTGTTTTTGAAAAAAATAAACAGAATAATTTTTAATAAAGTTAATTTTGGGTGGCTGGGGGATTTTTTAATATTCAGTCCTATATGTCTAAAATTTTAACTTGGTGGTTTCACACAAATTACTTGGGTAATTTTCAGAATTTTTAATATCTGACCTTACAGTATGTAGCATAATCAGAACACATTCTAATTTTTGTATTTTATGCAACCACATAAGTTATATAATTAACATTGCATGTTGGAACTTTGAATTTATATAGTTTTTTCTCTCTGGTTTCTTCAACTCAAGCCTTTTATGCCCCTGGTGAACCTGCGCTGTTCTCCAGACGTTCACCACTTCCTGTGCCAAGCTTTTATTCCAGCGTGCACTGAGGAAAACAGAGTGATTCGTCCGTGCAGAGAAAAGTGTGAGGCCGTCCTGTCTGACTGTGAGGAAAATATTCGTGTTTTTGGTGTCACCTGGCCTCCTGAGCTGCAATGTGATAAGTATGAAAACTTCAGTCTGTTAGAGCTTCAGCTGTTATTACAAATCAATCCATTTATCTGTTGCTATCCTTATCTTCTAGATTGGAGCCGTGTGCTTTAGATGGCACCGTGCTTCCTTCCACCACGCCACTGACGTCCTCATCATCACCCAAACGAGACCTTGGTTTCTGGTGCCCGCTGCAGCTAAAGACCAAGCCAGGCCACAGCTCATCGTTCCTGGGAGCCCAGGACTGTGCTCCTCCCTGCTCCAACATGTACTTCAAACCTCATGACATTGAATTCGCCAAAAGCTTCATCGGCGTGTGTTCCATCGTCTGCCTGGGCGCCACACTCTTCACTTTTCTCACTTTCCTCATCGACGTCAAGCGCTTCCGATACCCGGAGCGCCCGATTATCTTCTATGCCGTCTGTTACAGCTTTGTGTCACTCATTTACTTCATCGGTTTCCTGCTGGGGAACAACGCCGCCTGTACCAAAGCATCTCATCCTGCAGGCGTAGACACTGTGGTGCTGGGTTCTCACAGCAAAGGCTGCACTCTCCTTTTCATGCTCCTCTACTTCTTCTCCATGGCGGGTATTGTCTGGTGGGTCATTCTTACCATCACCTGGTTTCTGGCAGCTGGACCCAAGTGGAGCTGTGAGGCCATTGAGAAGAAAGCGGTAAGCCTCTTGATACAGTAGAAGGTGGTAGTGATCTGGAACAGTACTGATGTTTTTCTGTTCTGTGTGTGGTTCAGGTGTGGTTTCACACAGCTGCCTGGGGAATCCCGGGGGCGTTAACTGTCATGCTGCTGGCTCTGAACAAGGTTGAAGGAGACAACATCAGCGGGGTTTGCTTTGTGGGGCTGTACGACCTGGACGCACTGCGATACTTTGTCCTGGCTCCGCTGTGTGTGGGTGTCATTGTGGGCCTCTTCCTCATCCTGGCAGGAATCGTCTCTCTCAACAACGTTCGGCAGGTGATCCAGCACGACGAGCGCAATCAAGAGAAACTGAAGAAGTTCATGATCCGCATCGGCGTGTTCAGCTGCCTCTACTTGGTCCCGCTGGTCACACTGTTAGCCTGCTACACCTATGAACAGAGTCACCGCAGCACCTGGGAGAACACCTGGATCAACGATCGCTGTCAGGAGTACAGCATCCCTTGCTCCTACAAGGTAGCTGTGATTTATAACACATTCACAAGGAATTACAACACAGCAGGGCATTGTTTACATATTTAGAAATTTGATTTCAAGGATTTCAGCACATTTAAAAATAAGGTAGAGGGTGATTTTTAAACAGTAACTTGTAAGTAAGCTTGTAAATGGACCCAAAATGTAGACGGGGTTAGTTAGTTAGTTAGTTAGTTAGTTAGTTAGTTAGTTAGTTAGTTAGTTAGTTAGTTATAGAATTTTAAATGTATAAAATAAAGACAAAGAACTTATAGAACCAGAAAAAATGAAGAACACAGGAGAAACATGGAGACCAACAATACAAAACACAAGTGGTCCCAAGAAATTAAATGACAAAAATACAAAGAAGGAACAAAAAGAAAAAACCTGACAGAAACAAACAGAAAAAGACTGAAACTAACAAAGACCACATTTAACGAAGCAAAACAAATAAATCATCACAGTAAGAGTAAAATATACTATTCAGGTTACAAACATAACATTATGACATTAAATTCAACATTTCACTTTGGCTGGAATAGATTCAATTTTCAACGTGATCCAGCGGAATATTTTGTATACTTTAGTTCTTAACCTGGTTGTTAAATTATAAAACACTTTAAAGAAAAACTGCACATCTAATAATAATAATAATGCATCAGTTTTATATAGCGCTTTTCTAGGTCACTCAAAGACGCTTTACAGAGTTGCATTATTCATTCACACAGTCATTCTCACCGGTGGAGGTAAACTACGACAAATGTCTGTAGCCACAGCTGCCCTGGGGCAGACTGACAGAAGCGAGGCTGCCATTCTGCGCCATCGGCCCTTCTGACCACCACCAACATTCACACACAGTCACACTCACATTCACACAGGCAAGTTGGGTGAAGTGTCTTGCCCAAGGACACAACGACAATCTAACCCAGCCAGAGCTGGGGATCGAATCGGTGACCCTCCGGTTACCAGACCGGCCACTCTCCCAACTGAGCTAATGCCGCCTCAACATCTGAGCTGTTGAGCAGTTAAGGCCAATTCATACTCCACGAGAAGGGTCTTCGAGAAAAAGAAATGTTTATTCTCACAGCCCCAGTCCGGCTTGTTCTTGTACACATCAGCTGAGCAGAACTTTTTTCTGCAGGACGTCCGAGAACAACTGCTGTGATTGGTCAGAAAGGGAGAATGGCGGTTAGCGCTTGATGTTGTACGTTGATGTTGTAAAAAGTTTTTCCATGTTTACCTGATTTTAAAATACTTTTTCTGGTCGTGGGTCGGCTCACCTTTGCCACATTATTAGTGACCCCTCCCTCTGTTAAGCCAAGGTGTAATCTTCATTCACAAGTCCGGTGTTGTCGTAATATTACTACCAAGCGTGGAGGCACAAATGCCACAAAATTCGCTGTGTTTTATGAAAGCGACTTTTTTCACCGGCACGGAGGTTAAATACATACCTTTGAGGATCAGCTGGCCGAGGCGGTGAGAAAATACTCCCACCTATATAACTCGGTGATTATGAATGGTCCATGCTGAAACAAACTTTTTCTTGTTCTCGGCGCCCCCCCAGCGAGAACAAAGTTCTTACTTCTCATGGAAGATGAATTGGCCTTTAATTGCAAGAAATTCCTAGTTTATTTTAGTTTAAGGTCAGAAACACACCTGATATTTTTACACACTTGTATGAAATCACAAGCATCTTATTACTCTTTTGTTCTCTCCGTGTTTCAGACGTCAGAGCTCGATCGTCCTGACCTCTCACTGTTTCTTGTAAAATACCTGATGACACTGGTTGTAGGAATCTCTGCAGTGTTCTGGGTCAGCAGCAAAAAGACCTGTTCTGAGTGGGCCTACTTCTGCAACAGGACCCGCAAAAGAGAGTAAGACTACTTTTACTATCTTTTAATTATTGGAGCATAAACACAGCTGTGAGAGTTTTTAACTGTCCTCTTCTGTGACCCAGTCCCATCAGCGAGAGCCGCCGGGTACTTCAGGAATCCTGTGAGTTCTTCCTCAAACACAACAGCCGCGTCCAACACAAGAAGAAGCACTACAAGTCGAGCTCTCACAGGCTGAAAGTCATCTCTAAGTCCATGGGCACCAGCACCGGTGGCGTTCCCGCCAGTCCCAGCATCATCACCAGTCAGGGAGTGTCCGCACTGTGCAACACGCAGGGATCCCTATTGGATACCTCAGTCAGGGAACAGCTGGACCGAGGCGCCTCCAGCCGGAGCTCCAGAAGGGGGGAGAGAGAACGGGAGAGAGAGGGAGGAGAGAGGCGCAGCAAAGGTGGGAGCTCCAGTAAAGTCAGCAGCTACTCCGACAGCATGAACAGAGTTGCAGATGGGAGGTAAGATGAGAAGGAGAGGAGACAACACTATTAGATTGTAATTTTTCAAATCTCAGTGTTTTAAAAAACAGCTAAATTATAACCCAACCTGTAGAGGTTTGGTGTGATCAGGTAAGTGGAGCAGATAATGTGCAGTAGTCTGGATTAATCTGTCCAACAAATGTTATGAACTTCTCTGACTGTTGAACATGTTTTTGTTTAGTCTAATTTGTACCTGAGCAGGTGATTTACCACTCCCCAAATGTTCCTGCTGTCTGGGACAGTTTTGTTTCTGCAGCACCTTGATGACCTGATCTCCTCTCAGCTCATTTGACAGCATGCCAAATTCAAATGACACACTAACCATCAAGCCTAGACCCTCTGCCTGCTTGATTAATGAGGAAATAATAAAGGAATAGCTGCACCTGTTCATCAGTTTTCATTAAAATGAACATTCTATTAAAACTTAATTTAATTAGTCGAATTACATCTGGATCAAAGGTCCTACACATTCGATGGCTGTCATTCCAGCACCCTGTAGATGTGCTATTAAATGCACATTTAATAATAATGTTGTTTTTAGCTCTCCAACCAGATATCTAAAATATCAATTACTTCTGGACCCTCCCAGATCCAGACTCAGAGCCAGAGGGGACAGTGCATTTTCTCTAGTCTGCCCCAAACTCTGGAACAGAAAACCCTTGAAACTGAGAGCCGCTCTAACTATTGGTGACTTAAAAGTCTGCTAAAGACCCATTTATTCTCACTGGCCTGCAGTCTGGTTGTCTGGTCAAACTTCACACCTTTATATTGTTTTTAAACCAGGACTTTTCATGTGGAGTTTCAATTTAACAACAAAAAGTAGAGCAAGCAACATCACAACATAGAGAAGCAATAACAGTGAACAACTTAGACTCTCATCCATCCCCCAAATATCAGACATCAACTCCAAAGATTTGACTTACTGAGCTAAACCCCCCCCCCCCAGAAAACTAACGAACAACAATAAAAGAAAACAACCCTGGACATTCAAGTAATGATATAGGTAAACTGTACATTTTTACAAAGGAAATAAAAAGTTGCTAAATGGAGTGAAATCTCCTAACTGATCCTCTGACAGTGTGCCAGATTCTTTTTTTTTTTAAGTGAATATAGCTCCTGACTTCTCTGACCCAGTCAGTTGGAGGATGATGGTTTTTCCACTTGAAAATAATAAACCTAGTAAGAAGAGAGCCAAAGGAAATCATAGCTTTGTCACTGGTACAAGAAATATTCAGAGGGACAACTCCAGGGATCTATTGTTTGCCTGCATATAATAGAGAATGTTTTTGCCAAAACCTTAGTTTCAGGATCAAAACACGCATCAAGTTAACAGGTGTTGCCACACATCTGTCACATTTAGGGTTACATCACTTCTGATCCTAGAAAATCAATCTTTGGACCAATGGAGGTGATGGACTACACATTGATAATGTTTTGAAAGAATTATTGATTTTGTTCTCGTCTTTATATTATTTATGTGATACTTTATTGCTTTGAGGTCACTTATGTTTCTTGTACTTATTTAAAGCATTTTTGCATTTGTTCATTGCTTTGGTCAGTGGAAGATTTTTTGTGCTATAAAAATAAACCTGAATGGTTGACTAAATAATAGCAACAAGAAAATCACTTTAAAATGTGTTTACATTTAAATCTAAAATGGATTAAACGACTATAGGTGTATGTTTCTCTCACATCTTGGCTCTTTTGAGCCAAATATTTCATCTTTGCTTTTAAGATTCTCCTTTATGGTTGTGGCCATTAACTTTTAAATCCATTTTGAATTGCTAATGAAGTCAGAACAATTGTTCTGTAAAGGAAAGGAAATCCGAAAGCTTTGAGATCATTAATCTGTGATGTGTCCTTGCTGGTTTTAGGGTGAGTTCAAGGATTGAGCTGTCAGAGTCCAGAGAAGCTACTGGTGAGCAGCATCAGCACCCAGCTCTAAACCTGTCACACACCAGCATCACCCAGGACTCCGCCCACCAGATGATGCACCAGGTGTCTGAGGAGAGCAAGGACCCAAAGGATCTGACTTCCTAAATGTTTCTGTTCTCTCACCCCTCCATCCCTGACACATCCAGTCCCGTTTGATACTGGTTTGTTTAGCTGTGGAGGGGGAGCCACTGAATGTTTAGAGCTACAAGCATCAAGTATTTCCAAAGTGTGTTTCGGACCTGAATCTGTTTGATGTTGCTGATACTTTTATATGATTCAGTGTGTTTGGGTGATGACTGTAGGTTCCAGCTTTACTGAGCTTTTAGTCTGAAGGTCACAAAGCACACCTGAATCCCAACCGTCCTCCCACCAGTGGTCATTTATTATCAGAGCATGCATTAAGTTTATAGAGATTGGCTGAATGGTGTATAATGCTTGCTATTAGACAAATGCAATATTTATGTAAATGTTTTGTTTTGTTTTTGTTGTAGAATTTGTCTTTCACTGGCTTGTCAGAACACTGAAAGTCGTGTTGGGGAGGTGATGATGCTGAGGGAAACTGTCCCGTGGTCATTAAATGTCTTACTGCTCTTCCTGAACATAAGGTTGGTCTTCAGACCTCGTGTTCTAATTATGAGCCACTGTTTTGCTTTTTATAAAACATGTTCTTAAACTTGATAAAGCTACAAAGCTGAATTTACATGTTAATTTTAAAAGCCTGTCTTAATTTGTTCATCTTTTTATTTTGGGATAATTTTTGTGCTCAAGTGTCTTCAAAGACCTGTCAACTGGATTTAGTTAAAGTGCTGTTTTATATTTTCCAGAAGAATCTACCTGTTAAAATCTTAAAACAGATGTTGAAACAGATGTTTTGCACGTGTAATGCTAGAATCACTGCTTTGAATCACATTGAGGAAACAAATCAAGTGGACCTATTTATTATTGAAGTGATGTTTTGGATATTCTGAGGTGTTTTTATGTGTAATTGTTATTACTTCCTTAGTTTGTAGCTTCTCGAATGGCCTCTGTTTAAGGAAATGGAGTTTACATTCTTCAGGACTGATGAGCTAAGAGCTAGTCTAGTATTTAGTAAACCTTTACACTCAGTGCGTTTACATGCACATCTAAGTCGAGCTAGGTCGATCTTATGTTAATGAACTGGGAGACTCTATCCTAGTTTACATGTCTGTTAGAAAACCAAACTTTCAAATGAAGTTCACTCCACTCTGTGACGATAGGTGGCGAGATGCACCCTTTCATGTTGGTGTTCTTCCGGTTGTTTTAAATGTTTCAATCAAACACAAATTTGCTCAGGCGTCCTCGTGTACCCAGCTCTGGCCAGCTGTTCGCTAGTTTTTGCTGTCGTCATCTTCTACCACTTCTGATTTGTTTGTAATCCTGCTTCCGCGATCCCAGAAAAGGAGTGTCCAGCCGGTCTCACCTTGACTGAGTTGTTTACATGCTGATGTAATCGAGCTACAACCGCATTATCTGGGTGCTTCAGTTCGATTAGAGCCAGTTTGTCTTCAGCCAGACTAACGCGTTTATATGCATTTAAAAAAACAAACAACTTCAGTCAATTTAAGGTAATAGTTTGCTTTTCTGATGTGCATGTAAACACACTGATTGTCACCAGTTTTTCATTGCACACTGATTTAAGTGGAATTCTCTGGTTATTTACAAGCATAAATAACAGCAGCAGCAGCGCAATTTCTGCATCCTTGGACTAAATTATTGGTGAGGACAATTCAGTGATAGCTGGGTGTTAATGGGGACACGTCGCCTCTGTCCGTGCCAAATCTACGCCCATGGATTTAGGTGTTTCTGACCAAAGACGATGCTAAAGTTTTTACGAGAGTGATTTAAAACGGACAGTAGGGGATGCTAAAAACAAGCTGAAACTGCATAGTGTGCCTTTAGAAAGCATAAACTACTGTGACTTATATTTTGATTGGAGCGATTTAAAGAGAACCAGTACATTTTGGTCTTGGGTGTACTGGCATTTAGCTCATCAGATCTACTGGACATTAACTCTCTTTTTTAAACTAAAGTCATTCAGGACAATATTTTCACAAAGTCTTAAAGTGACTATTTTGAACTTTAATAACTTTAGGAGGCTGGAGCTGTTATAAGAAGGCAGCAACACACCTGGGTAATGACTGTGCTCAGACTAGCTGTTAGCTCATCAGTCATTTCCTAAATGGGCTTTTCATAAAACATCTAAAACATGTAAGATAGTTTTTATAACTTTTGTGCAGAAATATACATCAAAATGCTTTAAATCCTTTTAAAATCTGAAACCACTTTTTTTTAAAGAATAGAAATGCTGATTTATGTATTTTGTGTGGAGAATAGAAACATCTTGTGTGATTTATTAAAACTATCCTGCTGTTTTGTCTGAAATGCTGCAAAAGGGACTGATTGTTCCTCTTATTCTCCCTTTAATGGGAATCACAGGACAATTCCACTAACAAACTAAAAAGGGATTTTTGTGTCATTCTGTTTTCTTTTTATGTTTTATTTGGTATTGTTATGTGGATGGAGTTTAGTATCCTTCTTTCTCTTTGTTACATTTTATATCTTAGTTTCACAATTAAAAGTCAGTTTATAAGTTCCTGTGTGACTCATTTATTCCCCTCAGTGATGGATTTACGTCTGCAGCGGGACACTAGGGTTTTCTTTAGTTTGAGCTCGGCTCCTTCCCCTCGGCCTGCCCTCCTCTGGACTTCAGCTGCAGTCCTCCAGTCAGTCAGTCAGTCCTCTGTCTGTCCCCGTAGACATGGTTTCATCCCGCCTGCTGCTGCTCGCCTGCTTGGTTTTACCTCTCTACGGAGTGGAAAAGGTGAGAAACCGAGGATACCGAAAGGAACCGGATTTAGACAAGGTAAGAAAGACACGATCGGTTCCGTTTGATAGCTGCGACCTAAATGTCATTCAGCGCGCCTTGAATTTAATGCGCATCATTTAACTTTATCACTTTTTCTTGTGTCAAACCTTTGCTTTTGTGTCTTTAGAGCGACGTCTTCATTAAGAGGATTTTTAATGAAAAGGAAAATAAGGATGCCAATCCAGACTCATTGATGCGGTTTGGCACAATTTAGCGCGTTTTTACGCCCGAAGTTTGGAAAAAAACTTTCAAATCCTATGAATGCGCCGTTTAATCAGAGAGAGAGAGCTAGGACGTTTAGCAGCTTTGGATAAAATAGTCCACAGAGACAACAATGGGACTTTAAACTCAGACTTCATCATAAGCATCAGCAGATCATAAAAGTTTATTTTGATAAATGCGTATGTTTCTTACTAAATCTGCTTTATATTTGCTTATGTTTTCACAAAATTTTCCTCAGAGTGCACTAACCTGAAATGTTTTAAACTTTTTTTTTACTCCCACATTTTTAGCACATAAAGCCTCCATGATCGAAATGTAGATGTGTCCTTTCACCCACTGCTGTGGGACTTAAATTCTCCTAAACACACCCAACACTCCCACTTATTTTCTAAATATTCTCTTTAGGACTGAGATAGGGTTTTTGTCATATCTTTATAAAACAAAGTGTTCTGATTCTTATAGTTCTTGTAGTTTTCCACACATCAGCTGTTTGAAGCTTATTTTGACCCTCTGCCTCACAATGTTTACTATCAGGATACAAATGTGTGGTTACCATAGTGACCCTAATGACACTGGTAATGAGCCACTGGCAGCAGCTTTAACTGTTGATCTTAGATTTTAATTTTTTTTCCCACATTTGATTTTGGGATTATGGAGAGCTCTTCATAAAATCTTCAGAAATGTTCTAGATGTATTTTATGGTTTATAAATATGTATAAGCATGGACAAAAAAATTATCTTCAAAATCAGCAGATCATAAAAGAAGCACCTTTGTTACACTTTATGGACCTTTACAGCTGGCTGTCCAGGTTTGGCAGCTCTCCAGCAGACTGAGTGGACTCTAAAAAAACAATCCCAAACAGGAAGTTAGGGTCTGGCTCATACCGTCTGTCTGCCTTTGTTATCAGCCTTCATGTTGTTCCAGTTTAGATATAACATTGTGAGAGACTTATTTTATTATAAAACTAATAACAACAAAGCAACTATGTGATTTCATTCTCAGACTTCTCGTTCCTGTTATTTTTTAGCTGATTGGCAGATAAAAACACAGATTGTAGATTAAACAGAGAAGCTTGTGTTTATTTTCCTGGGGCTCCATCAGGGCCTCCACCCCTCTCCTCCCAAAAGTCTTACCGTTAAAGCTGAGCTCAGTTACTCTTCTTTATTCCACAACTGTGACCACATGTGAAGCGCTAAGCACATAATAAAGAACATATTTTGTTACCATCTGTATCTAGTGCTCTGGAAATGATGCAGAAAAGCCCAACTGCACTAGACACTCCGCTGAGAGAAGATCTACCTTTGTGAACAGCATGGTAATCATAAAGTCCTACTCTACATCTCACTGAGATCTTTTGAATCAGAAATCCCTCAAAGCTGAGCTTTATATCTTTGCTCTGTATGATCCAGGAAAGCTGTGGGCCCCGCTTTGGTGTTGACTAATGCATGAAGTCCCACTGATTCCTCTGCACCTTCTGGGCAAAAGCCTCCTTTATGCTTCCAGTTACAGTAACAGACTGTGTGGTAGTGATACTCAATACGTCTGGAGTGTAATTCATGCAGACAGGCGACAGAGCAAACTGGGAGTTAATACAAAACTCAGCTGTGTGTGTCTTAGTGGACAGAGTTCTCATTCTGCACTGAACCCTGTGTAGAAACCCAACCTTTAATACAATCTGAAAACTTTTCCTTGCTGGAGTTTCTTGCATCATTTCCACTCTCAGTCACCAGTAAGCCACAGTGCCTGGAAGTCCCATTTTCCTATGGGAAACATTTCAGCATATAAACTAACGTACAATCTTCAAATTTGGTCACAGACTTCCCACTTTCCTTTAGAGATGATGTAAGGTCTGATATCTTCAGGTTACTTCAGCATCGGCTGCTTAATGGCTAAAACAGTCTCCACACCATCTGTTCAAAAGCAGCTGACAATACAATACTGTGGTTCCTCTTTTTAGGCAGTTTTTTAAATAGATTATGCATTCTACAATACTTTAGTTAATTTCTCTTTACCTCAGGGACAGGACAAGAAGTTGAAATTCAAATAAAAGCTCTTTGTTCTGCTCCCCTGCTTCACTTTTTTTCCCCTGAATGTCTTTTGGCCGTGCACCTCCCCTAACTGCTGCACCGCTGAGCAAAAAGGGCAGCAATAACTCAGCAAAAGCATCCGTATATGTCTACAATCACTTCCACGTGTCAGTTTATGGCTGTTTTCCTGGCTGATGGAACGACTTACAAATTCACAGAACCAAAATTAAAACCTGTCTGCTACTAAAAAAAGCTTTAACCATTCATAAACGCTGCCTTGCAGAGGAACGTGTTCTGCCTTATTTGGATCCTCCATTGTGTTTCTGTGCATGTGGTAACTGTGTGTGTGTGTGTGTGTGTGTGTGTGTGTGTGTGTGTGTGTGTGTGTGTGTGTGTGTGTGTGTGTGTGTGTGTGTGTGTGTGTGTGTGTGAGTCAGCTTTTAGTGCAGCGTCTGTTTAAAGATAGCAGATTCAACAGGACAGTGAATCACACTGGGACATGTGTAGCCAGACACTTACTAATTTAAACCACCACAGAGCCTTCAGTTGCTCATTAACACACAGCCTGTTGTCCATTAGCTCAGTGGTTTCATGCTTGTTGTTTCAACAGTTGTATGACTTGATTTGGAGCTCCTGCCTCTGCCCTGTTGGCATTGTGAGCTGTAAACCAGGTGTAACCTTGCCTCTTGTAGATCAAACATGGGTTTAATTCTAAACCTGTAACAGAGATGTTGATAAAAACAGAATTATTGTCTGATTCTTTACTATTTTCTCTCCTTTTTGTGTGTGTTCAGTATGGCAGCTGCATGCAGGGCCCAGCAGGCACCTCTGGCAGAGACGGTAACCCCGGAGCCAACGGCATTCCAGGAACGCCTGGTATCCCCGGCCGTGACGGGCTCAAAGGTGAGAAAGGGGAATGCATTAGTGAGATTTTTGAAGAGCCCTGGAGGCCCAACTACAAGCAGTGTGCCTGGAACTCTCTGAATTATGGGATCGACCTGGGGAAACTAGCTGTAAGTATCTCCCCCCAGGCTGCTCCTTTATGAAATAACAAATCCACACAACTTACCTTACGCTGTGTCACAGGACTGCACGTTTACCAAGCTGCGCTCAGACAGCGCTCTCAGAGTCCTCTTCAGTGGGTCTCTCAGACTCAAGTGCAAGAACGCGTGCTGCCAGAGGTGGTATTTCACCTTTAATGGAGCAGAGTGCACAGGACCCCTACCAGTGGAGTCCATCATTTACTTAGACCAGGGAAGTCCAGAGCTCAACTCAACCATCAACATCCACAGAACATCCTCAGGTAGGACCCGTCACCATGGTTACTCACTGATTGTTCACAGGCCTGCTGATCTATAGTGTTTTTTCTTTTTCTCCTGCAAAATGAGTTGCATTTTTGCCATACTTGGCAAAAATGGAACTCATTTTGCACCACAAAGGTGGAGCTGCACCAGAAGGTGGAGCTGCACCAGGTCCAGCCCTGCCCATTCAACCAGAGTCAGCCCAGCCCATGTTAGGGTTATGTTAGGGTTAGGGTGAGGGTTAGGGCATGCTGCACCTGGTGCAGTTCCACCTTTCTGGTTTTGCAGCGAGCACCCTCTCATTTTTGGAGGCCTGAACATGTACAGTAGTTAAGTCAAAATTTCAGAACAAAATATCCATCTATGGTGAGCATTTACCTATTTTAGGGTTTGCAGGGATTTTTATTTTAAATGACTCCACAGTTCACAGTAATCAAAAGCATGTGTTTATGCGACAGGGTGTGGCTACTAGTCCTCTAGCTTTGACTACTGTCTATAAACAGACGTGTTAAAACTCACAGAAACTGGGCTGAGCAGAAATGCAGATGTATGATCATAGATGGGGTCTGAACACATCTACATATCAAAAATCCACTAGCTTAGCCCCGCCCACTGAGAACAGGATGCTTTAATTTTGTAAGTCATTATTGACCATGGTAAACTCTGAGAATTAACACCAACACATTTACACCTGCAGTAATAACAGCAACTTATCATTATAGTTCTTTATTTTATTATATTTGTTCTTTAACACAGTTGACAAGAAGGAAATAGAAATTTTCTGTTTTTGCACTTTTTAAAAATTTATTTAGGCCAAAGGTCTGCAGCCTTTATGATTAAAATAACCATTTTTAAAATCATTTTTCTTATGAAAAATAATTTTTAAAGAGCCAAGTAGAGTAATGAAAAGAATAAACAATATGAATGTGAAAACGCAGCAGAATTTACTTCAGATCTTGATAATATTGGTGCCTTATTATAGATATAAAATAGATGTAATGTATGTAGATATACAATATGAATGCATACATGGGACATCTTTATAAACACACACACACACACTGTATATATGTGCTTCAGCTGAGCTGTAGCATCGTGCTCAACAGAAAGACAGTCAGCTTTTCATCCTCTGATTCTTTGTGTGAGAGATTTACAGCTAATCCTCTACATGTTTGTTCAGCGGCTGTGTCTTTTTCATCTTTTAAAGAAACAGTCTTCTATTAAAACTTCAGAGGTTCACCACGGTGTCATAAAACAGAATAATTAACACTTTCCATCTCAGATTTCAGGGTGGATGTTTTCTAAAACTCATCAGCACTGTTCTCTGCTCTTCCTCCTCCTCTCCAGTTGAAGGGCTGTGTGAGGGCATCAAAGCAGGACTGGTGGATGTGGCGTTGTGGGTGGGGACCTGCGCCGACTATCCCAGGGGTGATGCATCTACAGGCTGGAACTCCGTCTCCAGGATTATCGTAGAGGAACTGCCTAAATAAGAGACAACATGAAAGGGAGGAGCAGTCCTGGTAGTGGAGGAGCATGTCATCTGGCCCTCTGAAATGATCGGGTACGGCTTACCAAGGCGTCGCAGCATCACTGATTGTAACTTGAATGTTTTTGTTTTCTTTAAATACCATGCTGGTGGGCAGGCCTGTAAACAAAGGTACTGTTTTTCTGTCTGCTAGAAACACCCGTACTGTAGCTTGGTCTGCTTAGCAAACACTAGCAGTGTTTATGTTTTTGACGTGCTTTGATTTTGCTATTATTGTCAATAAAAACTTTTTTTTTTTCAAAAATTCAAATCTGAAGGCTTAATTACATACATTTTTAGAAGAATCACACACTTGAATCACCATACAGATAAAGCTATAAAGAGTTTATTAAAATGTTTTATTTTAAAAAGTACTTACAGTCAATGTCATGAGAACAAAGTAAGGAATTCTAAAGAATTTGAGTGTCAAGACTAAATAAAAAATGTAAAAGAAACTTTGCATTTTGCTTAGGAATAGTTTAAAACGTTAACTAATAATAAACACACAAATACAACAAGCGACCTGAGAAAATCCTAATGTCCAGAACAAAATTTAAATATTTTTCCTCTTTCTGCTGCAATTTAACAATGTAAACATAATTGCTTAACACACACCCTTCTCCTTACTACAGCCAGTTTCCCACTGGGCTGTGACTGATGGTGAACTGGTTGGAGACAAAATTGCAAGAAAATATGAAAATATTCAGTTTGAATCACACTGAATTGGTATATATGATATTTTCCGAGAAGTCATATGTATTATGAGGAAATAGCAAAAAAAAGTTGTGACAGCTGTGTGAATTTTCTTGCTGCAATTTAGAACAAAAGTCCTAATTATGTGTCAATTTGTCACCAACAGTCTCCACCCAGTGGCTTTACCTGTGCTTCTGATTCAGAGGCAGGTCCATCCATTTTCCTAACTGCTTCATTCTGTAAGGGTCGGGTGAAGGTGTTGTCTATCTCCAGCAGTCACAGGGCGAGAGGCGGGGAACATCCTGGATAGGCCACCAGTCCAGAGGCAGATCATCATGTTCCACACACAATCCATATTTTAAATAAAAATAATCCAGCTGTTGCTCTGCCACTGATTTAAGTGCAGATGAACGTTCACATCAGCACCGCTCCACAGTCAGGAGCACAGTCCTCTCTTTGTCTGCACACGGCACCAACGTCAGCCTGCAGTCTGTGAGCCCAACCATGACAGGATTTATTCAGTCCCAAGGAGGAAGCGAGACACGTTCTCATAAACCACAAAGGTGATGCAGCAGGCGGGGGTGACACGAATCAAGTTTGGGATGATGCCTTTATAGAAACCGACGGCGCCTTCGTTCCTGCAGAGAAAAGTGAGACAATAATGAGCACCAGTCGGACTGGACTTGGTCCTGCTGTGAGCAGATTAATATCATACCTCCATGTCCTCATGATGAGATCAATAACTCCATTGTATCTATTGTGCTGGTCTTGCAGGCGAGCTCGCACCACCTGATATGGGTACGTCGTAGCCACAGCAAATAGTTTTGATAATGCCGCCATTGTGATGTATTCCAGAGCGTTCTGTTTACAGAGACACAAATGGACGAATAGACAGGTGTGCAGAGCAGGAAACAGACCACTAACTTGGTAGTAAACCACCTTTTAGCTGCTTAAACTCAAAGGTTTTGACTCACCAACTTTGCATCCGAGGACACTTTCTTGTATTTGTTGTATTCTCTCTTGAGCTCTTCATAGGCCATGAACTGCAGAGCTCCATGTGAGGTACCAAACAGACCAGGAACAAAACCCTTCACAACAGATATTCAGTCAGTCTTTCTTTAAAGACGCACACAAATACCACATTACAGATCATCGATAGACAGAACATCACTACTAATCTGTAACTTCCTATCTTATCAGCTTTTATTGCATTTACACTTAGAAATTTGCCAACAACTATTCTGTTTTGAAATAAAATAAAGTTACTGACATCTTTAGTTCGAAGCTCCTTACCGTCAAATATAATAGCATTAATACAAAGATGTGTTTCACAAAGGTAATGAAGTCTAATACTGCCCTCTAGTGGTCAATAATGATCTACTAACATGAAAGGTTTGGACAGAAGAAGTTATGTAACCAACATTTTAGTTCATATCTAGTTTATTTACAACAGTATAAACACTTAACATGTTGTGCATTAATAAATTATATGAAAATATAAAATGAAGTGATCTCTCACCCTGTATAGTCCTGCAACTCCCTCGTAGCGGTAGATCTTAACCAGAGCATCTACCATCCCCTTGTACTGCTTACTGGTTGGGTCGGAGCTGTACTGCAGAACTAGCCGAGTCTTAGTAACCCAGATTGGATTGGTAATGGTGAGTGTTAAAATTCCTGCAGAGAAAAAAAATGAAGGAAACTGTTACAATGAGGCTCACAAAACAGGTCACATATCATTTTCAGTATAATTAATTAGATATGTGTTCAAGTTATATCAGTGTACTTTACTAAATATTTCAATAGGACTTATTAAGTAATAGATGCCGTTTAAAAGGAGAAAAAGGAACAAATACAATTCCAGATCTTTTTTTAATTAATTAATAATTTATTTATTCGGGACAGTGCACATTGATGAACAATCAAGTACTGATGTACAGACTGTAAATGTGCCAGATTATAGCATAGTTGCTAATTTTCATCTGTAGTCCCTAGGCAGGAAGACTAAAAACAGTGACAACAAACAATTCAAACTTCTGTGATGAGCTCAGCTGTCTGCTGGCTAAAATCATGCACAATGAGGCTGTGCTTTAAACTTCTGAGATAAAAAACATGAAAGGATGCATCAAAAACCTGCAGGGTAAAACCAACGCCTTTACGTTGCATTCAATGTTCCAGCAAACACCAACACAGTTAAGGAGCAGATAAATCCTGTGTTTGGGCTGTACTTACAAATGTCATTGGGGGGGGAAGGGTTGTCTTTCAATTTAAAAAGTTTTTTGCAAAACTGAAGTGTGTTACAATGTAAAAGTTTGAATAAAAACAATCTTAGCAGTAGTAGACAGCCTTGGAAAAATATCAAGTTTATGTCCAGCGAGCTAATGGCTAGTCTGAGCACAGTTAAGAACAAAGCTGCCATCTTAAAATGGCTCCAATCACCTCAATTTCACAGCAGTTTGTGCAAAATTATTTTATAAACCTTTACACTACCGTCAATACCACATTACATATTTATGTAGATGGAATTTATTTTGTAGTTATTTACAAGTGTAAATATCACCTGCAAAAATAACGACGGTGTAAATGATTATAAAATAATGCTAAGACATTAAGACAGCAGTAATACACTTGGTCATGGCTATGCTTGTATTAGCCTTTAGTTCATTGATTCAGTAAACAAACTTTTTATCTGAACAGAAACTGTTCAGGAGGCTATCAACAACTAGTAAGATGGTAAATATTTATATTTACACAGAAGCATCTACTTTGTTTTGAAGCAATGGACTGTGGCTTTTAAATAAAATCATATCTTCTTCAGCAGAATTCTACATGAAAGCTTCATTTCCAGCACCTAAGGTGATTTTATCAACAGTAAACAGATCATTTTTTGACCTTGTGAAGATCTAATAAACAACAGGGTTGTGCAGTAGTTTGTATCTGCCCCTCTGTCAGTTACATCCAGCTCAGAGCAGTATAATCCAGCTGTTATTGGCTGTGTGCTGATTTTATGGGTGTGTGTGCTTAAAGAGCAACGCTGTTCAAACAGGTGTAAAACTAACCAGCTTCAGCCGCAGACACCAAGTGTTCTCCTGCACTTAGTTCAGTCTGACGCCCTTCCTTTGTGTACCCTTTGATTGCATTGTAGCTGCAAAAAGAAGAAACAATGGACTATATGAGACATCCCACAGCAACACAGCATGATCCCTTTCTCATTTGGTTGCAAAAAATGTTTAAAACTCAAAGTTTACTTACAAGAAGAAATAGAGACCCCAGGATGCACCAGCACCCCAGACATTGGGTGTCACTCCTTGGTATAGACCTCTCAGGCCCTCTTGATGCCACACACTCTTCATACAGTGAAACATGCCACTGTACTTAGGTCTCAACTCCAGACCGTCACTCACTGAATTGAATAACATTAATTAGAATACAGTAGAATAAACAAAAGCTGAATGAGTATAATAAAAATAAAACCATAATACAATATTACTAGACACATAATAATCATAAAATTTTAGTCCTGACTTTTAAAGTGATGCTCCAGACTACATTTCTGATCTTTAGAACTCCACACCCCTTCTCAGTTCTTCTCAGTCTGAGATCATCTAGTCACAGGATGTTGTTCCACAGATTCATTTTAAAACAAGAGGAGACAGGCCTTTTAGAGTGGTCGCCACCAGATTATGGTATAGAACACTCAATAACAGTAACACTCAATGGCTGAAAATCATCGCTTCTAGGTATTTCGGTGAGTGCTTTAACTACATTTGGGCTGTATGATTTTTTGTTTCGATCTGTATGATTTTTGCTTTTATGCCCTTCTATTTTATATCGTGTTTTTAGTGTACATTTCATTTATCATTTTTTATTGTGATGCTCTTTGTTGTTATTATTCTGTGACGTGATGATCCTATATAAATAAAGTTTACTTACTTTCTTACTAATTAAATATCAGTCAAATCAGTCACAATGCAGACATACACAAGGTATGCATCTTTTACCCCCTCTAATTAAAACCAAACTATGAATACTCAACATTTCACTACAAAATAGTGTTTTTCAGGACCTACCTGCAAACCTGATCTTGACGAGGTCCAGTGGATGAAGCACCAGCGTTGACACGACTCCACCGCTGAGTCCTGCGACCAGGTTTTCTATTTTCACATGGTTGAACAATTGCTGGAGGCTTCCAGATACAGAGACAGGCTTGTTCTCTGTAACAGTACCGTGTTTCGGGGCCGAGCTCATGCTAAAAACAGTAAACAAACTCTGCTAGCTTAGCTAAATTTATAGCTCGTCAAACTAAAAATCTTAACTTACTCTGAAAAACGGACACAGCTTGCTGAAGCCGCCACGCCATCTACAAAAACACACAGGCCGAAAAACCCTCTCATTCTGACATGTCAGAAAGTGAAACACGTTCCTAACATGCGGCGATTCTACTTAGGTGCGACAGGTTTCACATGACAGTCTGCCTCAACTCGACCTTGCACTTATTATCAAGTAAGAGTTGCTAAAAGCTTCACTTCCGGAAAACACCTTCAAAATAAAATACAAACGCGCCGAGAATGGATATTTTTTCTCTTTTCTCTTTTCGCCCTTAAATTTATGATCATTTTATTATTTTTTGTAACTTTTTTCATTACCAGTTTTGGATCTTTGTAAGTATTTCATTATAATTCGTAAAAACTGCTTATAACCTGTTATATGGCAAGTGACCATACTTCCTATAAAAGGAAGTGATTTAAAAACCTGGAAAACTAAACAGTAAATTAAAGAACATCATCTCTAACGTAAAACCATTATTCAACAATACTTTGGAAATGTTAAAATACCATAATTTTTAAAGAAGCTCATTATAAATAAAGGCAGAAATGTTTTGAAAACAGCTAGCTAATGGAGTGAGATGTATTCAGCAAGAATGGTAGTATAAAGCAGTGAACTATCTTGTGACTTGTTGGTCTTTGGTTTCTGTTTCTGCTGACAAACACTCGCCCTCTTGTGACAGTTTTGTGACATTACAAATAACAGTAATTACAGTGCTTTTATATAAAAACCTTCAAAAATAAACTGTAAATTAAAGAACATCTTATTTAATGTAAAACCACTATTCAGCAGTACTTAAGATATGTTAAAATACCATAATTTTTTAAAGAAGATTATTATAAATCAAGGCAGAAATGTTTGAAAACAGCTAGCTATTATGAAGAGAGATGTATTCAGCAGGAATGGTAATACAAAGCAGTGAACCATCTTGTGACTTTTTGGTCTTTGGTTTCTGTTTCTGCTGACAAACACTCGCTCTCTTGTGACAGTTTTGTGACATTACAAATAACAGTAATTACAGTGCTTTTATAATAAAACCTTCAAAAATAAACTGTAAATTGAAGAACATCTTATTTAATGTGAAACCACTATAGTATTCAGCAGTACTTAGGATATGTTAAAATACTGTAAATTTTAAAGAAACTCATAAATCAGGGGAGCAATGTTTGAAAACAGCTAGCTAATGAAGTGAAGTTTATTCAGCAAGGATGGTAGTACAAAGCAGTGAACTATCTTGTGATTTCTTGGTCTTTGGTTTCTGTTTCTGCTGACACACATCCGCCCTCTTTTGGCAGTTTTGTGACATTACAACAAGCATTATTTACAGTGCTTTTTATTAGAATAAACTTTGGTATCTGTCACCCTCTTTTGGCAATAAAGTGAAACTACATTTATTTTTCAAGGTTTTTAAACTAGAAGCACTGTGAACAATGTTTGTTGTAGTTACACCTTATAGCCACAAGAGGGTGACAGATACCAAGGTTTTTTCCAACTAAAAGCACTGTAAATAATGCTTGTTGTAATGTCACAAAACTGCCACAAGAGGGCGGATGTGTGTCAGCAGAAACAGAAATCAAAGACCAAGAAATCACAAGATAGTTCACTGCTTTGTACTACCATCCTTGCTGAATACATCTCACTCAATTAGCTAGCTGTTTTCAAAATATTTCTGCCTTGATTTATAATGAGCTTCTTTAAAAATTATGGTATTTTAACATTTCCAAAGTATGGTTGAATAATGGTTTTACGTTAGAGATGATGTTCTTTAATTTTCTGTTTAGTTTTCCAGGTTTTTAAGCTAGAACTGCTATAAAAATGTTAGTTGTAATTTAACTTATAGTTACCAAAATCAGTGGTTCCCAAACTTTTTGGCTTCTGACCCACAAAATATCAGTGGCAGAGACTCGTGACCCCAACCATCACTGGCAAAATATACAAACACTGCTGATAAACTAATTAAACAAGGACATAATGAAAACACAAACATCTACAGCTATTATTCCATGTTTATTCAACTGTTTATAACAGTTTGTATGACAAATACATGGTATTAGCAAGAAATTTAAATTCACGTTTAATTCTGGAGAACATCCCAGGACCCCCATTTGTTGTTTGGGGACCCAAAGTGGGGTCCCGACCCAAACTTTGGGAATTATTGCTCTAAATAATGCTTGTTGTAATATCAAAAAACCGCCACAAGAGGGCGAGTGTGTGTCAGCAGAAACAGAAACCAAAGACCAAGAAATCACAAGATAGTTCCCTGCTTTGTACTACCTGTGCTGCTGTGCGTGGACCTGTGTCCAGGGGAAGGAGGCGTACGCTTCTGGATCGACCGGTGCGAACCACCCCGCTCAGAGCGGCAGCTGCTCTGAGTCTGGGTGGACCATCAGGCATTTTACTGGTGATATTAACTTATTAACTTTGGGACCAGCGTTACAGTACATATCGCTTTATTCTGCAGCACACGCTACCCCCCCCCCCCCCCCCCCCCCCCCCACACACACACACACACACACACACACTGTCCCACCTCGTTCTGGTCCCCACCAATGACAAGAGCAAATCTGCGTCCTTGGATTTAAGTTATTAATTTTGCAGCATGTACACCTCAAATTTTTACAATAAAGTTTAAAAAAAGCTAAATAAACAAGCAATAAAAAGTAACAAGGTTTTAAAAAGGTATAAAATAACAAATTAAAGAAACAACAGAAAACGGTCCCTTTAACTCTGAAATAAATGGAAATGTAAGTTTCAGTCAGTGTTATTGGTGCTTCTGAAAGGACATCTTTCCTTTCTGTTGTTTTATTTTTAATAAAATATTTGTATTTAATTTATTGTACTTTTTAATTTAACTTTTAAAGACATTTATACTTTTGTAACTTTTTAAAAACCGTGTTATTTTTCTCACTTTTGTTTATTTATTTAAATTTGTACAACTTTTTATTAACAGTTTAAGGTTTAGACTTCATATCAAAATTTAAAGCATGTAGAAGTGATCAAATATATTCACTTGTCCTCCAAAAGGGTAGGTAGGTGCACATGAGATAATACATATTGCCTGTGTTTGTTTTGAAAATGTATTTTGATGGTAGCTGTCCAAGGTACTGAATGTGCTATTTGTTTAATATTTATTAATTTAATGCCAATTTACAACAAAAGTACTCTCTGAACACAATAGTAAAGGCAAAAATCTAACTGAAAATTTGTTAAGTCATCAGATGCATAATTCGGATTGCAGATTCAGTAGATTATTACCAAATGTTTAAAAATGTCAAAGAAAGACAGAAAATAAATAAACTAAAAATAAATCCCGTTTAATACGCAAACTGGGGGAGCTTAGAAGCAGATTTCAACGGTTACTGAAAAGTAGAAATGCAAAGAAAAAAATTCATCGCGTATTTCCGCTCTTTGTGTAGTGTAAATAAAATATCTAACTTGATATATGTTTTAGATGACGCAACGAGGAGGACCGTACATCCCACAATGCAACGCGGGACCAACGCTCCTCTGTCAACACATGGCTGCTTTTCGAAGCGCTCGCTAGAATTTGTCTTACTCAAATTAACGGTTCTCTAAAGGTCGTATGTTTTGTTCCACCTCCAAATGAAAGTCAAAGTTCTCTCAAGAAACCCGGACGACTACGTCCGGGAGACTAAACTAGATATTCAGCGTGGTAAGTGATGAATTTTAATCTACGAGATGCTACAGCTATTAGCCACATAGTATGTTTATCTGTGCAGCATCAATATATTTCTGCTATACACAGGTGTAACTCTGGAGAATTTTAAAACAGGAAACGTTTTATCCAACAACATAACAAACAACTAAATGTCTGTGCTTGAACGAGAAGTTATGTCAGCAATCTTGTTCATCAGTCCCCAGGAACTATGACCCCTCGCTTCATCCATTCGAAGTGAGCAGAGAGTACACACGGGCTCTGAATGCCACTAAGTTGGAGCGGGTCTTTGCCAAGCCTTTCCTGGCCTCCCTGGATGGTCACAGAGATGGTGTCAACTGTTTGGCCAAACACACCCAGAGCCTCTCCACCCTGCTGTCGGGCTCCTGTGATGGCGAGGTAAAACCACCAGCTCAGTAGAAATTCTTAACCTTCCTTGATTTGAAACCCTTTTAAGTATTTTTTCCTCTCTCTCTTGAATTTACTTTTGGATTTTTAGGTGAAAGTGTGGAATCTCACCAAGCACGAATGCGTCCGCTCTCTGCAGGCACATGATGGTTTTGTTCGGGGAGTGGTTGTTAGATACTGTGGAACATCCTTCTTCACGGTACTCGTCAACAAATCAACAGATTTTTTTTTTCTGACACCAGTTTTTCTCAATCCTACTGATCTGATAACCAGATAGATTAGTTAAGAGGAAAAATGTAGCAAGTATCAGTGTTTGGGATGGGAGTCTGTACACATCATAATTCTAATTCAGAGAGTTGTGATGCAGTTATAAAACAGTTATCAGTATTTTTCTTAAGTAATATAATGGCCAAAAAATTTACTTCGATTAACTTTTTAGTAATGACTTAAACATCTTTAAATTGAAATAAACTGTTTGTTGTACTGAAATCACAGCTTTCATACAAAAAACTTGCAGACTACCAATTTTGTGAACAACTGCCTTTATTCAGAAATAAAATGTGAAGAGAAAACCTTTAACAAAAGTTATATTTGTAATACCTCAGGCAAAAGATAGAAATTGAAATAAATGTCACTGTACACCACTAATCATAATGTGATAACAGGTTGGTGATGACAAGACAATAAAACAATGGAAATTGGAAGCACCGGGTTATGGAGAGGAAGAGGAGCCACTTAACACCATCCTGGGGAAGGTAAGACCAGTTCGGATGTAAATATAACTGAAAAAACCTCAGTGAGGTATCGCTGGTGGTATTGGTGGTAATAATAAAAACGTTTTTTGGTAGACTGTGTTCACAGGACTTGACCATCACCAAAACAAGGGTGTGTTTGCAACGTGTGGCCAGCAGGTGGACATCTGGGACGAGCAGAGGAGCAGCCCAATCCGCTCTTTTAGCTGGGGTGTGGACAGCTTCAGTTCTGTCCGCTTTAACCCCGTAGAGGTAGGACATCTCGTCTCCCACATTCTTTGCAGTACTTTATCATCACAGAGTTAACTATCAGCAGACTTGTTTTAATCAGACATCCTGACATTTGTTTCTCCAAAGACGGATCTTCTGGGAAGCTGTGCCTCTGACAGAAGTATAGTTTTATATGACATGAGGGAATCAACACCTCTTAAAAAGGTAGTCTACAGCAATTTCTGCATGAATTTACATTCTTTACTTTCTTCATAGGAAAATGTTATAAATTATTGTATGTTTTAATTGTCTTCCGTAGGTCATCATGACAATGAGGACCAACACGTTATGCTGGAACCCCATGGAAGCGTTTTACTTTACTTGTGCTAATGAAGACTACAAGTGAGTAAAGGAGAAACATTCCTTTTTCATCCATTTAGCAAACATCACCAGTTTATGTTGGTTCAAATGTTTTAGACAAGTGTGAAGGAAATGTTGCAAAGTAAATATGTTTCCGAAACTATAAATAGTTTAATGCTATTAACAGAAGTGCAAACTTGATAAACAGGAAGGAAATATTAATCAAATCAAAATTAGGTGTGACCACTCCTTACCTCAGCTGGAGGGGTTACATTAGCTTCCTCATTGATTCAGTCAGCTGAAGGTTAATATTTGTTTCTTTTCATGTCACCAGCCTGTACACATACGACCTGAGGTACCTCGAGACGCCCGTCAGGGTCCATATGGATCACGTCTCTGCAGTACTGGATGTGGACTATTCTCCCACTGGACAGGAGTTTGTGTCTGCCAGTTTTGACAAGACCATTCGCATTTTTCCCAAGGATAACGGACACTGCAGGTCAGTAACAGCAGTCACAGGAGCATGCTGGGTAGAAACTGATTTCCATCATATTATTTACAGTACTAGAAAGTAGCTGCTAGTTGGTTCAGCAGGTAACAGGTGGATGTGGCTTGAAATTATTGTCAATTGAACTTTTTTTGGCCTGAAGTTGGTTTTATTTAGAATCACCCTCTGTCAAAGACTGAAGTCAGGTTGTGTCTGTGTGTGTGTTAGTTATTAGCATAATAACCCATTGACCAATAAACACATTTTTATTTAATTCATAAGGAGTAATTATTCTTATTATGGCATAGGTGATATGACAAAGTATTATATCAAATTTTTTCAGTGAAATCATAACCACAATTTTACATTAGTTTAAATAATATTTTTGTTTTTTTCTATTTTAAAGTGTCTATAAAAACAACCCTAGAAGATAAATAGAATATCTAGGCTAACTAATGTATCTGAACAGATTTTAATCAGTTTTGTATTGTAAGTTTGGCATGTCCTTTCTACATTAACAACATGGCACTGTTTGAAGTGGTTGACAATATAACTGAGATTAACTGATGCATAAACAGCATCAGAATGATTTACATCATTAATCATTATCAGCAACATAGTGTAGAAAATGCATCTTTATTCAGTGTAGTTTCAGGAAGCAGTTGTTTAGTAGCATTAGCTGTCTTAGCCAACAGACACTAGTAATGCTGATGTATTTCCTCATCCAGGGATGAACATAAATGTGGTGCAATCCATCAACTTACAGTGAAGTCATGTTAACAGAGATAAATCAAGTACCCATATTTTAGTGTTGCTTACTTCCATTATTGAATGCACAGAAGTGATCAGGCATGTTGGCTCTTGGTCTTTCTGAAGATAGAATACTATTGCATGTGTAGCTGGTTTAATTCTGGAGTCTGCCACTTCTGACTGACCTTTGCAAATAAAACAATGGTTTGAACTTTGGCAGTTTTACAGGTCTTGAGCTTTATGTTTTAGTATATGTGTCATTTACAAAACATATTCTAAGTGTTAATAGACCTTGTAAAATTTCATGAGACAAGGTCTCACATAATGTCGTTTTTTTCAGGAGTTGACCAAAATATAATATAATTCCATCCTTGTCAACATAAGATGATCTTAGTTTAAAAGTTTATCATGACAGGCTGTGGATAATATTCATCCCTTCTAGGAATGCTAGACCTTTATTTTCATCTCTGTTTATTTAAGTTTGCTGAAGTTTTTGGTTAAACTAAATTTTCTCCAAGTCACATCAATCTGATGTATGCTAGTTTTTTATGGAGTTTTTAAAAATAAATCATGATTTTACAGAAACATTAAACCTTCTGTGTGTTGCTCAACAAAGCTTAATGTTGTGTAGGGGTGTGCGGTATAAACGGTATATGGTAGAAAGTAGAAACAATATAAATTTGGCCAGCGGTAGAGTTTTTGACTCTACCATCCTACTGTGGTAGCGCCTGTTGATGAATTACAGGTGGGAATTGAGACTTGGAGCAGGTTCCAACAGACCTATTCCATCGGAATTGTACACCTCCAATTTTATCATTTATCCTTAACAATTCTCTTGTTTCTGGTTTTCCCAAAATTTTGCATTGTTGATGGAACTGGAATTGGGTCAGTGTCAGCAGCACCAGAACCGCTGCAGCGTCTCACAGACAAACGAGACGTGCGCTAAATCCGCCTCCCCGTTTTTTTCACAAATCACACACTGCGCTCTTTGAGACAACTCAGGGGGGTAAAGGCGCTGCAGAGATTCAGGTCCGCACACTTCTGTTCCCACCCGGTTCCGTCCTCTGCATGCTCCCTCCACCTCCGACCGGAGCGGATTGTCTGACAAAAACCAGGGTAGTTAGACCAGTGAGAGGTGCACAGTCTATCTCCTTCTGGAGTGAAAGATGAATGACCAAAGGGGAGAGACTGTAAAAACATAGCAGTGCTGATCCCCCCCACCCCCCCGAACACTTTATATATATATATATATATATATATATATATATATATATATATATATATATATATATATATATATATGTATACAGCAATATATACTGTTACTGCACATCCTTATAATTATACTGCAATATAGATTTTAGGCCATATCGCTAGGGCTGGGTATCGTTAAATATTTTTCGATACTACTACTACTTTAATGATACCTGGTTTTCGATGCCGGTACCTTAACGATACTTTTTTCGATTCCTATATGTATAATTCTTAGAGAAAATAACAATTACTTAAAGTTTTTTTTTAAATTAAACAAAACAACAACAAAAAAACAGTTTTATGGCATATTTATGCATTTATTATTATTATTATTATTATTATTATTATTATTATTATTTATTTATATCTTCCCTCTGGAACTAACTAAGGCTGTCATACAATCCATGAAGTCTTTCTTTTGTTGTTTTGTTTCTGAAAGGGAAACTGAATATCCATATTTAAGAGTTATTTGGTTTTTGTTATGGAAAAACAATCAGAAACACAGGAAAACGGATCCGTTTTCATTATTTCATTATTCCCTTTTTGCTAATAAAGAGTACACGGATTCAGGTCGACCAGAAACTATTGTTACTCTGGAGGTGTCAGGATGGGGGCACAGGAAAAACTGAACCAGAGGAGGAAAACCCTCCACATCGTTGCTGATAACAGAACCTATGGTCTCTTAATAAAAAGTAAATCCTCCTAAATAAAACAAGTACGTCTCGTGGCCTCGCAGATTTTTTAAATGCAATTAAAAAAACAGTGCATGTGTTCTGCTTCCTCCTGAGGAGGTTGCAGCTCCGACGCCTCAGCAGGTGAAAACGGAGCTGCGGGGTTAAACACGGTGTTCAGGACAGATATTTTTACTCTGCTGTTCTGACGGCCCGGTCGGTACCAACGAGCGTGTTTAAACAAGAGAGGATGGTCTCGCTTCGTCTCCCTCCGCTTCTCCAGACCCGGGTCACGGATCGCGTCTGACTTTTTTTTTTTTCGCCGTAACTGTTGAGGAGAGGAGAGGGGAGGAGAGGAGAGGGAGGGGCTGGGTGTGTCCCTCAGCCTGTGTGTGCGCCAATCAGAGCGGGGCTGGAGCGGCGCATTTAAAGGGACATTTTATTGTAAAAGTACCAAAACTAGGTATCGAAAAACTTTTTTTTTTGGTACCGGTACCTACCGAAGGTTTTCAGTCAGTACCACAGTAGTACCGTGTTACAATACCCAGCCCTACATATCGCCCACCCCTAGTGTGTGTGTGTGTGTGTGTGTGTGTGTGTATGTGAAGATATTCACATCATTTGCACAGCCCATATAGTACTCTATATAGGCACAAATGCATATTTTATAATACAATGAAGCAGTGACAAATAAAAATAATCTACTTTAAAAAACTAATAATACTTTTCAGTGCAAGTAAGTTTCTTTTTGCTGGCTTGGAGCATAGCTTAAATTACAAACATGAGTAAATATCTGAAGTGTTTATCATCATCATTGTTATCTAAACCAGAATTCTTCCTAAAGCCAGTTTACACCAACAGTCCTTGAATGCACCACGTCATTTACTCAGATGTGATGTTTTGTTGTGATTTGATCAGCATCAGCCTCAGAACAATGTAATACAACCTTTGCATTACATTGCTGAGCTTTGACTAACTAGTTGGTTTTAGTTATTTCAGTTTGTGTTTAACTTTGCGTTTTTCTTTTTAAATTCAGAGAAGTCTACCACACCAAACGCATGCAGCACGTTATTTGTGTGAAGTGGTCGTTGGACAACAAGTACATCCTGAGCGGGTCAGATGAGATGAACATCCGGCTGTGGAAGGCCAACGCAGCAGAGAAACTCGGCATGGTGAGTGCCCCCCCCCCCCCAATCTACATTATTCCTACTTTTATAGTTTATATACTAAATGAAACCGGCTACTCCTTGGCAGCTCTCTGGGTAGCTTCTCATTATAAATGCTACATGCTGATCAACAGCTGAATTTTCCTGAGTTGTCAAATGTCTCATATCTTTGATCTTTTTTTTTAATGAGTTGGCTGCATTCTTCAACATAGCCTTGGCTCTGTGCCCACCTCAGCACTGTAACAGTGGGTGACTCTGCCAGCAGCTACGGCACTGCTGTTGTCAAATACACTGATGGATGCTGACTTAGGGTAGAATCACTCTCAATAAATACGCTGTACCAATTGGTACACTGGCTTTTGTTGTAAGGGAAGTCCTAAAAACCCAAAGCACTTCTGCAGCATTTTGACAAATTGCCCCAAAAATAAAATGTGACACGTTTAAAAACTTTTTGCATCTTTGTTGGTGAGTAAAACCATTATTACATACAGTAACCCAGGCTGTGACATTGCATTTTTCTCAACTTTCACATAAAGCCCATTCAGACAATGTGATCCATTGCCTTTCTAATACCAGCTCCAGCTAACTCATAAAGATCATTTCACGTCACTCCAGCAGTCATTTTTCACTCTTAATCAGACTCACTCTTGCTTATTCTCTTAATGCAGCTTCAAAGTGGAAATGGCCCGCTTTTGGCACTTGTTTAACTGTCACCGCGTGAGAGAAGATTTATTTGCAAGCTTTGCACTTAAATAGATCAGACAAGGGCTGCTCCTATCAGCAGTTTAAATCAGCCAATCACTTAAACGGAGGCCACTTTGAACATAATGAAGCATTTAAGAATCAAGTTGTACTGAGAGGGTCTTTAATTATCTAGAAATGCTGAAATGCTGAATCGAGGCTTTGTGTCTGAGGGCATCAGACTGGACTGATGGGACTTTTCTGTCTGCTTTTTTCACAACTTTCTAAACAACAGCCTTGAATCCAGTTTAAGTTGTAATTAAACTGAGATTTAAGAAAGTAAAATCAGTCAGTTTCTGACTAATTGCAGTTTTTGAAACTGTGACTCAGTGAGTCACATTCTTTATTGCTGGAAATGATGACTTATAATAAGCAGTCTCTATGGATTGAATGAAGCAGCAGCTTCAGTTCGTCATCATCGGTTTGAAGTTTTCAGTCACTAAGGTATGGTTTGTTGCACCTGAAACCTGAAAAAGGCCCAGAAGAAGAGTTGTTTGCCGACTTTGCTGCGTTTATCAGCATGAGTTTAAAGTCTGCATCGTAACTTCTCCTCAGTTGTTGGTTTGCTGCTGCTGTGGCTGATTAGACCATATTCCTTGCTGAATGTGTGCAGTTAGATTCAGGCTGTGGCTTTACAGCAGAGTCCAGTCAACTGTTGTGTGACACTCCAGTTCATGAGTCATTGCACTGATTATTGAAAGACTAGACCACAAATATAAGATGCTGTTTTTTTCCCAGAAGAGTTTACAGTAAACACCAACGTATATTTGGACCAGTATGGTAATTATAAGAACCTACACCTTTGCTTACACATTGCTGTGGTAAGCAACACTGCCGATAGGGTGGATTTTATACGTGTGACATATACCATCAACAACAATTAACCTTTTAATATTTGGGTAATTTTGAAAATGGACTTTGAAAGATCCCTCTAAACATTTAGAAGAAAGAGGGCTATAGGTGAAGACTCCTACAATTAGATCAGACTACAATTAGATCAAAGTGCTGCACATTTTCAGAGAAAAGCATGACATGGCAGATAGTACCAACAGTCATGTAGCTTCTAATTTAGCATTTAGGGTGAGAATCTTTAGGATTGAGGCCGACTTCAAACTGACTCTGAGAGAGAAAATGCTGAGTGTTTAGAAACAACTTTGAAAGTTACAAGAGACCAAATGCTGCAATAATCTTGGACAGACTAATACGTGTATTTGTCACATCACTGGATTCACCAAACTAAAGCAGCAGAGAGGAGAGAGTAGAGTTCCTAGATTCATTGTTTATGTCTGCATTGTGATGCTTCAAAAAATAGACTACTGTATATCCGTCATACCCCTTTTAGCAGTGCAAATAAAGTTCTAATGATGCTGGTGCTGAAAGAGCATTCACTTTGTTGTATGTTGTGTTGAGATTATGCCAACTGTGTTTCAAAGCCTTGTATTCTTTGTATTTAAGGGGAAATAGTTTAGTGCAACAGGATCAGCATCTTCCCCAGCAAATTAAATCTGAGACAAATCATTGCATTTAATTAGAATAAAAGCCTCCAAGGAGTGTGGTCCAAGGAAAGACCAGTCCAGCCGGACGCTGGTTTTTATGAGCGAACCAGAGGAAGGAATGTTGTTGAGCTGGTGTAAACTGGCATTCATTTGTTTTTAAATGACTACGTTGTCAAGCTAAAGTTACTGCTTATTGTAGCCTTCAGCGCTTTATGGTGAACAAAATTCCACCAGAGTTAAACAATAGATGGTTTAGTTGAAATTGTGATAAGATTTAGACTCTGGGATGACAGTTCTTTCCTGGATAAAGATCACGACTCGAGTGAAGAGCCCCTCAGGTGATGCTGGTATCACTACCAGAGCCAGGGCAGCTCTAAACACTGCAAGAATTATTAGAACCTGACAGTATAGGGAGACCACGAAGTTGTGTGTGTGTAATAATTTCAGCAATGCAGAGTCAGCAAGGACCATCCTTCTTTTTGCAGCTGGGAGAAACATGCAGTTCTTAGAAAACAAACAAAGAAAACTCATGACTACTGCTTCAGAGGACATGAGCTGATGTGCTTTCTGGTTGAAATAAATGTGGTGCTGAAAACAACACTTGTTCAAGAGGTAGATGGAAACTTCCAGTAGTCAGTCAGTGGCAGCTGAACATATCAATTAGAAACAACTAAAACTGTCTAATGCCAAGTGAGAAACACTCTACATCAAAGAATATCCCAGATACATTTACTTTGATTTATTTTATGGGTTTTTTGCCAGGCAGAAGGTGAAAATCACAAAGAATTTTACTACTGTGAAGCATGGGGATGGAAACATGATGCTTTGGGGCTGTTTTTCTGCCAAGGGGACAGGACAACTGATCCATATTAATGAAAGGATGAATGAGGCCATGTATGGTGAGATTTTGGGCAGAAACCTCCTTCATTCAGTGAGAGCATTGAGAATGAAATGTGGCTGGATCTACCAGCTTGACAATCCAAACACAACGATGGAGTGGCTACTTAAAAAGCATTTCAAGGTTCTGGAGTGGCCTAGCCAGTCTCCAGACCTCAATCCAATAGAGAACCTATGGAGGGAGTTGAGAGCCTTGTTGCCCAGCGACAGCCCCGAAACATCACAGCTCTGGAGAAGATCTGCATGGCGGAAAGAATGTTACAGACCTCTCATCCTTTTAAGTGGGACAACTTTCAGACTCTGTGACTGCCAAATACTTTTTTGCCCATCTGTATGTCATGTTCCTAAAAGGATTTGCAGTTTAATTTCTACATAAAACATATACTTGGTTCTTTTCATTCAAACAATTAATTCCTAATGCATTTGGCTGTACAAATACAAGATTCTCAAAAAAAAAAAAAAAATTGCTTTAAAAAAAAAAAAGAAAACCTCAGTTTTGTGGCCTGCAAGGACTTGCACCTTGCAATTTTGGCCCTTCTCTCAAAAATGTATACAGTCCTGGACTAAATATAGGTCAAAGATCAACCTGTGTGGATCTATGTCTTGACTTCTTTGTCCCGTAACCCTCTGACTGTATTAATAAAATAAAAATCCTCTTACTGTGTCCAACTTCAGCAGCAACAGTACATTACGAAATTCCTGCCACGTTCAAAGGTGGACAGCATTTTTGACTTTACCAGTAAGGGGTCATGATGGTATGAATACCTAAACAAAAATGGTATGAAAGCCAGATTTATGTGCACGTTTTGACTTTTTAAAGCTATGGTCTTAAACTTTTGATTAGCTGATTAATGGCCTGTTCGCGTTCAAGTCACCAAATGTATTCTTTCTCTCTTGCTCCTGTTTTTTTCTTTTTATATTTTAAAGCTCTACTTGCAACCTAGTTACGATTCACCAGAGCTAAATGCACATACTTGTAATTTTTTAATAGTCATAGCCGTTCTTGTTACATGGAGTATATGCGGCAAATGACTCTTGGCTGTTATCAAATAATATAACATTTTTCTGTTTGCTAAAATTGATTGGATGTGGTGATCATCTTGAATCGCATTGACTCCAAAAGTGAGTCAATTGTAGATATGGATCTAGTGAAGATTTTATGAGACTTTCATTAAAGTCTGTACAGTTGTTGATGGGATATTTGACTAACAGTCAGACACAGACTTTACTGTATGGTGTTGGGTGATTTTCATGGCTGCTGTGAACATGCAGATTTTAAAACCTTGTGTTTAGCAGTGGATGATATTTCAGATGGCTCTTTGTGGTTTGTGTTTTTAAGGCACGTTTTAGTTGCACTCTATTCTGCACAATCTGACCTGATTCCTCAGAGAAACTCTTTCCTCGTGATGTTTTTCTTTTTAAAAAGACACCTGGATTTCTAATCTTGTTTTTGAAGGTTTCACTTCTCATTTGAGAAGCTTTTTCAATTAAAACTGAAAATGCCCAAGTTTTAAACTGTAGTGAGCCTGCATGTGAGTTCAGCTTGCATAAATGAAGCCACTCGCTTCGTTAATGAGTTAATTCAATACATCACTTACCTTAATTTTAAACTGATCAATGATTGTGCTGATAAAATTCAGTATTGCCAGAGGTTTCTTTTACTTCTACCCTGTTCTTTCCTTTAAAATGCTATAAAACAGTTACTGTATGCTCTAATCTTTTCCTTTTCTCTCTGGTTTGACCTAGCTGTCTCACAGAGAAAGACAGGCTACCAACTACAATCAGAAGCTGAAGGAGAAATTCCAGCATCACCCACAAATCAAACGTATTTCTCATCACAGACATCTCCCCAAAAGCATTTACCACCAGAAGAATGAGCTGAAGGTCATGAGGGAGGCTCGTCGGCGAAAGTAAGTATTCCGTTTCTACCTTCTTAGTTACTATTCAACATAGAATTTAAAAGTAAAAATACAATTTCCTAAATGCACCTATTTAAAAGAGATGGTGCTTTGGGCTGCTGCCAGGAAAGATCTGACCTAAACAGTCACACCAGCTTAATGGAAAATCTCACAGATGGGGCTGGCCACTATGACGTGGTCTCAACGGGCATTACATACTCATTTACAGCTTGTGTGGTGGATTGATTGTCCCAGTTTGCCCCGGCCCTGAATCAGAGTCCATTCTGTGGCTCTTATTTTGTAATTAGTGACAGTAGGATGACACCTCACACATACGAATGAGCTGTGAAGGATTTAAAATCTCTGCTTTTATGCATCATTTTCCAAAAGCATTAGTGTGGTCCTTGACGTAGCTGATCGGCCTTTTACTCTTTGCTTTTCTCTCCTCGCACTTCACTCTGCCCTGTCCTGATTATTTTCAACAACACCTTGTTATTCACACTTTTTTCTTTCTTTTTACTTTGTTTTTCAGGGAGAGGAATGTCCGCCAACACAGCAAACCTGGAACTGTCCCTGTGCTGTCTGAGAAGGAGAAGCATGTTGTCACTGTGGTGAAATAAACAAGCTGGAGAGCAATGAAAAGACTTGCAGGTCGCTGCAACAGGATGAGATGGAGATAACGATCACAGCTCGAGGAAATATTCAGAATGTCTGACCTGAAGATTGAAAAACGTTTGTGAGAGGACAAGAAAACCAGCTGTGCATTGTTTGAATTGCAAGTAAATTGTGAAAACACAGAAAAACAACATGACAAAAAGAGAAGCAATTTGTTCGCTTCCAGGTCTGAACTTGCATCAGAATATTTATCACATACTTGTGTTTTTTGAGGGGTAAAAATAGGTGATTATTATTATTATTTTTTTTTGTTTTTGCAAAATTCTCAAATAAAACAAGTTTAAATTGATCTGATCTGAAAATGTCTTTGACTGCATGCTTTCTATTCTTGACATTCATTTTTAACATTAACTAGTGTTATCTGTCAAAAATATACATTTTTGTTGTAAAGTGGGGTTCTGTGGAAAGTTAATGACCTTACCTGTTGTAGGTAGCTTTTTGAATAACCTCAATTTGAAGAAACAACTATAATTTCTAATCAGACATAAGCTAACGGTTAAAGCTGCACTCAGCAGCGTTGTAAACAAACTATGTATCGCTAGCTCTTTTACAGAAACACGCCTCAGAGCACTCACCCCTCCCGTTGGGTATAATCCATAGACCAGCCTTCCCGCAGCCATGGGACCCTGCTTTGACACAGCAACAGTGCAGAGTCTGACTCCAGCCATAGATGCATTCCTCCAGGTTTTTCCTCTTTTCACCTCCAAATGTTTTTAGTTTTCATCTAGCTGAAAATTTGTTTTTTTTTGGGGGGGGGGGGACTCTGGTATTTTTTCCTAAAATGGAAGCGCTAACAGCCGGCTGTTTCTGTCCTTTTCTCACTTCCGGGATGCTCTACTGCAAAGTGTGCCCGGGTGGATTAATGGCAGATCCAAGAAGTGCGGCAGACAGACAGCCGGATTGTCCAATCCTATCGTTCGGTCCGAACCATAGGATTGGCTGAAGTTTTTAGAGAACTGCAGGACAACAACTTTATTGATTTCTTTCAGGTTTTTTTAATCTCCACAATATATTTATGGCTATACTATGTTAGAATGTTGTTAAGAGGCATGAAAAAAAAAAACGTTAAAAGCTACATTGTTTACCAAATGAACGAGTGCAGCTTTACTCAAGTTGGGGTCAATTATGACGATTACTGCCACTTTAAAACCACTCCAATCTCAAAAACATAGTAGTTCATGTAAACACTTTAAAAAACTATTTTACTGCAGTTTAGCATTTTGCTGTTATTTTGTCAAAAATGACATTCTGAGAGGAACTTATGCTGAACCATAGTTCTACAGTTGGCTAAATTAGCTGCTAATTTAAATGGCAAATAACCATGTCCTGTGTAAATAAATCGGTCATGCAAAATTTTAAAGCAATGTCTAGATTTAAAACATTATGTTTGGTTAAAATGGTGACACATTTGAGTTTTAGGTTTCGGCTCCACTTGAACCAGCTGTTGGCTTGTTAGTCCAAACAGAGCTTGAATGTATTTTTCCAAACTAAGGTTGTTCAAGGAGCTCTACAACTGGTAAAATGTTAATTGTTCATAATCTTTTGTACAGAAACGGACTTAAAGATATCTAAACTATCTCTAAATATGATCTAAACATAGAGGTGTCCAGTTGAACATATCTGAGATTTCAAATTGAATTTTTTTTCTAGTTTAACGTTGAGATTTTAAATGGATCAAAGTCTGCTGAACCCAGGATGAGCTTTGTGAACAGAAGAAGAAATGCCTCATAAGAACAATTAATGTGTGTCAAGGTTAGGTTACCTCCCGCATATTAGCTAAACCTGACTTCTGTGAGAAAGATTGTGTCCTGATTAGCGATGTGATGTTCATGAATGAGTCGAATCTTTTGAACGAGGCGAACTGAGTCCTTGTAAAGAACCGTTCGTTTTTTTGTATTAACTGGGACGTTTGAGGCCAGGAGGCAACATTCAACGACACTGGCTCTTTATTTAAAACAGCATCAGTGAGCATGGCAACATGAACCCATCAGTTCTATCTGGGAAGCTAATTAGCGATGCACACGTAGGTGTCGCAACAAAGAATGCCCCCATAGTTCCATGTGACAATTTTCTTTCAAAATATTGCACAAAAACCCCATAAAGATCCAGTTTTTTGAATAACTCTTTGAGGTGAACAGCTCCCTTCAAAGATCCATAAATCCCACCACTAGTCCTGATACTACATTGATATATTTTTCCAAAATATATTCAAATTGTTCTTTGCTATGAAAACATTTGTAAGAAAATGTGAGCTGTGTTTATCAAACAACAGCATGTTGTTGATTTCTGACTTGTGTTAGATCACCACACTGCTGTAATTTACTTGCAGCCCTAACAATGTGCAGGCTCTGTCATCTTAATGTTATCCTTCAGATAGCCCCCCCATACACACAGAGATTTCTTCAGTTTTTTTTTTTTTTTTTCATTTTTCTACACACTAAAATGTGTAAGACAAATTCCAATATCAGATAAAGATAATCTGAGTAATTATAAAATGATTTCATAAGGGAAAAGTCAACAGAGATTGTGGCCTTGAAACTCTCATGGAGGTTATTTTACATTGTATATTTATATGCATTTCAATTGATTTATCACTTTTCTACTATCAAAATCTGAAACTTAAATTACAACCACAGCACTGATGTCTCCAGCTTTCAACTTGGAGAACAGTCTTTTTCTTATTGCTGTGTCATAACCTCTGGACATAGTTTTAACCAATTAAGACCTGAGATGCTTTTGATCTGGTTATTTTGTTTACCCAGCTAATCCTCTTGTTTGGGCTGTTTTAGCTTCATTTTCTTCCCTTTAACGTCACAGGATTTCTCCCAGCTGGTATTAAAGCCGATGCATCCCGTGCAGAGTGTGGTCGGAACCACACCTGCAGCTACAGCCTCAGCCACTAGTCACTCATTTTCCGCATTTGTCCCTTTCAGCGCTCATGATCTGGTTATGAAATATGCATGATGATGCTCGTCCACTCCGTGTTTTTCCTGCTGCTGTGCGCCTGCTGTCAATGAACATCCACAGCCTCCTCTCCTCTCAGCCTTCTACGTGTTTCCATCGCTCCGCCTCTTCTTCTTTCTCACTGGATTTTTTCCCTTTCCTCATTTTTTGCCCCCTCCTCCTCCCCATGTTTCTCTCATCCCTCCCTCCCTCTCTCTGTCATTGCATCCATTTTTGTGCATTTAAGAAATCTCCAAGAATTACCAACCTGGAGGAAGGCGAGCTAAACAGAGTGACAGAGGGGGGTAAAGGGCTCCAAAGGGAAGCTAACAAGGACGGACCGGGCATATTTTATTCCAACATGCGAGAGAAGCCTCTCTAAAGGATGGCAGCGATGGGTTAGACAGGATTTAACATGACTGCAAAATAAAAGGCAAGAGTTCTTCTTTTAATCCTCTATATTGTCTACTTTTTAAAAACAAACCCCTGGATGAGTTGAAGCTTTAAGGGACTCAGTTTCCTATTTATTCCCGTCTTCCTTAAAAAAAAATGTTTATTATAAATAGATTTGCAGTCTGCAACAGCTTGTATATTCATGTGAATTTCCTGTCAGCTGGCTGCAGCGATAACCTCACCAGGAGCCTTTAATAGCTGCAGGATGATGAATATTTTGACGATTATTTCTGCGGCAAGCAGTAATGTGTTGCATGATACTCCAGATGCCATGCCGCTTGTTAAAATATGCACTGTAAAAACCAGACTGCCAATTTGGAAGAATTAACAAAACATGCTGCCCACGTTTCAGCTTGGTTGACAGTCCCTTATTATAACTATTATTTGTATGCTTGTTTTTATTTTTATAGCCACTGTGTGCTTAAGATGTCTGCTCCACACGGGCCCCGGGGCGGCCCTGCCGCCGCCGCCGCTGCTCCCTCAGCGGCCGGCGCCATGCCGGAGATGCCGGACCTCAGCCACCTCACCGAGGAGGAGAGGAAGATCATCCTCGGTGTCATGGAGCGACAAAAGAATGAGGAAGCGAAGGAGCAGTCCATGTTAAAGTAAGAAATGTGGCTCGTTAACTACAGAGAAACTGGTGGGTCATGTTGCCTCCTGACATCCAGCCTGGAGCTTTGCTAGTGGACCGACACCAAGCGGACATGTAGCTCTCCTTCAATAAACTCTATTTAAGGTGTCATTTCATCGTGCGACACACTTAACAACCTACCCCCCGCACTTTGTTGTGACTGTAGCGTGTACACTACAGATATTGTGGGGCTGGGTTAGCAGCGACGGACGCCATTTTCACGTAAGAGGCACGCCAAATTGCTTAACCTTTCCCCACGAACGTCACCGACATTACACAATAATGACACTGGAAAGATCATTTAAGGTGTCCTTTGTGGTGGTGGCGCGTGCGGTGTGTGCGTGTGTGAGTTCAACGTTAAAGTGTCGGCACAGCCTGTCTCCCCCCCGCCTCGCCTCACCCCTCATCCCCCGCTCCTCTTCTGTACAGATGTCGCTCGGAGCGGTTTCAGCACCACGGAGCTCTCCGCTGGAAGCGCGCAGTTTTAAGGTGGACCGGAGAGTTCCCGTTACCATCGCTTTTTAACCTTTCGCTGTGGCGGCCATGAGGCTGTTTTATAATGGAGCATTACAACCAAAATAGCCTCCATTTGATTAGAAATGAACATTGTCCTTTGGCGTATTGATAATTTAAAGGAAGAGTTTGAGCTTTATGGGCTAACGAGGAGAGAGGGTGAGATTTCAGGGTGGTGACCTTAAATGTCTACATCCTGTTGATTTTCTTGTAGTTTTCGTTCTTCAATGAAACCGTGCACATGCTTGCCCACAACCCAGGAGCTGGTGAATTTGCCAGTCTATATTATAGATTCTAACTGAGCTGTTTTTGCTATAAACTGTTGGTTTGCTGGGGCTGCAAATTAAAGCCACAGACTCAACTGAGGGATTTCACTGGAAGATGCTTTTGGGCCTATTCCTACTGGAGAAAGAGTTGTGCAATCTCTGCCTTGTGCAGCTGCATGATAAACATGACTCATGTACTCTAAGACACAGCTACCTCAGCTGCTGCAGTATACATGATGTGTGATTCATCTTCCTCCTTCCTCCTCCTTTCTCTGTCTCTTCCCCCCTCCATGCCAGTAGCAGCGTGATTTCTCCTCATTTCTGTGTCTCTGAGGTATAGTGGATTGTCAGTTTTAGTCACTCTTTGTCTGACAGTGATGTTAAAGCCCTGCTATAACTGACAATAGCCAGGGAAGAATGTTGTTTGGCTGACTGATGGTCTTTCTAACAGTAATGTTTTATAATAAGGCCCAAAATGCTGCATGAATACATTTTGGGAAGTCAGAATGACCTGCGTGTCAGTTAATTGCATTCTCATCTGCACACAAATTACAGGATATTTTCAGCCTTTTATCATGCCAACTTTGGGGTGTTATGACTTGAACACAAGACTTAAAATTTATTTTATTAGTTTAACATTCTCCTTCTTTACATGTGACTCATCACGAGTCATCAAAATAGTAAATCCCCACTTTCTTTACCTATGAATCACACGAGCGTAACATATCCTAGAACAGCGTTAATATGCTCGGCCCTGCAATCGGAACAACTGCAGCGGATTAGGATGTCATTGAATTTTCGCAGCATTTCCAGCGGTGTCAGAAACAAACCCCCACCCACCCCCTCATACAACCTTACAATACAGCTCACGTGTGTCTGCTCTAATGGAGGTCCAGGGGTGGAGCTGCTGAAAAGTGGCAGTTTGAACACTGAAGTGTGGAGTCTAACAGAGGGAATCCTGAGAGGATGGAGGGATGGAGAGGAAAAGGAGAAGAAGCCTCCAGCTGCAGGGCTTGCCAGCTTGCTGTCATCTCACTGGAGGTGCCATAGAGAGTGTAGATGGAAATCCAGCACTGCTGACTTGCATGTAATTAGCTACTCTCTCTTAGTCTTGCTGCAGTGTGTGTATCCCTGCATGTAGAATATTCTCAGCAGCACCATCAAATGGACAATTTCCATAAGTCCACAGGATGGTCCGCTACATGTTTATCTGTAAAATAATGCTTATAAAAACTCAAAAGTGCAACAGGTTTTTAAAATTTAGTTTTATAACATTTCTGTATATAACAACCTCCAGCCAATTAATATTGTCTCTAGTCTTTTATGCTGAACTATAAAGAGTCATCTAATAGATTTCCCTGTTTTATCAAGATCCTTGTTAATACTGGTCATGGAGCCCCTGTTGCCCCTGGTCCCTCCTCCCACACGCTGTGTATCCTACAGACAGGGATCAGCTGTCTGTGATGGGGTGACCCACAGAACCCCTGCAGCTCCACTTCTCCTTTCTTCCTGCTTTTCCACTCCCATAGGGGTGTTCTGGTGTGCTTTGTAGGAGTTTGGGAGGACAGGAAATGGGATTTTTTCCCATCTCACTCACTGCTATAGAAGTGCTTTCCTGTTTTCTAGCTTTTCTGTCAACTGGTTTGTTGGGGTATGAGCTATTTGAACACACATTTCTATAATGCCCACCCATCAATCCACCTATTTCTGATTGTTTAGTTGGGTCATGGAGGTTACAGGTCTGGGAGGGAAACCCAGACACCTCTTTTCCCAGCAACTCTTGAAGACATTCAGGTCAGACAGAATACAGTATAGGGACATCTAAAAAAAATGAGAAAATCATGACAAAGTTCAAACTCCATTTTCCTGCAAAACTTGGCATTCACCCACAGCTGGTTCAGTGATCATGGTGTTACTGAGCTCTGATTGGTCAGCAAACTGGCCTGACCTGAACCCCATATAGAATCTATAAGGGATTGTCAAGAGGAGGATGAGAGACGCCAGACCCAACAATGCAGATGTCCTGAAGGCTGCTATCAAAGCTACTTGGTCTTCCATTACACCTCAGCAGCTCCACAGGCTGATCTCCTTCATGCCACCAAACACTGATGCAGTAATTCATGCAGAAGAAGGTCCAATCAAGTAAAGAGTGTAGAAATAAACCATAATGCATTTCAACCTGAATCCACATCTCTTGGAAATCCAGACTAGTAGAATTAATAAATCACTTTAATAGAACCTGTCTGACAAAAGCAACTCTGCTAAAAGATCTCAAAAAGCAACACATTAGAGTGGAACATTTTGGAAGGTGTGTGTCCTGAAATTACATCTGGAGTAAAATTAACTCTGTATTTCATAAAAACATCATCATCCCAACAGTCAGACATGGTGGTGGTAGTGTGATGGTCTGGGGATGGTTTGCTGCTTCGGGACCTGGACCACTGGCTGTGATTGATGGAACCATGAATTCTGCTGACTACCAGAAAATCCTGAAGGAGAATGGCTAAACTCTGACCTTAAACAGGCCGTTTATTTTGGAAAACATCTCCAGTGTGGCTGAATTGAAACAATTCTGTGAGAAACTTTCACGGTGATCTGAGAGGCTCAGTACTAGTTTTCACAAACACTTGATTGTAGAGTTTGTTTTTGTCTGATACTGATGTTTATTTGCTGATCTGAAATATTTAAATGTGACGAGTCAGCAAAAACTGAAGAAATCTATTGGGGGCAAATACTTTTTCACAGCACTTTATATAGTGAACATGATGTAGTGAACAAAGGGACATTTCAAAAGCAGCTTGAGTGTAGCATGGCTTTACCTAATGAAGACCCACAGGTAACATGTCTCCACTCCTCTGGATCACAAGGGTTTGATAAGATAATTGATCATTTTAACAATCTGCAATTTCAAATCAACCAGCGTCTGTTGAGTTATGATTGATCCACTGTTCAGCTCTTATTTCAGGCACTTGATAGAACATTTAAGATATATGAAGTTAGCCTACATGTTAGCTACATTACCAGCTCAACTTGAAACTTGCTGACCCAGAATTAGCTTTTATTGATCACATCCCATTTCCCCAATCCATTCACCCTTCCTGTCTGCTCAGCACACACACACACACACACACACACACACACACACACACACACACACACACACACACACACACACACACACACACACACACACACACACACACACACACACACACACACACACACACACACACACACACACACACACACACACACACACTGTGCCTTCTTTTTGCTCCCATAACTCACTCACCCATGCCATACTATGCCAACGAGCAGATTCTGTCATGAGCGTCCCCCATCCCCCATCACTTCCCCGTAAGGGAGACAGGGAGAGAAACAGAAAGTGGAGGAGAGGACATTGTCTTAACTCTGTAGAACAGAACGTACCACTAAAGAATACAGCATCAAGCTAATTCAAGTAAAAACTGTATCAGTCATGAATGGTTGACAATGGTTTATTTGTTAATAGTTCTTATGGCGGGCTGCATGGTGGCGCAGTTGGTTAGCACTGTTGCCTCGCAGCAAGGAGGTCATGGGTTCGCATCCCGGCTCTGCGGCCTCTCTGCGTGGAGTTTGCATGTTCTCCCCGTGCGTGCGTGGGTTTCCTCCGGGTACTCCGGTTTCCTCCCGCAGTCCAGAGACATGACTGTCAGGCTAATTGGGCTGGTAAATTGTCCTTAGGTGTGAGTGGGTGTGTGGTTGTTTGTCTCGTTCGTCTCTGTGTGGCCCTGCGATGGACTGGCGACCTGTCCAGGGTGTCCCCCGCCTCTCGCCCCTTGACCGCTGGAGATAGGCACCAGCTCCCCCCGCGACCCTCTGTGGAGGAATAAGCGGCTACAGAAAATGGATGGATGGATGGATGGATAGTTCTTATGGCTAAACAGCTGAAATCCAGACCTGAGGTGTATATTTATTGTTTAATCAGGATCAGTGTCTCATTTGTTTACATCAGTGGGGTGGGGCTTACATTTGTGCTGGAACTCAACACGTTATTGTGAATCATGCTGTGGTCAAGTGGTGTTCGAAATTCAAAACACAGGGCTATTCCCTATATCAGTTACTACAGTACTGTAGTACCTTACAGATTTCTTCTGTTTTTGCTGAATCATCACCCTTAAGTGTTTTAGATCATCAAATATATTTCAGTATCAGACAAAGGAAACCTGAGTAAATATAAAATGTAGTTTTCATGTGATGACTTCATAGGAAAAAAGTGATCCAAACCAACCTGGCCCTATGTGAAAAAGTAATAGCCCCTTTTGTTTAATTGTGAATTAACTGTAATTAACTACATTATTTCTAAAGCTTGAGTTCAAATCCACCAGCCACATTCAGACCTGAAGAATTAAGCAAGCACACCAATAGAAGCTGACAACATGAAGTATGCTAAAAGATCTCAAAAAGCAACACATCCTAACCCGTTCTAAAGAAATGCAAGAACACACGAATCCAGAACAAAATCAAAATGATTGCAGGCCTTAACTGGTTAAAGTTATGTGAAGAGGTTACAGCAATAAGAAAGAGACTGGTGGGTAAACAAACAAGTCTCTATGTTGAAACCAGGAGACATCAGTGCTGCGGTTGTGATTTAGATAAAAGAGTGGGTTGGGGTGTAAATTTGTACTGGAACCAGCTACTTTGGCTTCTGGTCATTGTCTAGCAGTTGATGTCTTTGAATGAGTGATGAACCTCTCCAGTAGAAAGCAACGATGGCTGAGGAGACATTTCAACAGTCAGATTTAGGTGTTTCTGAGCAAAGACAATGCTAATGTTTTTACAACAGTGACTTAAAATGGATACTGGGGGGTGCTAAAAACAAGCCAAAACTGCATAGTGTGCCTTTAATGCTTATCTGATCAAAATTATATCTAAACATTGTCATATTAAGGAATTAAACATATACAAATTTCAATTTTTCCATAGCAAATCATTCAAATTATTTTAGGACAAACTTGCCAGTCATTAAATTAAACACGTGAAATTTTATTTTCTTTTTTCTTGAATTTAATAATACAGATCATAGGTTATTGCAGAAACAAGCTCATCTTGTAAATGAATCATTTGGGAAAGATTTTCTATTTGCTCTATTTCTATCTTTTATTACCATGAATGCTGTTATTTATAAAGCTGTAAAAACTTTAGTTTTCAGTGAGATTTAGATGCATTTTTGCCTTTACATTGGACATTAAAACTTATGAAAAAAAGAAAAGAAAAACATCCTAAAATGACTTTAGAAGATCACTGAGTGTTTAACTCCTGTGTAGGTTTGGAGGAAGGAGAGGAAATGAGAAGATATGAGGAAGAGGAGGTGAGAGTAGATAGGACGGGAAAGGAGACGTGGACATCAGAGAGAAAATGTGATGAGAGACACTGACGTCCGCGATCCTATCAGTCCTTGTTGCTGAAATGACAGCCTCAGCTCACATCGACAACGCTGCACAGAGCCAGGTTCTATTGTCTCCAAAGACTTGATTTTAAATACCATCTGCATTTGTCAGCATCCGTTTTATTGTTGTGCTGGATCTTATCCCTGAAGCAAAGTTTAAGGTGTTTTCCTGCCTCTGGCTGTGCAGTTTGAAATGCCCTTGGCAAAACATGACAGTTGAAAAATATGAGAAATATGTTGCTGTTACCAGTAAAGTACAATGTTACATTGGATCCAATATTGTTATATAGGAGTATTCCTTTTAATCACTGACAGATTTCAGGAAACGGTAACATGGTAACAGAAGTAAAGAGAAAAACAGCCTCGCCCAATAGATTAAAACTAAAGTGCTGAGAAGGGACTCGCCTCACATTTTTGCCAGCCATCATCTCCATACAGCTAACACACAACAGGAACACTTATTGGTACATACTGTAACTGTTCAGGTTCTCTGATTTTGGAGCTCTATACAAAGAGACCTTTTAGCAGTTTTACCATCCAAATTATTGCAATGAGTGCATGAAGTTTCCACAGCAGAATTGCACCAATAATACAAATAGGTTTCAGCACCAGAATAATCTAAAAATATATTTGAGTTCTCACTAAAAACGAGTTTAAAACAAAGTGATGGGGTTTGCTGTCAAGCTTTGTTTATGCAACTTTCTGACATACAGAGAACGTTCTCCTCCAGACCCTTCAGAAAACTAACAGTTTTACACATTTCAACTAAATTGTTGTGAAAACCAAAGGTACTTTTGCAAATCTGGAACTAGAACATCAAAATACAACAGTAGTACCCTTCAACAAGTAATTCCTATAATAAAGAGAACAACACAAACAATTTAAACCTAAGCATTCTTTTGGTTGGTTATGTATTAAATTAATTATTTATGAAAAACGTTGTATTTTGTACTCTTTTTTAAAGGCATCCTGGTTCCTATTGCTTGATTTTTTTCAAATTGGGAAACTTATTTTACAAATTGTGTTCAAGTATGGGAGAACTGAAATAGTTCTGCATACACAGTCAAAAATAAGGGTACAGAAGTATGTTATTTGCCCACCCAGGGTACAGTTTGAACATATACTGTGTAGAGATGAATGTTGCACCTCAAGGTAACTCTGTACATACATTTACAAGGACACATTCCCCCCTCCCCCAAGTACTAAAAGGAACACGTGTAGACACAGTGTCAGGAAACCATTTGTTTTTGAGGGGGAAAGAAAATCAAAGTAGTTTTTTAAAAATAATTTTGTTGAAATGATCTTTAATCAACTCTGTATACTTTGTTAACCCTGGAAACAAATCTAATATAAACAGAACAATCAACCAGCTGACTGCCTGTTTGTCTCAGTGGTATTGGTGCATGCATAGTGAAGTTAACTTATTACATAAAGAAAAAAAAGCTTATAAATGATGTCTCAGGTTAAAATGATGTTGGGGAACCAGGGTGTTCTGATGAAAAACATGTCTCTGAAACAACCAATGTACAGTAAATATAATTCTTTAGAGTTCTTCTGGTCCTTTAGGTTGCAGACCGCCGACCTACAGAAACCTTAGTGCCAGTAACTTATGTCTTTTAAAAATAACAGACATTACCATAACGTACAGTATTGCTGATGACTATGTTTTTGACCTTTACCTTGTTAACATCTGTATAGATGTAATATAAACAGTCATTTGAGAGACACAAAGACACCTGAGGTGGATAAACGCAGAGGCTGCCTTGTGTTTGCATCATGCTGGCTGTATCTACTATTAATAGTTCCACTAACAGCATGTGGTACTATTAATAGTAGATACACTCAGCGTTCTGCTGTAGGCTTGATGCCACCAGGCATCTAAAAAGACTGAAGGCCTGAGGTCACTTACTCATCCAGGAAACCTTGACAGCAGAGCAGAGAAGTAAAAAAAAAAACAAACAAAAAACTACTACAAGACAGTTTTCATTGACCAAACAGAGATGGGAATTCAGATACAACTCTCAAATCAGCATACATTGTGATTAACACAATACTATCTTGCAGCTCTTTGCACTAATGTATCCACTTGTTGCTCAGTTTTACCTGAAAATCTGTAGCAGCTGGTAAAACGTATTTATAGAGCGCCTTTCACAGGTATAGAAAACATCACACAGTGCTGTCTAACACAGGAAAATCAGGTCAAAACAGTATGAATAAGATCAAATGTATTAGTATAAAACAATAGTACAAACATAAGCAAAAGTATCAACAAATTCACTGAGGAAAAACCTGGATGAACAAGAAAGTTTTCAGCTGTTTTTTTGAAAACCTTTAGCGTCAGAAAAACTGAGTTTCAGAGGCAAACTGTTCCACAGTCTAGGAGGCAGAGCCTGAAAGACCCTGTCCCCCTTAGTTTATAGTCTAGTGTGAGGAACAGCCAGCAGGTTTTTAGATAGGGGTCAAAGGTTACGTGAGGCGGTGTGTGAGGATAGGAGCTGAGATTAGTAGATATGTAGCATGGAGTCTGTCTTCAAGGCATGAAAGGGGTGATTTGTTCACACTGGTAAAAAAAAACAACATAAGTCTAAACCTGATCACACATGGATTATTTTCTCTAACTCTGCAGCTGAAAACATTTTCTCTAATTTTGAAATGTTTCTTAAGTTACAGAAGCAGCAAAGAGAGACATTTAAAATGGAGTCAAAGCTAACTCCAAGATTTCATTTATCGGACTTGAAGTAAAAAGATGCAGCTGTCTGTTGGATCTTAGAAGGAAGTTATGTGGGTGCAGTGATCAGGGTTTCTGTCTTGTTGTAATTCAGAAGAAGAAAATGGCTGGACGGCCAGTTGGGTCAGACAGACAATAAGGGTGAGCGACTTGTCCAACTGGTGGGGCTTGAGGGACACATACACGTGAATGTCATCAGCGTAGATGTGATGTGAGATATCAGAGAAAGGCATGAACGATGCCAGCTAAAGGAATGATACAGAAAGAGAATGTTAGAGTCCCAGGACTGAGCCTTGTGGTACTCCAGTGTCAGAGGTGAAGGTTCCTGTCCTCACAGAGAATGCTCTGTTGGAAAGATTTGAAGAGCCAGTCTAATGCAGAACCAGAGATACCAGCCAGAACATTCAGCCTATTCAGTAAAATGTTGTGATCCACAGTATCGCATTCTGCACTGAGGGCAAGCGAATCATAATAGAGCATTTTCTTGCATCAGCAGCCATTAAGAGATCATTGTACACCTCTACCAGAGCAGTCTCAGCCAAGTGCTGCTTATGAAAACCAGACTGAGCTAGAAGTTTCTGATCACCAAGAAAACATTAACAAATTGTTTTTCAAATTATTCATACAATAATTTTTAAACTCTCTATAGGGCAAGTGACAATATTTAATCACAAACTAATACAGCTTTAGCACTATAAAAATTTAAATATGAACCAGTGCATCCATCTAATACTTTCCTCATTTTTATCTTTGATGAAACAAACAAATCCTTGTTTTACAAGTTGTTTTCTGTTAGCTTATTTTGTTAACTTTTATCTTTGCTAACAAAATCCCTCTCTGCTTTAAGACTTGGTCAACCAAACAGAAATTAAACAAAACAAAACAAACTGCTGCTGGTAGCTAAATTAAACATAACCCCCCCAAACTTAAACTCATAAACAGCATTAGAACTAGCAGAATGCTTTATGCTCACATGAATATGATTCTTACATAGCAAGAACTTATTCAGATTTGTTATGTTTGCATATTTTTTATGACACTTTTGTAAAGTTAATTTTATCCCATACATTTACAGCCTACATAAATAACTTTAATTATCCTGTTATTAAGTGTGTTCTGACCATTTATTCAGGGCAAACTAAAGGAACATATCTACCAGATGGAGCTCAAATACAGTTAAAAAATTTAATTTAGGTTTAATAAAAAAAACATGAACATAAACAAGGCTTGAAAGAAAAAGTAACTAACTGATTTGCTAATTGCCCTAGCTCCAGATGCTCTCCTCAGTGAGGTAGCTGATGTGTTTACAAGCGGTAGTTTACACAGGCCACTCTAATCTCTCCTTCCCTGGCGAGTGTTTGTCTAAGTTTTCATCATTCAAGACTCAGCTGGTCCAGGCAGGTGCAAGCCGGTGACTCAAACGGCCCTTCAAATATGCTTTGTTTGGCCTAAATCTCTACCCATGCAGTGCTTTTTCTAAACAAACGTGGCCGCCCTGTGTTTGTCCGCAGCACACACACATGGATGTGGCGCGCTCTCTAAAACACATACACACATTTGCCCTGTGGAGGCCTGAGAACAACGGAGTCACAGCCGTTATGTAATAACTGGTACAGTGCTTCTGTTGGAACACTTCACATTATGCAAGTCCTACTCACACAAATATACACTTGCTTTAAAATGTCCTGCAAAATTTAGTCTTTCAAAAGCTGTTTAGGCGTTTGTTGATCATCTGATGGGGATCAGAAGGTTAAATGTGTAGTGGCATTACACTGCTTCACTAGTACAGTACATGAGGACGCTACTGTAGGTAGATTACAGCCAGCTGAGATAAACAGGAATGGATAAAAAGACACCATTATTGTGGTCATCACTAATGCAGCCATGGCTCGTAAATAAACTTATTATAATGTTTGAACACTGCTGTGTACCACAGTATGAAGCCTGAAGCCCACACTGTTTGCTCAGAGGTGGCTTTAAATTTAATATCCAGCACTTTCAGGGTTTTAATACCTACATGTGCAGCCCCTGTTTTCTGATTGTGTTTTATAGGAACATAGAAGCAAAGCGGTCTGTTTTTCATTCTCATTAACCGACTGATCAGAAGAGAAACACAGAGTTTGATCCTGGGATCGGCCTTCTCAGCCGAAGTCTGGTGGAGGATCTCCCACTAATCCTTTAAAATCACTCATCCCTCTGAGATACAGCCAGCACCACCATGATGACGATGATGATGATGTGTAGTAGCTACATGTAGAAAAGGGAGAGTGGTATTAAAGCAGTGCTACATGAAATAGATCCAGAGAGTCTTTTCTTTAGTGAAACTTGAAAGCGATCATTGTAATGAGAATTGTCGGGACGGTGTGTGTATGGAGGGCGTGTGTGGTGTTTGCTTTATCCTCTAGCGGAGCGGCTGTTTAGACGGCTGGTTGGCTGAAAATCTGTGCAGAGAGGCGACTAATGCAAGGGAATCCTTTCATTTGGGATTTCACTGAAGCCACAGTCAAACTCCATCTGACAGATGTTGGGAGCCAACAAGTTCAAGGTAATTGAAGTCATACTGTATTGTAGTCACACATCTGTTCATTTGATGAAAAGCACTAGACAGTGTGTGACAACTACAGGAGGTGAGCTATACCTTGATTTGAAGGTTTCCACCATCAGATGAGGTGAGTTTCTGGACGTGGATTTGATGTTCATTGAGGTTTTATTGCTGGTCCATCTGGGTGCACCGTAGTTACGTGAGCTAACACTGGCCACCTGTGCGTTAAACGGGAACAGGAAGGAGTAGAGCAGGCTGGGCCGACAATAGACCGGGTATCAATTACCTCTCTATTGTTAGCTATGGCTGTGCTATTATTATAGCCCTCAGTGTGAGACACTTGGCTGCAGTTTTAGTACAGCTCTGCTCTAAGCCAGAAACAACATCATCACATGTACCTGTTTAAAGACTTGGCAGGGGCTACACAAGTTTTAATGTTAATCTGAAGCTTGTATCTTTTACAGATATTATTTTTTTAGGTAAACTTCAGATATTCTGCTTATAAGGCAATTTCTCACCAGGAAAATTGTTTTTAATAGGATGGAAATAATTTAGGGACATCAAGACCAAACAAAGGATGTGACGGAGGAGTGGTTTTAATGTTTCACTGTTGTAGAAGGTGGTAACCAAGCTGCATTAGGAGTTGATTTTATAGAATTTTCCCAGTGAAACCAATGAGCCGTGCATGGGAGGGGTTCTGACATTAGTCCGGGACAGTGTCAGCTGCTAAGGATGTGCTGATTACAGACAAAATAAAATGTATCTGTGTCAGGATGAATAAAGTGTTCTGACAGGAGATGCAAACGGATGCTCACATACCAAGAAGGACTCTCTTTGTACACACACAATTACCAGAGCAAACATGTGCATATGTGCAAGAACACGAACATGGTGTGTCACTGCTTCTGACTCATAACTAGTGTTGATGCATGTTCTCCTGTATGTACTGCTTGTAAAAATATGATTGTACATATTTTTCTTTGGAAAAAAAAAAGAAGAAAATCCACAGTGATTAGTTGACTTTTTGCTGCTTGGAAATCTCCCAGAAGGGTGAGATACAGGGAACCTCAATTGAATCCTGGCAGGTAATCTAAGGAAACAGATGGATTCTCGTTATATTTGGCAGCAGATTAGCCACTTCCTGCCGCTCAGAAAAACCTGTTGTTGCCAACTCCTGTTTGACAATCTGAATATTAGTTCTTGGTTGGGAGGTCTGGTTCGCATGCTGTTAGATTGCCTATTCTGATGAGTGTGTCCTATGAATTCAGTCCTATCTGTGTTTTCTAAGGCCCAGCTGCAGTTGCTGGCCAACCCCTCCACACTGAGATTCTTGCCTCCTTGTCACCCCCGCTGCCCTGCGTATCGCTACATGCCAGCGCCCGATGCCCGGGGAAGTTATCAGAACCCTATTCTGTGCTCCTAATCCTCCCTGAAGTGGAGAGAAAATGTTAAGCAGCACTTCTCCCAGCATTTACTGGATAGATTGAATGAACAGGTGTCTGGAGAAGTAATCGTCTATCTTAAATTGAGCTGCTATTTTTAGTGCATCTCGGCTTTTCTTTGACATTTTCAGGTAATGTGCTGAAGATGTTCAATAGAGGAAATTCTGACTTGTATAACCTGCAGAGATAATAGTGACACTGTGATGTTCAGCATGTAGATTTCCTTGTGTCGTGTTCTGGAAGTGATAGATGATGTTTATCTTTCTGCTCTTTAGCTTCTTCTTTGTTATTAGTTTGTTCAAAGTGATTTTTACTTTTAATACATTACTAACTTTGGTTTGCTGTCATAACTTTTGATTAATATCAAAATATTCAGAATGAACAAAATAAATCCAAAACAACAATTTTCCTTTCCAGCCTGATCCTGTGCAGGGTTGCTGGGGCGCTGGTGCCCATCTCCAGTGGTCACTGGGTGAGAGGAGGGGTACACACCTGGACTAGGCCTAGTGGCAATTTAAAATGGCCAATTAACCTAACATGCTTATAGTCTTTCAGAGGAGATCATACTTGGAGAAAAGCCACACATGCAAGGGGAGAGCATGAAAACTCCATGCAGAGAGGCCACAGCAGGTGTTTGGCCTTTTGCTACAAGGCAGCCATGCTACCAACTGTGCCACCTATAAACCCACAAAAACAATCCTTTCAGAATAAGACCCTGGTTTTAAAAACAAAATTAAATAAGTCAATGTATGAGTGACATGAATCTGTGTTAAAGGGGGTCTTTTGGGAGCCATTTAAAGTGTGTTTCAGTGTAAAAGTTATAAATAACTATACTATCCTATCACTTGTAGCTTCAACTCAGTCCCAATCTTCAAAAAGTCCAAGCAGTCCATACAATGTTACTTTATACCTGTGTTCCTTTTTCTATTACAGATTCTGTGGTTAATTACAAACACAAGTAGTACCAACAGCTAAATGTAGCAGGTCAGGTCAGACTAGGACTTTTTAAATATTTCTGCAAAAATAACAATGCAGTGTGAAAATTACTGTGATTTATGAAATAATGTTTGCATGAATTACTGTCAGAATTTGGAGATTGGAGATGTTTAAAGATGGCAGCAATGCACTCCAGAGTTGGGTTCATTGGATGGTCATTAAAAACTAAAATATGTCTTGTACAGACCGCCCCAACTCCACAATGAATTGCACATCTCCACCCTGTTCATTACTTGATCTCTGGGTGAATATTTAGCTCCTTCTGGTGATGTTTAGGTTTATAAATAACCAGAGAATTCCATCTAAATAACATCTAACTGATAGGACTATAAATGTTTATAATATAACTTATACCAGTTCAATTTTGGAGATCAGAGTCATTTTTAGGTGATAATACACTTTGGTCTTGGCTGCACTTGAACTAGCCATTAGCTATGGTTGCACAATATATCACAAATTCATTTTCACCGCAGTTTCAAAATGTGCAATATCAGTCAGACTCTATTTTTCCAAACAGGCTGTTCAGGAATGAGTAAAATATTCATTATTTATAACTTTTACATAGAAACACACATCAAAATGGCTAAATGTCCCTATAATGTGTATGTATATGACAGAAAGATGAGATGTGATTATTAATTTTTAAATTTTAGGTTTCTCTTTTGCATCTGATTTTGGGAAATTATTCATTTTATGCATTAAAATCATACAGAATTTACTTATTAAAGCCAAGAAAATCAGAATTCAGCAGCAGCACAAGCCTCCAGTGAAACTTTCACTGTCCTTCTTAGTGATTTCAGGCAGACGCTTCATCTCCTGGCACGACTGACTGGCTGGGATGGTGTTAATGATGTATGTACAGTAGCTGGTATTTACCCACTGAGCCAGATTACTCCCATATGATCCAATTACCACTCAGTCTGTGGTGGACTCCGAGGGCCTACAGGGTCACTGCTTAGCCTCATCACTGATTTTCTGCCCCAGTGTTGATGCCAAGATATGACTGCATCTCACTTTTGTATAAAACTGTCAGCCCCTGTGGAGTGTTCACCTCTTGAATCTTTTCAGGGGAGATTTATAACAGTTTTTGTAGCAGTCTGCTGGGACAGACTGGTAGTCAGAGCTGCACTCTGTGAGAGTGTTTTAAATGGATCCAGAGATATGTGGAATCTGGACAATACAAGGATTCAGCAGCAGCAATAAGTGAGCTCATTCATGTTGCTTTCTGTAACATAGATGTATGTTGTCTAGGAACATTATCAGAATCATTTTGTAATAATTAAGGGTGTTAATTCATAAATACTGAGTCTTTGTTTAGGCTCTTTAGCTGTGATTGTAGATGAGAATTGTAGAAAACTGAAAGCAGTAAGATTTTTATTGGAATAAATGATAAAACCTCTCCTGTGGAGCTCTACAGCTCAGACTTCCCAGTAGAAACATTCAAACTGGTTACAAAAAGTAACAATCACATTTTAAATTTTGTGATTTTTTAAATGAATTTTACAATATGTTCAACTGATTGTGAAGATGCCACATGCTCATTTGTTAGGTGTCTACTTTTGATGTATAAATTTATACATCAAAATGTAGGAATTGTTGTCTTCTTTAAGACACAGGTGTCTCACTGCTATAGGAGTGATGGTTATCCCGCAAATCCCCTCAGAGTTCAGAGTGCACACCAGGGCTGGACTGGCCTTGGCATTTTTGATGATGGCAGCCCACCATGATTATTTACAGGGGTGCACACTATGTATTTATTGAGGTACTCAAGGGTGTACTTTGCACTCATGTTTGGTACACACGTCTTGTGAGTCTGTCGTGAGTGTGTGTGCAGTTAAGGCGTTGCAGTGTGTGTGTGTGTGTGTCACTGAGCATATGTGGCTGTATAAGCGCTCCCTAGCAGCGCCCCAAAAATTAAAATAACGAGTTGCTCAGCTCACTCTGCAGCTTGTCAGTATGTCATCACGGGCTGCATGCTTGATACTGAAACGTAACACACTGGTGCCAGGCCATCCCAAAATGACCATCGGCCAACCGTACAAATGCCCGGTATGCTCGATGGCCAGTCCAGCGGTGGTGCATATCCTAAAACGCCATAACCTCTCATCATATTTCAAGCTCGACATTACTCTTCAAAACTGAAAGTTTTTAACTTGTTATAACTTCTACATAAAAAACTCCAAACACACAAAATCTGACATGCAGGACGCCTGGATGCGTCTCATGCAGGATGTTTTTCGGTAGGCTATGACTGCAGTAGCTCAGTAGGTAGAGCGTTAATCTTTCAACCAGAGGGTAGTCGGCTCAAACTCTGACACTTCACCCACATTGCCTGCTGGTGGTGGTCAGTAGTCACCTGTGAATGTTCACTTCTGTGGCTACAATGTAGCTCACTGCCCTCAGCGTGTGAATGACTGTAAAGTGCTTTGTAGTCCATGATTTAGAAAAGCTCTATTCACAGGGCTGCACATATAATGCATGCGTACCAGAACCTACTGCCTGAACGCACATTTGCGGTCTCAAAGGCGCAGCCCACGATCTGACGAGCTTCAAATCCTGTTGCAGCTCAGCCAATGAGTGCTCACATGACCTCAGAAGCTAGTAGACACACATGGCAGGACCTCCGACGCACACACTCACAGCATCTCCATGCAGCACCGCACTGGTAACACATGTGCAGCTTCTTTGACACACTTACAGCAACGGCAACACACACACAATCACAGCACGTCACATGCACGCAACTCACACATGCCCAGCACTGGCGTCTCTTTCTATAATAAAATTCAGCATTTCACTCCCAAATACCTATTGGTATTAATAGATATTTGTTGGAATTTTGGGTGGTTGGAACACTAATCCTCTTGCTGAGTCCTGTCCATGTGGCCAAATCAAACTCTTTATTATGTTCTGTTTTAGTCTGTGCCACGCTGTGTTAAATTGAAATAACATGTTGCCCAATTGGACCCAGACCCACTCCCACTAACATGTGCTTCGTATCAGTGTTTGACCCTGTGGATGGACATTCACAAGTTTTTTAGATTTGTTTGATTGCTGTTTTACCGAGAAGCTTTTTTTTTCACTCTCCACTGTTATTGGCAGAGCAATAACAAGTAACAGAATTACCGAGGGATGAAAAGACAAGAGGGGTTGTAAAAAGATGCTAAAGTACTCCTTAGAGCTGAGCAAAGCTTTGGACGGTCCAGTGATATTTTTTTGTTTCTTGAAAGGAGATACACAGTAATGTTTATTTTCAACACAATCTCCACAGTCTGTCAGTTTAACAAACTGTTTTTAGCAAATGACTGTTTCTGTTCCTGCTTATTCTGCAACATATGAGTGGTTGTAAGATGCACATTAGCTGTTCCTGGACCTGCTGTGGTGCTAGTGTGATGCTGCCAACCTTGTTAAATGTGGCAGAATGTGATGATTCAGGACTTGTCGTACAGCTGTCACACTAAAGCATTTGTCTTTAACACGGCTGTTCAAAGGAACTGCAGTGTTGAACCAGGATAGTTTAGCGTTCTAGTTTCCAAACCTCAGTTCTCCCTTGCTTACAGCATGGTGACTCAGTTCGACTAAATTTCTGAATTTTCACTAATATATTCTGTATTTGTTGAGATGCTTGAGCAGGAGGAGGTGAATAAATCCTTTCTTTTGCTGAAGTCATAAACCAACTGAAGGTATTGATGGAAAACAGATTCCATGTTGCTCCATCTGAGATCACCTAATGTTGAGAAATGATGGCGTTGCAGTGGTTTGTGTCGAAAATGTGACATAATCTGTTCTTTTCTTGTGTTGTGATTGTGAATGACCCTCGGCCACATATTTTAGTTTAATATCTGTAAAATGGACTGAGTTAATCTTATTTTTGTGTTCAGGTTGATTAGCTATGATACCATCTTGAATTAGATTGCCTCCAAGAGCTAATCAGTTGTATTTAATGGGTACTTTCTTAGAGTTTAGAGAAAATTTGTCCCATATGTCATGAAATTTTTTTCTAACAATCTGACAATAACATTGTTGCTTGCTTAGAGTTGCTATTAAACTGAATTAGAATTGATTTATTATTTAAAACCACCCAAATGTCCAGACATCAGCATTTTCTCTTTTGCTGTTTGTCTCTTGGAAATGATGCTGCTTTTCAGCACAAATGCCATGTAATTAACCTCTCTTACAGTCCCAGGAAGGCAGCTGCTGGGAGCCCGTGCAGCACATCTGTCCACTAGAGAGCAGTGTAGCATTAGTCATTGTCAGACCTCAGTTCAAAGTCACTAGAAGGTAGAAACCAAAATAACACTTTGACATCAGCGCAGAATGCGACTAATTAAAGCTAAAAACTACAAAAAAACCCAGACAGAAACCTCCTCTTAACTCCGTATCTGTGTTTTTGAAATGTTTGTGTCATCTGTGTTCCTGGGATGCAGATTGCAAGTAAAGAGATGGAAAGCTGAGACAGCATCAACCCTGCAGGCCTCCTTAGCAGCCAGGGTACTGAATACGTCACTTGTGACATTTTACACTCCCTCGTTTTACTGCCCCATGTCAAATAATACACAACGCACTCGCTCGCTCACACATATGACTACAGGACACACAAGGATGTGCAGATATGGAGGCACACACTCATGTGGATGCATAGACGTATGCTCACACACAAGCGCAGTGTTCAGCAGCTGTCCGGGCAGGCTGGCAGGCAGCTGGCTCCATCAGATAAATATGAGGCTTGTAATGCGACCACAGAGACGGGGCTGATGGGATCAATAAAGAACGGCGCTGCAGGTCATCGGGAGAACACAGCGAGAGGATAAATATGGACTGGCTCATCAGGAAACAGACCAGCGAGACTGATGGGTACAGGACTAGATCTTCTCTCATGTGTTTGCTCTCACGTCTGACACGGATCAGACTGATTTCTTGCTCTGTTCTAGAAAACTTCATAGATTTGCTCTGGTGGTGACCCTCTGCATTAATTCCTTTATTTTTCAGGAGACTACTAAGATGAATACAAAATATGAAATTTTATTGAAGTCTGTTGATTCCTAGTTAATATTTGTTTGCAGCTCTAGTTTTCTAAGCTGCTCCCTCTTTCTATCAGGAGACAGATGTAGCATGTGTGTTTGGTTTATTGATTTATTTACTTGCATTTTTCTTAGAAATAAATTGGGAAGAAATAATTCAATAAAGCATTTTCTATGCATGTAAAAAAATAACCTCCTGTTGTTGCTGTGTTTTGATCACTGACAGTCTAATCAACACATTTCTTGTGTCACAGCTCTAAAAAACAATCAATTTGATCAGAATAAACAGTGATCAGGTGTTTAGGGGTTTTGCCGGGGGGGGGGGGGGGGGGGGGGGGGGGTTCAGCTGCAACCTGTCTGTGTTTAGCTTTAGGTGACTTTTGTTGCTAAACTAGGAGAGATTGTGTGAAGGACCAGCCTTGGTGTCAGATGGTGTCCAGACGTATGCATGCAGGACACACTAGATGATCTTGTGGCTGTTGTGTGTGTCTGCGTGTTTCACTGTCTGCTGCTGACGTTATCCATGACATCAGTTCAGCACGCAAAGATAATCATATGGTGAAACAACAGGTTCTATAAAATGGTTTTAATTGTTTACATCTTGCTCATGTGAACAGGAAGTTATGATCATTTTACTGGTGAATTAGAATCAACCACACTTTAAAAGCAATATCTTATTAGTTGATTTTCAGAACATTTTGATGATTATCAATTACATTTTATTGCTTTTTATTAAATTTAAAAAACAATTTGTAATGTTATCTTTGTGCAAGTGTTCACCATTATCAGGTGTTGGAAAAGCTCAAAATCTCACCCTGAAAGTGCTTGAATTAGATTTGAGTGAATGTGTGAGAACCCTGGGTGTAGTGCAACTCACCTCGCTGTCAGTTGTGTGTATGAGCATTTGTTGCTGATTTGTTTGTGTAACTGTTATTTATTGTACCTAGAAAAACTGGCGTGACAGTGATGCAGGTAGTTTTGTCCCAGTGGAGGGCAGAGGCATATAGCTTTCCAAAAAGGAGGTTCACCAGCATTTGTGATCCATCGTCTTGTAGTTGAATACTTGTTATAGACTGTCCACTCTAAGACACAATATTATTCCCATTACTTAGTCTGAACCACTTCATTCTGTGGAGGTATTGGGGAGCTGGTGTCCATCTCCAGCAGTCATGGGGTGAGAGGTGGGGGACACCCTGGACAGGTCACGAGACAGACAGGACTCACAACCGTTCATACGCTCAGTCACACCTAGGGACAATTTAGAGTCATAAGCTAAACTAACATGCAGGTTTTCAGTTTGTGGGAGGAAGCTGGAGGAATCCCGTGCATTCATATAGAGAACATGTTAACTCCACGCAGAGAGGACGCAGCCGGGAAGCAAACCTACAACCTCCTCACAGCGAGGCAGCAGTCCTTCCAACTGCACCACCATGCAGCCCATATACGGTCATTTTAGATTATAACTGAGTCTAAATCAGTTTTTTAATGTTTCCATCTTTAAAGTTACAGTAAGTTTTATTTATTTTAACCTCACTGCCATTTTCAGTGTTGTTTTAAGTTAAATATTGCCCCAGATAGTGTTAATGTCATACACACCTTCAGTGTCATCTGTCATTTTCATGTGTTTTCGATTGTTTTCCTCATCTTTTTGTGTTCTTTATGCACTGAGCTGTGCACACCTTTTTATTTATTTTTATGTTGTAGGATCAAAGAAGAACCAAAGCCTCAGCAAGCACAGTAAGTAGACTGCATTACCCAGAGTGCTCTAGGCTTTGACACTTCCTGGCAGTTGGCGCTGTGTGCTTCATGTGGCTTTCTTCTCTTTGTCTGGAGGTTAAAAGAAAGAAATGTCATTAATGTCATGGAATAACAGTGATGGAGTGATGACAGCATGGTAACAGTCATCATGTTGTTAGGAACTATTCCTACATCCTTTAGTGAGTTGACATTGTAAAGATTTTTAAAATTTGAACGGCTTACTTCCATGACATCAATGACAGTTGCTTTAACTTGAAACCAGCTGTTTTCTCTCTCATCGCTGGGCTCACACACCTTCCCCTTTGTTCCTGGTTTCTATCTGGCTGCCTATCTTCATCTGCACTCTGATTGGCTTGTGTAGTCTCGTAAAGAAAATATAAATATGGACTTGATGTACCTGTCTTCTCTTCTTGTCTTTTGGGATAATAAGTGAGAAAACCTGACCCCTAATGGTCAAATCAGCTAGACTAAGTGACATTTAGCTGAGTATTGAATGCAGCTCATGTTGTTATTGGAGTTTTAAGGTCTTTTGACTGTTCCTTTGTCTAGTTTAAATATGTCATTTCACCCTTGTGTCCTCTGCTGCCCATCTCACTGTGTTTTTGACACTGTCTCTGGTTGTCGGTGGTTACCACTCTGCCTGTAAACTGGCCCTCTCCTCTACCTGCTCTGGTTGGAGTGGATGAATGTTCCTGCAACTGTCCAGTCCTTAAACTGACCTACTTTCCAAATTATTTCCCCCTCTGATGATGACGACTGATTATAATGTTTCAGCCACGTTTTGCTTATTTGAACAGGTGGTTTCCCTTTAGTGGGATCACCGAGCTGGTAAATAACGTTCTTCAACCCCAGCAAAAGCCCCAAAATGACAAGGAGCCAGAGCCAGATGCGTAAGTAAGAGTGCAGACCCATTACAGTACAGTCCCTTTCAACAGGAACATAGCGACCACAGCAGCTGGGAAGGAGCATCATGTGTTAACTTTATATGTTATGGTACGTTTTGTTGTTTTTAAGTGTATTTGTTAAAGCACATAAAAGATTTTCTTTAAAGTGGTGAGCCATTAGATTCAACAAGTACATAATAAACTGAGAGGAGACACAATATAAATTCCATTTCTATGTAATCAACAAAAAATATGCTAAAAGTTACAATAAATAGACAATTACTTAAAATACAGTAATCATTATTATAGATTAAAGGAAGTCATAAAATTAAATAATAAAAACCTAGTGTTCCTTAAAGGAATTAGCATGGCCTGTTGTTTTTTGTGCCAGCGTTTTAACCTATAAAATCCCATGTTGAGAAATTGTGAAGTTATTGCTGTTTTGGTCAAATCTTCTGAATAATTTTGCAGACGTCTCATGCATTGTATGTATGTATGTCAGAATCTTGCACAGTCTGTTAGCATTCAGAGTGTGTGTTGCAGGATAATCCGTTTCTACCACTTCAAACTGCAGCTCCGTAAAATGAACAGATTTATAGCTATGTTTTTAATATTTGCTCATTTCGGGTGACAGTGGAAGCCATCTTGAATTGGATTAATTTCAAAGATTAATAAGCTGTCGCTCCAATGATTACTTTCTATATGTTTTGTTAAAATGTTAAAATGTGGAAAATGAGAAATTTTGCTAACAGGTAAACAGTAATGACTCCATGTCAATGTTTTAAGAAAAAAAATCATACGCTGTTTAGCACTCAGAGTACGTGTTGGTGGTAAGTCTTTGCTTCTAACACCTCAGATCTGATCAGTATCTGTGAATTGACCAGAGTCATAGCTGTTTCTGTTGACTGTGGCCTTCTTACATTGAACTTCTCAAGTTAACCAGTTGTAGACGTACCACTGATGAGTAGTTTCTGGGAATTTTATTCAAATGTGTCCAGTTGATGAGATATTTAGCTAAAAATCAAATGAGCAGACAGATACAGTTTGTTTTTATGTTGACAGAGTCCTATGGAAGCCCATTTACGATAGATTCTTATCTGATAATTATGAGATTATATGTCATAATTATGACTAGGATTGCTTAATAATTTAAAACTATCTCAAAGTTATGACTTAGAATCTCAGAACTTTGACTTAAAGTAGATATGTGGAGCATTTATGTCATAATCTGAGGTTTTGTGAGGATCCTGGAGCAACACAACAGTCTGATGGAAACAAGAGGTAAGTAAAATACTGTTTTTATTGTACGGTTTTGGTGGTGTGGAGGCGGATCCGGGAGGATCCGTGGGATCCTGGTACAGGACACTTCTCTGAGAGGAGAGAGGAGAGTGAGTAACTGGAGATGAGGATAATACGTGCTGAGATGAGTTTTGAGTGGAGGTCTTACTAGTAGGATGAAGATGGGGTCTTGGGGAGGTTTTGTCTGTCCTGGGTGAGGATGGTTGGAGCGGTGGTGAGGAAGGGAGTGGAGGCAGCTGGCTGGCAGGGGGACAGGCAGACCAGGCGGACATGAGATTGAGGAGGACTCCGGAGGATCTTGAGGTGGACGACGCCGGGTAGATGGACTGGTGGAACAAGAATAGAGAATTATAAAAGTCAAAGACGAGATATTAAGTGGAAGACCTGTGTTTACCACTGGTGAGGTGGAAAAGACTGGCGTCGTCCCTCTGTGGATCTGCTCCTTATGAAGGTCCTCCTCTGATGAAGCTGATGAGCTGCAGCTGGGAGCTGCAGCTGGAGAGGATCTGCCTGCCACGCCCTGAGGGAAAAAACACAGACTGCCTGCAGGCACCCAGGATATGACAGTACCCCCCCCTCAACGGACGCCACCTGGTGGACGAGCGGAGGACGACGGAGCAGACCGCTCAAAGTCGGTGATGAGAGTGGGGTCCAGGACAAAAGAGCGAGGAACCCAGGATCGTTCCTCGGGACCATAGCCTTCCCAGTCTACCAGATACTGGACACCACGGCCGCGGGGCCGAGAGGCGAGGATGCGGCGGACCGTGTAGGCGGGATGTCCGTCGATGACCCGGGCAGGAGGCGGCGGCTCGGCCGGAGGGGCCAGAGGACTGGAACGAACAGGTTTGATCTGGGAGACGTGGAAGGTAGGGTGGACCCTGAGGTGAGAAGGGAGGGCGAGACGCACCGCAGAAGGGCTCAGGACTGCCTCGATGGCAAAGGGACCCAGGAAGCGCTGGGACAGCTTCCGGGAGCCGGACCTGAGGGGAAAGTCCTTAGCAGACAACCAAACCTTCTGGCCAGGGGCATAGACCGGAGCAGGAATGCGTCGACGATCAGCGATGCGTTTGTTCTGGGCAGAGGTACGCTGAAGGGCGGCCCGAGTCTGGTCCCAAACTCTACGACACTTATTGAGGTGTGTACGGACGGAAGGTAGAGCAGAATCAGGGAAGGTAGAAGGAAGGAGGGAAGGTTGGAAACCCAGGGAGGCTTCGAAGGGAGAGAGACCAGAGGCAGCAGAGATGTGAGAGTTATGGGCGTATTCAATCCAGATTAGATGTTGACTCCAGGTAGTGGGGTTAGCTGAACACAGACAGCGAAGCATGTTTTCAACCTCCTGATTGAGGCGTTCGCACTGACCGTTAGTCTGCGGGTGGTAGCCGGACGTCAGTTGGGGTTTGGCACCCAACAGGGAGCAGAACCCCTTCCAGACCTGGGAGGTGAACTGGGGTCCCCTGTCCGACAGGATCTCCGTGGGGATACCATGGAGCCGAAATACGTGCTGAACGAGGAGACGGGCGGTAACCGCAGCAGATGGGAGTCTGGATAGAGCAACAAGATGGCATGCCTTGGAAAAACGGTCAATGATAGTGAGGATGACTGACCTGTTGTTGGAGACCGGTAAGCCGGTGACAAAGTCGAGAGCGATGTGGGACCAAGGACGTGTGGGAATGGCAAGTGGCTGAAGAAGACCAGAAGGGGGTCGATGAGAAGACTTGTTTTTTGCACACATAGCACATGCTAGGACGTAGTCCGTGACATCCTTATTAAGGGATGGCCACCAGAAGTACCGGCGTAGTAGTCCAATGGTACGGCTGGTCCCCGGGTGACACGAGAAGCGAGAGGAGTGTCCCCATTGGAGGACTGCAGGACGGACGGGGACAGGCACAAAGAGGCGCCCAGGAGGTCCACCTCCAGGATCAGGGTCCTGCAGTAGTGCCGTTCTAACACGGTTCTCCAGGTCCCAGGTGAGGGCTCCAATGGTGCATGTCGGTGGTAGGATGGGTTCAGGACCTTCGGGAGAGCTGTCGGGGGAAAACTGACGGGAAAGAGCATCAGGTTTGATGTTTCTGGTACCTGGGCGGTAGGTGATGGTGAAGTTGAATCTTGAGAAGAAGAGTGACCAGCGGGACTGTCTTGAATTTAGACGTTTGGCAGCTTTCAGGTATTGCAGGTTCTTATGATCAGTCCATACAATGATCGGGTGTTCAGTGCCTTCAAGCCAGTGCCTCCACTCCTCCAATGCCAGTTTGATGGCTAACAGCTCCCTGTCTCCTACGTCGTAGTTCCGTTCTGCAGGAGAAAAGCGCTTAGAGAAAAAAGCACAGGGATGAAGTTTACCGTCAGAGGTGTTGCGTTGTGAGAGGACGGCTCCGGCTCCACTGTCGGATGCATCCACCTCCAGAACAAACTGGGAGGTGGGTTCTGGATACGTGAGTATAGGAACTGAAGAGAAGCAGTCTTTGAGGAGGTTGAAGGCCTTCTCTGCATCCGGGTTCCAAGAAAAGATCTGTTTAGTTGAGGTGAGGGCTGTCAGGGGAGAAGCAATTTGACTGTAGTTGCGTATGAAACGACGGTAGAAGTTTGCAAAACCAAGGAAGCGTTGGAGCTGCTTCCGGGTCTCAGGTCTCGGCCATTCCTTGACAGCTTTTACCTTATCTGGTGTGGTCTGTACCTGCCCCCCACTGAAGATATGTCCGAGAAAAGTGATGGTGTGTTTGTGAAATTCACACTTTTCGGCTTTCACGAACAGACGGTTCTCCAGTAGACGCTGCAGGACCAGAGAGACATGGCGAGTGTGTTCCTGGGGGTTAGAGGAGAATATTAGGATGTCGTCCAGATAGGCAAACACAAAGACATTGAGATAGTCCCTGAGGACGTCGTTTATAAAGTTCTGGAAGACAGCCGGGGCGTTCGTGAGACCGAACGGCATAACCAAGTACTCAAAGTGTCCTATGGGGGTCTTGAAGGCAGTCTTCCATTCGTCTCCCTCGCGTACACGCACCAGATGGTAGGCGTTACGGAGATCCAGTTTGGTGAAGATAGAGGATCCTAGGACAGGTTCAAAAGCAGAGGTGAGTAAAGGCAGAGAGTACTTGTTCTTTACCGTGATTTGGTTGAGTCCCCGGTAGTCAATACAGGGTCTGAGACCGCCATCTTTCTTGGAGACGAAGAAGAAGCCAGCCCCAACGGGGGATGAAGATGGACGAATGAGGCCCGTCTGGAGGGATTCATTTATGTACGTCTCCATGGCAGTTCGTTCAGGCCTGGACAGGTTGTAGAGGCGACCTGAGGGGAGTGGAGCCCCAGGGAGCAGGTCAATGGCACAGTCGTAGGGCCTGTGTGGAGGGAGAGAAGCAGCCTGCTCCTTACTGAAGACTTGGGCTAGACCATGGTACTCGGGCGGAACGAGCTCTAGGTCAGGAGGAGGGCTGCTGTGGGGCTCAGGACTCCCAGTATGGGGAACAGCAGAGCGAAGACAGGTGGAAGAACAATAGGGACTCCAGGCTTCGATACGGGACTCAGTCCAGTTTACATGAGGATTGTGTAATTTCAACCAGGGATAGCCTAGGACCACAGGACAGGAGTTGGTGGGAAAGACCAGGAACTCGAGCTCCTCCTGATGGTTACCTGAGGCAGTGAAGAAAAGGGGAAATGTGCGGTGTGTAATAGTGACTAGGGGGTGTCCATCTAGTGCACTCACAGACAGAGGAGGTTCCAGTGGTCGAACAGGGATTTGTAGCTGGTTAACAAGTGTGGGATTTATGAGGTTCTGTTCGGCACCAGAATCAACTAGGGCTTGAACAGGGAGTTGATGTTGGTTATGCTGAAGAGTTATGTTGAGGGTGAATCGAGGTTTGTCAGTGTTGGAGCACCCACCCACCAATAACCTCGGTTCTATTGGCGGGCGGCCCCGTTTGGGTGTATTGGACACGAAGAGAGGTGATGTGAGGGGGAACCACAATACATACAGCAACCTGAGGTTCGTCTGTGAGCCTTTTCCTCAGGGGTGAGACGGGTCTGGCCCAACTGCATGGGTTCGGAGTGGTTCTGTTCGGGTTGGTTATGTTTGGAGCGAACAGCAGGTAAAGGTTCGGGAGCAGGCATGAGAGCTAGGAGAGGTGGTTTGGGTGAAACGACAGGACCACGACCTCGTTCGGTGGCCCTTTCACGCATCCTGGCGTCGATACGACCAGCCAGGCTGATGAGTTCCTCCAGGGTCTTAGGTGGGTCCCGGTAGGCGATCTCATCCTTTATTCGGTTGTTAATGGCGTGCCAGAAGGCCCCCTTCAACGCCACCGAATCCCAGCCAGACTCCGCTGCAACAGTCCGGAACTCAACAATAAAGGTTGACATAGGACGGTTACCTTGGTTTAGGGTCCAGAGGCGCCTGGCAGCAGCATCAGGGTCTGTGTCTCCAGTGAAGGTCTGTTTGAATAGACTCAGAAACAGATTGAAAGGGAATGTCTGTATATTGTCTGTTGTAACGACAGACTCCACCCACTGGAGGGCGCTGTCTCGGAGGAGACCGATTATGAATGAGATCTTACTTTCGTCGGAGCTGAACTTCCGAGGTGATTGACGGAAGACTAGCGAACACTGAAGGAGGAATCCACGAGCCCGGCTTACATCCCCAGAGAAAGGAGCTGGAGAGGGGAGATCGACATCAGACTGTGGCGATGAGGAAGCCGCCGCCGCTTCAGCAGGAGCTCGTTGTGGCTCGTCCGGTATGGGACCGGCTGGGGAAGAAGACACAGAAGAACCAGAGGGATTAACGACGGTTTGACTTACGGCTTCCTGAAGAAGTTGTTTGAGGGAATCGAAGTTTTGAGCCTGGGTCTGGAGCTGTTGGGTCACTATTTGAGTTTGGGTCTGGAGCTGTTGAGCCAGCTGTTGAATCAGGGTTTCATGGCGGCCGAGAGCCGCGCCCTGGTGGGCGACAGCGTTATGGAGTTGTGTCGCAGGATCCAATTGGCCAGTCTTTTCTGTCATAATCTGAGGTTTTGTGAGGATCCTGGAGCAACACAACAGTCTGATGGAAACAAGAGGTAAGTAAAATACTGTTTTTATTGTACGGTTTTGGTGGTGTGGAGGCGGATCCGGGAGGATCCGTGGGATCCTGGTACAGGACACTTCTCTGAGAGGAGAGAGGAGAGTGAGTAACTGGAGATGAGGATAATACGTGCTGAGATGAGTTTTGAGTGGAGGTCTTACTAGTAGGATGAAGATGGGGTCTTGGGGAGGTTTTGTCTGTCCTGGGTGAGGATGGTTGGAGCGGTGGTGAGGAAGGGAGTGGAGGCAGCTGGCTGGCAGGGGGACAGGCAGACCAGGCGGACATGAGATTGAGGAGGACTCCGGAGGATCTTGAGGTGGACGACGCCGGGTAGATGGACTGGTGGAACAAGAATAGAGAATTATAAAAGTCAAAGACGAGATATTAAGTGGAAGACCTGTGTTTACCACTGGTGAGGTGGAAAAGACTGGCGTCGTCCCTCTGTGGATCTGCTCCTTATGAAGGTCCTCCTCTGATGAAGCTGATGAGCTGCAGCTGGGAGCTGCAGCTGGAGAGGATCTGCCTGCCACGCCCTGAGGGAAAAAACACAGACTGCCTGCAGGCACCCAGGATATGACAGTACCCCCCCCTCAACGGACGCCACCTGGTGGACGAGCGGAGGACGACGGAGCAGACCGCTCAAAGTCGGTGATGAGAGTGGGGTCCAGGACAAAAGAGCGAGGAACCCAGGATCGTTCCTCGGGACCATAGCCTTCCCAGTCTACCAGATACTGGACACCACGGCCGCGGGGCCGAGAGGCGAGGATGCGGCGGACCGTGTAGGCGGGATGTCCGTCGATGACCCGGGCAGGAGGCGGCGGCTCGGCCGGAGGGGCCAGAGGACTGGAACGAACAGGTTTGATCTGGGAGACGTGGAAGGTAGGGTGGACCCTGAGGTGAGAAGGGAGGGCGAGACGCACCGCAGAAGGGCTCAGGACTGCCTCGATGGCAAAGGGACCCAGGAAGCGCTGGGACAGCTTCCGGGAGCCGGACCTGAGGGGAAAGTCCTTAGCAGACAACCAAACCTTCTGGCCAGGGGCATAGACCGGAGCAGGAATGCGTCGACGATCAGCGATGCGTTTGTTCTGGGCAGAGGTACGCTGAAGGGCGGCCCGAGTCTGGTCCCAAACTCTACGACACTTATTGAGGTGTGTACGGACGGAAGGTAGAGCAGAATCAGGGAAGGTAGAAGGAAGGAGGGAAGGTTGGAAACCCAGGGAGGCTTCGAAGGGAGAGAGACCAGAGGCAGCAGAGATGTGAGAGTTATGGGCGTATTCAATCCAGATTAGATGTTGACTCCAGGTAGTGGGGTTAGCTGAACACAGACAGCGAAGCATGTTTTCAACCTCCTGATTGAGGCGTTCGCACTGACCGTTAGTCTGCGGGTGGTAGCCGGACGTCAGTTGGGGTTTGGCACCCAACAGGGAGCAGAACCCCTTCCAGACCTGGGAGGTGAACTGGGGTCCCCTGTCCGACAGGATCTCCGTGGGGATACCATGGAGCCGAAATACGTGCTGAACGAGGAGACGGGCGGTAACCGCAGCAGATGGGAGTCTGGATAGAGCAACAAGATGGCATGCCTTGGAAAAACGGTCAATGATAGTGAGGATGACTGACCTGTTGTTGGAGACCGGTAAGCCGGTGACAAAGTCGAGAGCGATGTGGGACCAAGGACGTGTGGGAATGGCAAGTGGCTGAAGAAGACCAGAAGGGGGTCGATGAGAAGACTTGTTTTTTGCACACGTAGCACATGCTAGGACGTAGTCCGTGACATCCTTATTAAGGGATGGCCACCAGAAGTACCGGCGTAGTAGTCCAATGGTACGGCTGGTCCCCGGGTGACACGAGAAGCGAGAGGAGTGTCCCCATTGGAGGACTGCAGGACGGACGGGGACAGGCACAAAGAGGCGCCCAGGAGGTCCACCTCCAGGATCAGGGTCCTGCAGTAGTGCCGTTCTAACACGGTTCTCCAGGTCCCAGGTGAGGGCTCCAATGGTGCATGTCGGTGGTAGGATGGGTTCAGGACCTTCGGGAGAGCTGTCGGGGGAAAACTGACGGGAAAGAGCATCAGGTTTGATGTTTCTGGTACCTGGGCGGTAGGTGATGGTGAAGTTGAATCTTGAGAAGAAGAGTGACCAGCGGGACTGTCTTGAATTTAGACGTTTGGCAGCTTTCAGGTATTGCAGGTTCTTATGATCAGTCCATACAATGATCGGGTGTTCAGTGCCTTCAAGCCAGTGCCTCCACTCCTCCAATGCCAGTTTGATGGCTAACAGCTCCCTGTCTCCTACGTCGTAGTTCCGTTCTGCAGGAGAAAAGCGCTTAGAGAAAAAAGCACAGGGATGAAGTTTACCGTCAGAGGTGTTGCGTTGTGAGAGGACGGCTCCGGCTCCACTGTCGGATGCATCCACCTCCAGAACAAACTGGGAGGTGGGTTCTGGATACGTGAGTATAGGAACTGAAGAGAAGCAGTCTTTGAGGAGGTTGAAGGCCTTCTCTGCATCCGGGTTCCAAGAAAAGATCTGTTTAGTTGAGGTGAGGGCTGTCAGGGGAGAAGCAATTTGACTGTAGTTGCGTATGAAACGACGGTAGAAGTTTGCAAAACCAAGGAAGCGTTGGAGCTGCTTCCGGGTCTCAGGTCTCGGCCATTCCTTGACAGCTTTTACCTTATCTGGTGTGGTCTGTACCTGCCCCCCACTGAAGATATGTCCGAGAAAAGTGATGGTGTGTTTGTGAAATTCACACTTTTCGGCTTTCACGAACAGACGGTTCTCCAGTAGACGCTGCAGGACCAGAGAGACATGGCGAGTGTGTTCCTGGGGGTTAGAGGAGAATATTAGGATGTCGTCCAGATAGGCAAACACAAAGACATTGAGATAGTCCCTGAGGACGTCGTTTATAAAGTTCTGGAAGACAGCCGGGGCGTTCGTGAGACCGAACGGCATAACCAAGTACTCAAAGTGTCCTATGGGGGTCTTGAAGGCAGTCTTCCATTCGTCTCCCTCGCGTACACGCACCAGATGGTAGGCGTTACGGAGATCCAGTTTGGTGAAGATAGAGGATCCTAGGACAGGTTCAAAAGCAGAGGTGAGTAAAGGCAGAGAGTACTTGTTCTTTACCGTGATTTGGTTGAGTCCCCGGTAGTCAATACAGGGTCTGAGACCGCCATCTTTCTTGGAGACGAAGAAGAAGCCAGCCCCAACGGGGGATGAAGATGGACGAATGAGGCCCGTCTGGAGGGATTCATTTATGTACGTCTCCATGGCAGTTCGTTCAGGCCTGGACAGGTTGTAGAGGCGACCTGAGGGGAGTGGAGCCCCAGGGAGCAGGTCAATGGCACAGTCGTAGGGCCTGTGTGGAGGGAGAGAAGCAGCCTGCTCCTTACTGAAGACTTGGGCTAGACCATGGTACTCGGGCGGAACGAGCTCTAGGTCAGGAGGAGGGCTGCTGTGGGGCTCAGGACTCCCAGTATGGGGAACAGCAGAGCGAAGACAGGTGGAAGAACAATAGGGACTCCAGGCTTCGATACGGGACTCAGTCCAGTTTACATGAGGATTGTGTAATTTCAACCAGGGATAGCCTAGGACCACAGGACAGGAGTTGGTGGGAAAGACCAGGAACTCGAGCTCCTCCTGATGGTTACCTGAGGCAGTGAAGAAAAGGGGAAATGTGCGGTGTGTAATAGTGACTAGGGGGTGTCCATCTAGTGCACTCACAGACAGAGGAGGTTCCAGTGGTCGAACAGGGATTTGTAGCTGGTTAACAAGTGTGGGATTTATGAGGTTCTGTTCGGCACCAGAATCAACTAGGGCTTGAACAGGGAGTTGATGTTGGTTATGCTGAAGAGTTATGTTGAGGGTGAATCGAGGTTTGTCAGTGTTGGAGCACCCACCCACCAATAACCTCGGTTCTATTGGCGGGCGGCCCCGTTTGGGTGTATTGGACACGAAGAGAGGTGATGTGAGGGGGAACCACAATACATACAGCAACCTGAGGTTCGTCTGTGAGCCTTTTCCTCAGGGGTGAGACGGGTCTGGCCCAACTGCATGGGTTCGGAGTGGTTCTGTTCGGGTTGGTTATGTTTGGAGCGAACAGCAGGTAAAGGTTCGGGAGCAGGCATGAGAGCTAGGAGAGGTGGTTTGGGTGAAACGACAGGACCACGACCTCGTTCGGTGGCCCTTTCACGCATCCTGGCGTCGATACGACCAGCCAGGCTGATGAGTTCCTCCAGGGTCTTAGGTGGGTCCCGGTAGGCGATCTCATCCTTTATTCGGTTGTTAATGGCGTGCCAGAAGGCCCCCTTCAACGCCACCGAATCCCAGCCAGACTCCGCTGCAACAGTCCGGAACTCAACAATAAAGGTTGACATAGGACGGTTACCTTGGTTTAGGGTCCAGAGGCGCCTGGCAGCAGCATCAGGGTCTGTGTCTCCAGTGAAGGTCTGTTTGAATAGACTCAGAAACAGATTGAAAGGGAATGTCTGTATATTGTCTGTTGTAACGACAGACTCCACCCACTGGAGGGCGCTGTCTCGGAGGAGACCGATTATGAATGAGATCTTACTTTCGTCGGAGCTGAACTTCCGAGGTGATTGACGGAAGACTAGCGAACACTGAAGGAGGAATCCACGAGCCCGGCTTACATCCCCAGAGAAAGGAGCTGGAGAGGGGAGATCGACATCAGACTGTGGCGATGAGGAAGCCGCCGCCGCTTCAGCAGGAGCTCGTTGTGGCTCGTCCGGTATGGGACCGGCTGGGGAAGAAGACACAGAAGAACCAGAGGGATTAACGACGGTTTGACTTACGGCTTCCTGAAGAAGTTGTTTGAGGGAATCGAAGTTTTGAGCCTGGGTCTGGAGCTGTTGGGTCACTATTTGAGTTTGGGTCTGGAGCTGTTGAGCCAGCTGTTGAATCAGGGTTTCATGTTGGCCGAGAGCCGCGCCCTGTTGGGCGACAGCGTTATGGAGTTGTGTCGCAGGATCCAATTGGCCAGTCTTTTCTGTCATAATCTGAGGTTTTGTGAGGATCCTGGAGCAACACAACAGTCTGATGGAAACAAGAGGTAAGTAAAATACTGTTTTTATTGTACGGTTTTGGTGGTGTGGAGGCGGATCCGGGAGGATCTGTGGGATCCTGGTACAGGACACTTCTCTGAGAGGAGAGAGGAGAGTGAGTAACTGGAGATGAGGATAATACGTGCTGAGATGAGTTTTGAGTGGAGGTCTTACTAGTAGGATGAAGATGGGGTCTTGGGGAGGTTTTGTCTGTCCTGGGTGAGGATGGTTGGAGCGGTGGTGAGGAAGGGAGTGGAGGCAGCTGGCTGGCAGGGGGACAGGCAGACCAGGCGGACATGAGATTGAGGAGGACTCCGGAGGATCTTGAGGTGGACGACGCCGGGTAGATGGACTGGTGGAACAAGAATAGAGAATTATAAAAGTCAAAGACGAGATATTAAGTGGAAGACCTGTGTTTACCACTGGTGAGGTGGAAAAGACTGGCGTCGTCCCTCTGTGGATCTGCTCCTTATGAAGGTCCTCCTCTGATGAAGCTGATGAGCTGCAGCTGGGAGCTGCAGCTGGAGAGGATCTGCCTGCCACGCCCTGAGGGAAAAAACACAGACTGCCTGCAGGCACCCAGGATATGACAATTTAAGCAAGAGAGCATTTAAAAAAAATCCAATGTACCACGGCCCCTCCCAAAACATCCGTTTTCCCCCAGTAAAACAATTTCCGTATGTCTTTTCAGCCACTTAGATATTTTATTTTTCCAGTGAAATATACTCGTTCTACTGGACTTATACTCATTGAGGGTCAGAGGTGCAGGTGCGAGTAGGGGAGGGGGCGTGACCAGGTACAGCTCCGTGTGCTCCGGAAGGAACCGGCACTGGGACCAGATCTGAACCACCACACCGCCTACCCCCCATCACATCACAAAGAGTGTGACATAATTGTACCGCAACGCAAAATTTCAGGAAAACCAGAAACAAGGGAATTGTTAAGAAGATTTGATAAAGTTAGAGGTGTATAATTCCAATAGAACTGGTCTGTTGGAACCGGTTCTAAGTCGTAACCAGTTCTCAATTACCACCCCTAACCGAGACCCGAATCAAAGACTTTGGTTTGAGACATCCCTAGTAAAGATCATAGAAGTTTTGCCAAATTCTTACTCTAGGTAAAATTCAGACATTGGATCTTCCAAATAAAATCTAAGATCCATTAAACTAACATCTTGTTCTGTTGATATCCTTTTTTTTTTTACAACTCAAATGTAGAAAATGTAGAGTTTATACTGAATGTGATGGTTTTGGATATTTTATCTCCAGTGGGCTAAAGGAAAAAAAAAATCATCATATCATTGTGCCTAATATATGTATTAATGTAAATCTTTTATTGGAAGATGTTTTTCTTTTAATAATCATTATCACACTGCAAACCTTTCATTAACATAACATTTCAAAGATTTAAAAAGAACATTCAGTCCAGACTAATCCACGAGAGAAGCTTGTGGAGATCTTGTCGTTCACCTTTGCCGCTGAGCTGAATGTGTCTCATGTCCAGGAGAAAGGCTCGGGTTTCTGGCCGAGCAGCCCAGAGGTAAGAGAGCTCTGATACGCTAGCATGAAAGCAGACAATGAGCAGCGTATGATTACTCATCAAGCAGTGTCACCTACATTTGACCGTGTTTGACACAATAAGCAACCTTTTGAACATGCGCTGTCTACCAGCTGCTACAGGAATCGACGTCATGTATGTTTAGTTTTCTTGGTAATGCGTTACTTCTTAATAATTCACTGTACCCGTCTCTTTAACTGTGCAGTTTTACTTACTGACATCTATTCAGTCTGCTGCTGAGAATTAACAAAAACCATAGGCTTAATTTAAAGGACATCGCTGCAGAAGAAGTGGTGTTAGGGAGACTTTACTCATATCTTTAACAGCTCTCTGAGCAGGTGTGTAAACAGAGCAGCTGACCTCTAGTCTGGTGTTAAAGAATCAAATGCATTTTTCTGTAACAGAGTATAAAACAGGATTAAGTAGTTCTTTGATCCCAGGAGACAGAGCCTGTTGAATCATATTCTTTATCGGGTTCTTATCAGTTTAAATCTCTTAAACAACGCTACATATAAGGCTAATCTCTGCTCGGTAAATACACAAAGACGGTGACATAATTAGCCTTTTAATCCTTTTGTTGAAAGCAGGTGAATGGCACTCTGACAATGCAGACTCAGACACACACTCACACACACACACAGTCTTCAGGTGGTGTGTTGTCATTCCATTCAGGCTCTAAATGTCTGGTTGTGAGAAAAGGAAGCATGTTTATCTCAAATGCTGTGCTGTATGTGGTAAAAGGATAGCGCTGCTCAATAATTCACAAGAGCTAATGAATGTTGCAGGGGATATGTGGGGCGAAACCAGTTCTAATCGCCATATTATGAAGTCAGCCCAGTGTTCAGTTTCCAAGGAGACGCTCAATTGACATGTGTCATACAAAATGCATGTGAGGAGCCATTTTTTAGTCTCACTGGATGTGTTAGGAGTTAAGGGTCTACTGTAAGAGGCCTCTGTCAAAAGGGTACTTTACACAATAGACACTGTCTTTACTGGAAGGTCAGGTCCTCTGGTTTTAACCACCTGTAAATAACAGAGAAATCCTTGAGTGTGTGGGGAAATTTTAATCTGACAATATCATTCAGTGTTTCCTGCCTCACCTCCAAGCAGTCCAGAAATAGAAACACAGGCGCCTATGATTCATTAAACACGAGGGAACCTGAGAAAGTAGAATGAAGTGATGTTCTCAAACTTGCAAAGCAGATTTGATACCCAACCCCCCTCCCCCTCGTGTTTTAAGAGGTCTAGTATCAATACAGGAGCTCATCTTTGAAGCATCTGATGTCACAGTGTCTGCTTTTCCTTTAATAAACCAACACACTGCACACTTATATGGATATATCACAACAATTAACATCATATCTGTTATAAATATCTATTTAAACAGCCTCAGTTTGGAGAAACAGATTATTTGCAACTGGACAGAATAGCTAATCTGGGTGTGGAATAATTAACAGGGCGTTTCTTCAAATGTTTTAGCATTTTCATAAAAATGCTGTTTTATACACTTTTAAACCACTATAAAGTTGTAATTACATGGTTATTTACATAGAGGTCTGCAGCAGAAATGGGTTAGAATAATAATAGTTTAAGTCAGAATTATGTTAATGGAATGAAAAACTATCTGCGTTTTTCTTACTGGCTGGAAGTTTATAAAATTTCTGCTGAAATAACAAAGAAATATTACATATATTATAATATAAAGGCTATAAAATAACATTTGCATAAACTGCTTTGACACTTTGGGGACATTATGATTAGTGCTGATTTAATCTTTGCTTCACTGAGCTGAAGCCACTCAAACAGCTGTCTGCAACAGGGGAAATATTCAACAGTTATTATATTTCCACTAAACCTCACTTCAGACGTTGTGAACTACTTTAAGAGATTTGAATTTAAGAAAACAAAAGTGTGTTCACAAACAAACCCTTGTGTACAGGAATATTCAACAAACTTATAATTTAATGTCAGGAATTCAGTCAAAAACATGAAAAGCAAAAAGGTTTGTAATGAGTACAAGTTACGCTGCTGTCAACCATTCAGAAGTTAAAATGGTAAGAGGTGAAGAGCATCAACAGTGAGAACAGAAATGAACGTTAAACTGTGCAACATATCTTAAAGATTCAGAGAGTCTGGAGGTCATCACACTGTAGTCCGTCCATTTCTCTGTGCTTGTTTAAAATAGACAGAGACACATTGTGTTCTAAGGAGGTTGTGTTTCAGCTACTTTACAGGATAAACAGACATCAGCTTCTCCAAGCCAACGATGAGACAAACCAGTGTTTTCATCTGTGTGTGTCTGATATCAGTGTCCATATGAGTGACTTGCATTTATTTCTAATAATAGTAAAGAAAACTCCTTTACACCCAGTACATTTTGTTGATTAGTTTAGATTTGTGTCTGATCAGACGTTCAAATCTAATCTATTACAGGTCTAAGTTTTTGTTGCATTTTTACAAAAGTTTTTTTCTAGTTAGAAGATTACAAACTCATTTGATTTAAAGGTTTTAACAGTGACATGATGGCATTTATGTGGCAAATGTACTTAAAAAAATCAACACAGCTGTGTGGAGGGGTACTATTTTGAGAAGTCTGTTAAATTCAGACATTAATGTCATATATTTAGGTGGAAAAACGTTGATACTGTTTGATGTTGGAAAGCCTATAAGAAAAAATACATATACCATGATTAAAGTATAACTTCAAAACAATATAACTACTGTATGTTTCCTGATAGTATAAATCATAAATTTAAGTAAAAAAAGGTGAAAACTTTAGGTATCAACATGTTAAGTTTACTAGAAAAAAATAAAGATATTTACTCAGATTGTTAAATCATAACTTTGAGAGAAAACAGATTAATTATCTGAGAATAAAGTAGTGAACTCCCAGCTCATTAATATGGTCATTCCTTTGATTTTTCTCAGAGCTGTACCCCTACCATATAGCTGTATTTATTTATTTGTTATCTACACTGGCCCTAATATGCTATCGTAAAATAACAGTTGTCAATCCCACATGATTATTCTTATTTTTTAATTTCTTTAGGCTCACTTGTAGCTTAGTTTACAACATAAATGAATTTGTTTGCACTCCTGTGTTTAATAAAGAGATTATAAATTGGATATAAGTCCCTTTTCTCAGATCACCACACTTCTTTTCTGATTTCCTAATCTCTTCCTTTCTCGTTCACTTGCAGGAAGTTACACCAGCAGTTTGAGTCGTATAAGGACCAGGTTAAGAAGATGGGGGAGGAGTCTAAGCCGACTCAGGACCTGAAGAGCGACGCCCCAACATGTGGGATCTGCCACAAAACTAAGTTTGCCGATGGCTGTGGTCACATCTGTTCATATTGCCAAACTAAATTCTGTGCTAGGTGTGGAGGACGAGTGTCTCTCCGCTCAAATAAGGTAACGATGCATGCTTGTTGCTTTACTATGTCCCACTTCACCCAGACACACACTGACACCCACTGCTTTACTCCTTATATGATCTATGTGTAACTTTGCTGTAAAACATAATTTGTCTAAATTTAAAAACATAATTTTTCATCACAGAACATTAAATTACCTCATTATAATTCACCTAAATCTGAGTCATGGCTTTAGAGTTGCTCTCCATGCTTTAAAGCTTGTAACTGTCACATTTCACCACTAGAGGGAACTCTTCCTCCACTCTGGTGTCCTGCTAACATCTGTAAACCCTGTCCACAGACTCAGTCAAAACTTATTACACTTTAAAACGGTGTTTTTATGAATTGGTTCCATGCAACTCTTTGCTGTTGGACTGTGTGACAGCACTAGCAGGACCTGCTAATGCCATTCACAATCTCTTTCTCCCTGTGTTTTCCACCCCTCCCCCTCCCCCATCTGTCTCCTTCTTTCTGTCCGCTGCATTCCTCCTCTCATGGAATTGCAACAGGAGGACAAAGTGGTTAGCAAATTCTTTTTTGTGTGTTTTTTGGGACTTTATCTGAATACAAACATAGTTTGTAAATTGCTGTGACATATGCATATACACATACAGCAGCCAAGAATGATGATGTCAACTAAAGAAAAGTGCTAATTAGCCTCATCTGTGAGTCTACCATGTTTAGCAGAAAATCAATAAGGAGCTAAACAAGTATGACGTATTGATTTCCCATAGATGACTCAGCTCTAACCTGCTTCAGTGCAGTCAGTGTAGCTCTTCCTGTACAGTCTGTATAAACTCTGGAGGTCAGATACAAACAGGTCAAAGCAGCACAAGCCAAGCCCTCACTAACATGGGTTTCCATTATTCTGTGGAGGATAATAGCTGTGTTACTGTGTTGTACAGATGGTGCTGATATAAAACAGTGACAGCAGGTTGGCGGCCGGAGAGACTGTAGGAAACGGGCTGGGACATGTTCCTTTAAACATCTGGGCCAATATGAAGTGTGCTTGTGTGTAAAATTCTAAACAAAGATAGTTTCTTGAACAGCTTCAATTTGGAGAAATAGAATTTACAGAACAGATGAGCTAATGGCTTGTCCATGCTGCTTTCTTAAAATAACTTCAATCTCCTACATTTCCCAGTCAGTTATCATCTGTTTTCTAAACCTCTTAATTCATAAGGGTCATAGGGAGCAGGTGTCTAACTCCAGCAGACATGGGGCGAGAGGCGGGGGACACCCTGACAGGTTCCCAGTCCATCACAGGGCCCAGTGGTTCATGTGAATGTTATTTTATGAACTTTTAAACTACAGGGTTGTTTTAGTAGACATATTAAGAAGTGACTGAAGACCCCTAAAGTGCTACATATGTATACATGCTTCTAAATAACCACATCATTTCATGTAAATAAACATGTAATTCAGACTTGACCGTAGCATACAGGTTTACAGAATAATGTTGGACTGCTCTGAGATGTTGAAAACTGGAGACATTCTAAGGCATCAACCCTCTTTTTTTGTGGTTGCGCTCAGACCATCAACTGTATAGTGCAGCCAGTCATGTGAACAAGTCACTACCCTAGTGGGTAACACATTATCCTGGCAGCTGTGACTAATCGACGGATGGTTTAATGTTGGATATACGAATTGTGAAGTTAAGGAAGGATTTTAATTTCCCCTTACATCATGCCACAGGTAAACCTACAGTAGCTGTCCTCCTGTGACTGAGACGTGACCAGAGTCTGGTGTGTGTTATATGTGTTCACTGAGAACCCCCTAAATGCCATGCTGTTGGACGTTGAGGAGTTGTGTTTTTGTCCTGCAGGGAGCCGTTTCACTACTGGACGAGGGTCACCAGTAAACACGAGTCACATGTTAAATGTAGCACCAGCAGGACAACGTGTGCACAGCTCCACCATCTCCTCTCTGGGTTTTCTTTTACTGATTTTACTGAATCTTGTGAACACACCTGGCTTGTCTCCTTGTTATTTGGGTTATACAGTACAGCACCACAACTATCCATGTTTGAGTTAAACTCAAAGATCTTTAAACTATGACCAGACACGCACAGTGTTTTGTCCTTCAGGTGGGCGTGTCCTAGTGGCTTTGATTTCACTTTAAAACTATTTTTAAAAAACCCTGTCTTAACAAATGGCCATAAAGCAGGTTGAAGCTGCTTGAAGCTAAAGTTCCACTCTTGGCTATTTCCAGTATTAGTTTAAGAATATCTGAGACATTTCTCTTGTTAAAAAAATAAAAATTAATCTCAAATAATTGATCCAGGTGTTGACTTTTGTTGATTCAAGCAGTAGTTCTTACCTTGCTGCTGTAGGCTCAGATATTATTTTCCTTATACGTTTAGTTGTAATTACTCATTTAGTGCTTAAAAACATCATTATTGTTAGTGGGGGGAGTAGGCGGGACTTTCAGCTCCATATCTCTAATGTGCAGATTCTGGCTCACAAAAACACACAGGATGACTTTTTTTCAATGGGAGAAAGCAGAGGCCTCGACTATTTTCCTTATAGTCTATGTCTCAGACTAGCCGTTAGCTTATCATTCCTGTGGGAAGTTAACTCTATTTCTATGAACTGAAGAAGCTGTCCAATTTGTAATTATCTTTGATATTTTACACAGAATCACACTTTTAAAAAGCTGAAATCTCCTTGAAGGAATTCTTGGAATGTGTCTGGAATGTGGAATACTTTATTCTCACTGGGACACGTAGCTGAAGACCTGAGAGGGAAATGCAGGTGTACGGATTTGATCAGAGGAAATTGTGGCTCCTTTTAGAAGAACTTAGGAGTGTTAATGTGTTTGATATGACACCATAATTATTGAATATATTTTGCATGTGTGCCCTTTGATTGTGCATTGCTTCATCAAACTTTAACATGCTGGTTTGCAGCAAAGAAGCAGCGTAAGTGTTGAATCAGGAAGCAAGAGTTCAGATGAGTATAGGTCACTCAGAGACAGAGTCAGCACAGAAGTGAGCATCTAAGGTGACAAAGTTTGCAAAAAGAACATTTCGTATTTGTTTTTATGCAAACATAACATGAGTTTTAGCATCAATATAATACAAAAATAAACAATCCCAATGCCTGTGATATGCACGTGTGATTGTTTTTGTGTAACCGTGCTTGAAGGTGCAGAAGGACAAAATCTGTGTTTATTCAGCCACAAACAAAGAGACACATTTTTGTGTGGCCAACAATCTTGTCTGAAAGCTTGTGTGTCAGTGAAAGAGGTGGTGTGGTGGTGAGATCTGCTCTTTTTCCATCCGTCTACTCTTTCCTTCTTTCACAGATGGTGATAGTGTGGTGAGAGAGCTCCTGTTCTGTGAAACACTACTGAATATTCACGAGTCTCAGTGTGTGTGTGTGTGTGTGTGTGTGTGTGTGTGTGTGTGTGTGTGTGTGTGTGTGTGTGTGTGTGTGTGTGTGTGTGTGTGTGTGTGTGTGTGTGTGTGGTAGCTAGAACTACAGGGCAAATGATACACTGTGGTGACTGAGAGCTAAAGAGCTGGGAAATTAATTACAATTTTTGCAAGATAAAGGGTTGAATGGCCCCTGTATTCTATCACAACAATCTTAGATATTAAAGAAAAGATAAAATTGTCTTTTTTTGATAATCATCACTTAGTGAATGTGTTTGGATGTTAGCTTATACAGGATGTACTCATAAGAGCAGCTTTTCAGAATAAAATAGATGTCCTTTGATGAAGATAAAATGTGTATCACTGTTGTGAAGTCTTTGGAATCCTCACTTGCAGGGCTTCCCATGATTTCCTCTGATGTAGCTTCAAAAGGGCTCAAGGAATCAATGGTCTGCAGGGAGGAAGTGATTTGTGATTAAAGCAGTTTTTGTAGATGTTACATGAGCCTCATGGCCTCAGCATTCCAATCAAAAAGCAGGAGGAGGACTATTGTATTTTACTGGAACAAGTTTCCCTAAAAGATCATTTTAGAAGAAATCTTTTTCACATTGGCAAACGTTTTTCACCTCTGTTAGTTTATATCAGCGCCAGGTCAAACTAATTGATGAAAACGTTCCTTTTTTAATAAATATTTTCCACCCCTCCCAAAATGAGAGATTTTTTCAAACTTTTTTGGCCTTTAGGACTCTTACAGTTCAGATTGGATGAAAACACAGAATAACGAGACTTTTAATTTATAGAGAAGATACCAGCAGACAGACCCACCTGGTTGAAGGTTATTGTCTATTTAAAAAAATGATTCAAAACTATCATTTTGTTGTTTCTTCTGTTGAACCAACCTCATTACAAACCTTGAATTAGGTAGCATTTGTTAGTATTTGGCATCAGTACTCAATATCGGTAAGTACTCGACTGTAAGTACTCATACTTGGTATCAATAAAGAAATAAGTTTACGTATACAGAAATAGAGTTTTCTGTATATTGCTGTAAAATGTCTAAATTGTATTATTTGTTTTGTGTTTTGTGAGTGTCTCCTTGCTATTTTCCCTGCACCTGTAGTGCTGCCCCTTGACCAGGTCATCGTTGAAAATGAGAACTGGTTGTCAGTTGACCTGGACCTATAATAATAATAATAATAATAATAATAATAATAATAATAATAATAATAGCAAATTTCTATGAAAACTAATGCAAAATTGATGGAGGTGTGAAGGTTTATTTTAAAAGTCTCTTAGTGGATGTTAGCTCATTTGTTCTGTCAGAGAGAACTCTTTCTTTAAACTGAAGCTGTTCAAGAAGCTATATAAACGAATGAATAAATGTAATTTTTACACATAAATACAGTTAAAATGGCTTTAATCAATTTGTTGAGTGACATGATAACAAAACAACAGGCCAATCAGAATGATTATTTCCATGCATATTAAAGCTAATAAATCCAGGCTGTAGGTCGTCTCTCGTTTCAGTTTTGCGTCCTGTCTTGTGTCCTGCGGCTGTTTGACAACAGAGGGCTGATAATGACAACGACAGTCAGCATTTATTGAATAGGAGCTGTTCTGGGTACAGCCTGAGTCAGGGATGACGTAAAGTGTTCCTGTGAAAAGCAGGCAGACGTAAAACAGCCAGTCGGTGTTGATGTGTGTCTGCTGGAGGAGAGCAGATCTCCTCAGAAAAAACGAGCCTCCATCAAACCCAGAGGAGCTCCGGCCGGTTCGGACCTCCGCTCACATCTGACGCGGTTTTTTTTTCTCCTTCAGACTCTCAGAGCGGCTCTGAACGATAAAAACATCAAATCCGTTTTTTTTTTTAAATTGGGTAAGCGGGTTCGCGCTCGTTTCCTTCATGTTTCGAGTCGGAGGAGGTCGGTAGTGTAACCTTCAGGAGATTTCTGCCGCTGTCCGAGGTGCTGAAGGTTGGAGCTTCGGTTCAGCGCCGGGAGCTGCGGACAGCCTGCCCCGCGTTTAAGGACCTACAGACGGGCATCTTTCCGCCCAGGCTCGGTGCCTCCAGTCAGCGGCACCATGGGTAAGCTCAGCTGGACGATGAACCGGTAACCAGCTCCAACAGGGAATGAGACGTGCAGAAACCCGTTCTCATAGCCCGTCTGTGTTTACGGTTTTCGGTGCATTTTAAAAAAAGAAAAGTATTTTCCAAACCGCACGTATTTATTTAGGTCATGGAGAGGCTGCAGGGTTTGACAGACGTCAAAGTAAAACAGGATCTCTACTGTATTCCCTCCTCTTTCCTGTGTAGCTGAACTTCAAACAAGAAACATAAATATTCATCAAGTCTATTATTATTACTGGGACTCAGACTAAAATTAGAAGCTCATTAAAATGTAATTCACCACGTGCAGGCTGTGTTAGGAGCATGTGAATGTAGGATCTCTCCTTTCATTCTCATCTGCTGAATAACAAGTCACACACATATATTCTGATAGCTTTCTGCTCATTATTTCTAACTGGACATGGGAGTGGTGATTTCAGGTGCATTCCGTAGTGAAGGTGCTATTATGCAGTTCTAAAGTTGGATCGCCCTGCTGGCTCATTGTGATGCCCGTCACTGCCACTGTCAGCTCATGTAGCCCCCCAGCTGTGGCAGTAATTTGCTCTGGGGTGTAGTAGATAGGATACCTATTGATGCCTGTGTTCTGGAGCTGGAATGGGTCCAGACTGGGATGTTCGGAGGAACACTCCACTCCCAGAACAATGAGTCTTTAATGAGCGGTTCAGTTCACCCCAGTTCAGGTGAAGGAGAGACACAGGAATGCAACATGATACCTATGACAACCCATTAATAATACAGCTCAGACCATGTCTACTTTTGACTTCAACTTTAGATTAAACGATCATCATTTTTAGTTTTTTACTAATAGCAACAAAAAGCATGCTGATGGTTTGTGTTTCATTTTAGACCACTAATATATGTCATGTTTTAAAGGAATAAAATCACTTTATAGACTTTTAATTTGAACCAGGAATAAGAGAACCAAAGGCTGACTTTAACCTTCAGCGGACTTGTCATTGAACATGCTGATATGCATGGCAGCATACTGCTGATTCACTCTAAATCCTGGCTGATGTAGTGGTGTAGTGCAGCTTAACGGCCACAAGAGAGAGCTCATTGTTCTGTCTTGATTCAAATCTAGACCCAATCTGACCGAATGGCTCCATTTAGAAAAACCTGAATGGGACATGTCTGTGTATCGGTGAATGTTCATGTTGTTCTCATGGTTGTGGCTGTGGCAGGAGCAGTCATATTCATAAATCACTAACAGTACATTTTGTGAGACAACCTATATGCCGGGTAATGTTTTATTATTTGTTCTCGCGTAGTCTCTGTCTCTGGCAGCCACCTTCACAATCACATCATTTGAGAATTTTATATTTTCCAGTATCTGTGTAACTGCCCTTGTTCTGAAGCAAGGCCATTAAAGGAAATTATTTATTGATTCCTTCATACTGGTGTTTGTTTTCATTATTTCAGTGCCTCAGTTAACAGCCTTCAGTACATTTATTAGAGTGTAGGTATTCACCTGATGTTTGCGTTATGCAGCATTGCAGCAATGTGCTCCCTCCCCACAAAAAACACCTCAAAACAACATTTAGTAGGCCATGCTCAAGGGATGGAGTTCATCCTCACATGAACTTTAGGCTGAGCACAGACAAAAACACCTAAAAATGGAACATCATTCTGTTAGTGTTCCAAACCCAGAGAGGTTGTTGTTTTTAACTTTATTAGAAATAGAATTGGGGTTTTATTTATGAACATAATATAATGTGTTAATGCAGTTCAGCCTGAATGCTCTATGAATATATTTAAATGAGATAGAAAATACTATAAACGTGCACCATCATTAATTCTGCAGTTTATTGATCATTTTAGGTATGATTTGGCGTGCCTTTGTTCTAGAGTACTGTGATCCTTCTGAATTCTTATATATATTGTCTAAAATGCTGTCAAAACAACTGTTTGCTATTTGCTTTGTTATTTAGGTGCAAATTAAAGCCATTAATACAAGTCTAAATGCATTTTTAGAGGCCTGTATGTTTTGAAATCTAATTTTCTACCAGCTAAACCCTTCCAGATATTTGAATGTCACTTGCAGTCAAGAACAATTCATACTGATGGATTATTGATTACCCTAATAAAAGTGAACCTTCACAGTCTTTTAAATACCAGTATCACAATTAACAAAATTAGTCATTATACAAGAATAAATAAAAAACAGCCAGCATTAGATGTGCTTAACACTGAGTCTGAATAGTGAACAGCTTTCCTCCACTTATGCAGGTCCAGGTCACGGGGGCAGCATCCCAAGTGTCCCCCAGACTGTCCGCTCCCCGGCCACCATCACTAGCTCCTCTGGAGGTGTTCGCAGGCCAGCCTGGAGATTTTCTTCCTCCAGCTGGTTCTGGGTCGACCCGGGAGTCTCCTGCCGTCGGGACAAGTCTAAAACACCTCCCCAGGGAGGTGTCCAGGAGGCATCCTGATTACAAAACACATATTGTCTATATTACCTTTAATAAAGGGATCTTCATGCTGCTAAAAAAACACCAACAAACAAACACCAGTTAACAAACACCTGTAGTGAAAATATGAAGAGACAAACTAAAATTATCCAAACAAACTAAAGGCAGAACACCTTGCGACAAATTGGAATATACGGTAGTTGCTTATTGGTCATTTGGTCCACACTGTATTCACACTGCGTGCTGTGTCGACGATAAAAGTGTGAATCTCGTCACAGTAAGCCCTCGTGTCAGTCAAACAGCTACAGCAGACCCCAGAGCTCGGTCAGCAGGCCACCGTTCAGTCTGCTAACTTCAGGAAAAACGGGTTCTGAGAATGAAAACGCTCACAGTCTGTCAGAACTATACACATTTTATATATTCAGTTCTATTCTGTTACAATCATGTGAAGGGTAATAAGCCTCTACCCACACTTTACTCTGTCTATAGTTTGTGTTATTTCCATTGATCTAGATTCAAAAATTGTTTATGATCACTTGTTTGGTTATTAAATTAATTATGTTTTTATGTGTTTTTGTAAAATGCAATGAGGAAAGCATCTTTCTGTCAGATAAATATCTTTCTGTCACTCATGGTTCATATTGAACCTCCAGTCAGCTGTAGCTTAGTTAGATATGAAGCATAAATACTGCTCCCCTAGTGGCTGGCTGCAGTACATGCTTTAAGCCCCACCCTTCCATGTAAATAAATGGGAAATTCTCCTAAATAATTAAAATAATTTTAAAATGTATTAAAACTAAAATGTCAAAATCGACCTCAGATGATTGTTTTAAGGTGTTGATTCTTCTCACCTTCCTAATGCATGTTCAAATGCTCATGTTCCTTTTACTGTTAGATGTAGTTCATCGATGCTTTAAATCCCCTGATTGCTGGGTGAGTCAGCTCCACAGTCTGAGTGTCCTTACTGGCATGGCACAATCTGTTAATGGGATATTTTGGTTTCACCTTTTTACAGCAGAAGCATTGGGAGACATGTGGTCCATCTTTATATATGGTGATAGTCCAGGACTAAATTATTAAAGACCTGAGTCCTTTTAAGCTCCAACATTATCAACATTGTTTTTGATATCTCTATCGTTTGTTGGCTTTCTACCAGTCCTCTTAATGTTTTTTTACCTTTTACATTTTTCCTCTTAGTCTCTGCAAATCCATCCTTTGGGCCACTGCAGCCACATGACCCAGCACAGTTTTAGTGCGATCAGTTAATTTACATATCAGTCAAGTCAATTCAGGGTTAGCTCATACCATTAACGGCAATGAGTCACCACTGGGACTGTACAGGGAGGGAGCATTCTGTACCGCAGAATGCCTTGGCTGCCTTTTTGTCTCATTTAGTTTCTGGTAAACTTTGTTTAGTCAGAAAAACTTGGATCACTTTAACCCCCAGTCATCAGTTTAATTTATTACCCTCTCAGGTCATTAAGGACAAAAATGTACTCTTCCATAAACTATTATGAAACATTGCAGATACATATTTTTCAGGATTTTTTTTTTGTTCTTTTTTTTACAGAAAGCTCCCTACCAAACATTCAATTACTTGGAGGATGACTGCACATTTAGTAGTTTTAAACAAGGCTGAAGTTGTCTATTAGTTTTATGGAGAAAAAAATAAAAATGTTAACTGTAATATTTTTATAGCAGTTTAATTATGTTATATTTGTTTTCCTGAATTTATAAAGTTAGTGGAGTGAGCTGGATGGGACTTCACGCAGAGCAGAAAAACCTTTACTTTTACAGTTTCGTTGAATATAAATGGCATGTTAACACATAAACAATCAAAAACATGATCGTTTACTGTTGCCTTTCAGTGATGAGCACTGTGATGTGAACACCTGTAGTCCTCTGATGTTAAAGTTTGCTTCAGAATGTAGTAATGTGTCTGGGCTCTCACCCATAGGGCCAGCCCAATCTAGTTACATGGCTTATCCACCTGTGGACCCACCACTTGCAGGGGGAGCATGAAGGATTCGGTGTGTTGTGGGTCGGGTGGCAGACCGAGGTGGGAACTTTGGTGGTCTGATCCCCAGATGCTAAAACTGGATACTGACATGGAACATCACCGCTCTGGAGGGGAAAAAGCCAGAGCTTGTGGAAGAGGTTGAATGGTACCATATAGATATATTCTGACTCACCTCCACAGACATCATTAGATCTGGAACCCAAGTCCTTGAGAAGAGTTGGACTTTTCCTCTTTACTGGAGTTGCTCCCGGTGAGAGGCAGAGGACTGGGATGGGCTTTTTGTTAGCCCCAGGACTCCCTGCCTGGGGTTTACCCCATGGGACGAAAGGGTAACTTCCCTGCCTCTTCAAGTTGGGGAATGGGTCCTGACTGTTGTTTGTGCTCATGCACCAAGGAGCAGCTCAGGGTACCCGCCCTTGCTGCTTGGTTCTCCAACTGGAGACTCCATAGTCCTGCTGGAGGACTTCTACACTCATGTGGGCAATGTCTGTGTGACCTGGAGGGGTGTGATTAGGAGAAATGGCCCTCCCAATCTGAACCCGAGTGGTGTTTTTATTGAACTTCTTTGCAAGTTGCAGTTTGGCCATGTTCAAACATAATAATGCCCATCTGTATACTTATGACCAGGTCAGCTTATACCACAGATCGATGATTGACTTGTTAGTTGTTTCATCTGACCTGTGGCTGCATGTTTTGGACACTCGGGTGAAGAGAGGAGCGGATCTTTCAACTGATCACCACTTGGTGGTGAGTTGGACCAGATGGCAGGGGAAGATGCTGATGGGTATTATGATGAGGAACCAGAGTTGAGAGGAAAAAGTCTTCGTCAGGATACTGGAGAGGGGGGTTGGTAGATATTGAGTAGGCACAATGAGGTTTGAGTTTAAGTATCTTTGGGTTTTGTTCACAAGGGAAAGAGGGAGCAGGAGATGGACAGGCATATTGGTGACTCAGAACCGCTGTTTCTCCACATCAAGAGGAGCCAGCTTAGGTGGTTCGGGCATCTGGCGAGAATTCCTCCTGGACCCTTCCCTGGGGAGGTGTTTCAGCATGTGCTGCCGGCATGAGCGCCCCCAGGTCAATCCAGGACATTCTGGAGAAATGATATCTCCAGGCTGTCCTGTGAATGCCTTGGGGTCCCACTGGAGGAGCTAGTGGAGGTCACCCGGTCTGGTATTCCCTGCTTGAGATGCTGGCCTCGTGATCCGGATCTGGATAAGCTGATGAAAGTGAGGCGAGGCTGCTTCATTACAAATACAAACATACCGAATGGGACTGGAAGCAAACATGTATTGGATGGACTCACAGGCCTAAAATATAACACAATAATATACTTCAATCTACATTACATTCTGATCATATTAAAGGCTGCTGCATGTGTAAAATATTTCATTACTCACCTCATAAAATAAATAGAAATAAAATAAAAGTTGATGTGGTGTGAATTTTTTTGCTTGTTTTTCAAACTAGATACGTTTTTTTCTGTTTTTCAAACATTAAAATTCATAATAAAATATAACTTTCACTCAGCAAGAGTTGAATGATGCTCTTATGTTGCAGCTTTAGACACAGGGACACACAAATCACTCCATTACAGCTCATCATAGGTTGAGATAAGCCCCACCTGTTTATTTCAAAATGACCAATCTGCCTTGTATCCCCTTCAGGTTATGTGGGTATGCAACTTGTGCCGAAAACAACAAGAAATCCTCACCAAATCAGGAGAGTGGTTCTACAGCTCGGGGCCGGGTCCGATGCATGGGGTGTTTGAAGGTGGACCACAGGGGAAAAAGGCCAAACTGCAGGACCAGTCTTTATACTACGGAGCCTCAGTGGACCTGATATCAGCCTCAGACAGAAGCAGACCTCACGGTGGGCACCTGCCCCGACAGGCATCCCTCGACAATGGTACAGGGCTAAGGTACTCCGGGCCTGGTGACACACCCCTAGACAGGTCAGTTTCTTGTGTTCTGCATGAATTAGAGCTGTGTGTTTGTGTGTGTGTAAATTAAGTGGTTATTTTATCATTGGATGCACTTTCAGAGATTTAAGTGAAGCTGCATGATTTGACTGTGAAGATCATTTTAGCATTAGCACTGATCTATATGGCTGTGTATAGGTTATGTGAAACATTGATTTGAGCCTCGCAAGCCAGGCAGAAAGACGCAAAAAAATGCTTGTACATGGAGACTATAATGCCTATAAAGAAGACAGAGGCATAAACTCTGTATCTGGCTCTAAGTCAGCAATTTTTACAACAGTCATCCACCCACTCACCCTCTCTTCATCTCACACACACTCACTCACACACACACACGTTCCTCGCCAGCATACATCAACACAAATAATTGCCTGTCTGATTCAGCTGGGATAGGGTATTACCACATGAAGGGGAATTGCAACCAATTGTGTTCTATTGTTTTTTGAGAAGTGTCATTCTTTACTTGCATAATTCTGTTTTCTCCTCAGGTGTGGTTTAGAGCAGTTCAGATAATGACAATTATTACTCAGAAATGTATCTTTAAAAAGCAGCGTGAGCTACGTGCGATGCAGAACATTGTGTTCTTTTATCTTATGAGCTAAAATGCCCTCTCGGAGTAATACACCCTCAGATGCTGACAGCACAGACAGTGTGTGCTTGGGAATCTGCTTTCCTGCTTCTTGGTAGTGGTGTCAAGTAGTTACTGTTATGTCCACATGGGGGCTCCTACTTCTTTATTTCTTCAAGAGGTTTATAGTTGAGAGCTTTAATGCAGAAATTTGATCAGACAAGGTTTTGTATTTATATCTTTTATGCATTTTTTAAACTTGTGGTCAAATTGTGAACTCTCCTGTGTGGATTATTACTGGATAGGAGAGGAGAGAACTATCTTCAGCTGCTGAACTATTGTAGTAAACCTTTAGGAGCGATGCAGGGATGACTCATACGCCTCACATAGCATAGGAATTATATATTAATTGGTTGTATGGTTTTAGGGCTGGAGATAGGAAAAAATACCTTGCATTGGCGTAATTTACATTAGCAGAGACAAGAAACAAAAAAAACTAGATGGCTGAAAATCCACAACACAATGCAGATGATGGATAGCAGAAAGTCCATTAATAGAACTCCCACTGCATAAGCACCAGAGCCCACTGTCATTAATCTTAAACAATGTGTAAATTAACTCCTGAATCTGTTCTGCTAAAGAAAGGAGGGGAAATGCTGACGGTCTATTTTGTACGTAGAAATAACTTGGGAAGGCTTCTAATTTGTCCAGATCTCGGAGGTGTCATTTAAATGAGCACACAGATACAGCAGGACAGCTGCAGCGTCGGGTTGGAAAAGCAGTTATTTTCTCACATTTTAACACCTTCAGCCACCGACTAGTTTAAAGGACAAGATAAAACTCGATTGAGACTGCCCTTCATTACCCAGCCTACTTATAAAGAGCTGTGCTTCCTTTTTCACATTTACTGTATTTCATTTAATCTGTTGTGTACAGTTATGTTCCAGGCTTCAGTAATAAATAACCAAAAACTGAAAAGTCCTCTGTTCGACTCATATTGAATCGACCTATAACCCAAAAGTCAGCACACGTCTGTTTCTAGCGTTTTGTAACCATTATTTGATGTTTTCATTCCAGCAGTTAAAATGACAGGTAAACAGAGAGGTGTTTTTCACATCAGGCATGTTGACAGGACTGAGAAAAATGCTATAATAAAATGTATAATGTTCCCCCGGGTGTTTCTCCTGCTAGCTCACAGCAACATTTAAATGGAACAAAAAAATCTAAGTTTATAATGTTTTAATAGATTATCACAGGATCAGAAATGGTAACTAAAGGATAAATGAAGCCTGTAACCAGAATCCCATCTTCTTAAAACAAAACATTTATTTAAACATTCTTTCAAGGACTCGATATTGTAGTCTAACTAAAGTTGTTGAACAGTAGAGATGCACCAAACAGTCGTCTTATGACTAGAATCAGCTGATTTTAAGCATAACTGACTTCAGTAGTGACCAGCTGCAGGTTAAGCCTCCAAAAGTATTTTATTTCCTATTCCTTGAATATCTGTGAGGTGTTAACACGCCTTCTTGTTTTCTGTGTGAGACCTTTAACCTACATGCAGGTTGACTAAAGTAAAATATTTATTAGTTATGATTATCAAACTGTTTGATGTTTGTATAGTTAGAATAAAGTTAAATGATTTACCACTCTTAACACATAAATATGCATTTTGACATATTTTAAGTCAAGGATTTAAACTGTTTTATACATTTAAATAAAGGTGCATGTTAATATTTAATATACAAATAATAATATTGCATCAGCAGATATTGTAATTATTTTAGTTTGTGAATATTATTAGTACATTGTCATCACTTGGTGCTGTATTGAAGTAAGTGTAGATATTTTGTTGTTGTTGTTGTTGTTGTTGTTGTTTTAATCCCTTATTAGCATTTTGTTAAGAATTAGAGTTGCACCTAAAAGCCAGCTGATGTTAGGAATTGGTCAATATTCAGATTGATCAGCATGTTTGGTAATCTGAAACTTAAAAATGTGTTTTTTTGAGGTGGGTCTACAAACGCATCAAGCAGGAATGAAATATCTGGCTTTTTTCCAGTCTGTGAACCCATCATTTCTAAGCTAATCCATGCTAGCAATAACATCTTCCACGTGGATGTGTTTGCTTCAAGAATCATGAAAGAAATGTTCCAAGCTAATCAGAAATGATTATTAATGCTGCATTTATTTAAATTATAGTTATTCAGATAAATCAGAATTGGGTGTCAGCAGGTCAGACTCAAGTTGGTATCGGCTCTCAGAACCAGAATCGTTCCATTTCTCTCTCTTTAGTTCTGTTGATGTTGTGTTTGCACTGCAGCAGCATTTGGTTCTTTGGTTGAAAAAACTAAACAAACAGTATTATTCTAAATTTTAGAGGTTTACAGGCAGGTAGTATAATATCCTAATGCATGTGTTTTTGAACGAGTTGTTTTAAATACCCAACAATTAGCTGTTAATTTGTTGCCGTTCAGCAGCAGTGTCTTCTCCATCTGACTAGCCATGAGTATTGCTCCAGTCAGAGGACGACTTCCTGCCTTTAGAGATTCCAGTGATGTCATTGGTGGGTATGGCCCTGGTTGTAGATAAATAACTGATAGAATGCCATTTCAAAATGACTGACGTGTCCCTTTAAGAACACATGGTGTTTTATTTAATCAGAAATGAGAATATTTTACTTTTTAAAATGGTTCTTTGAAGGAAATTGAAATCAACTAAAATTGGTACTGGTAAGTCAGATTTGGACAACTGGAAGATGACATTGGTCCACAAAATCTGAATCAGTACATCCCTTATGGACACATGCATTTTCAATGTAATCAGAATTTTGTTTAGAGCTTTTTGGAGAGAAGTCAGTTAAAATTGGTATTGGTAATTCAGAGCTGTTCAAAAATCGGAAATCAGTATCGACCTACAAAACCAGAATCGATGCTTCGTTTTGCACCATCTGTTCTTCAACTCACTTAATGTTTGTGAGTTTAAAAAAAAAGAGTTCAGGGTTAGCTGCTGGTTCAAGTCCAGATCCGTAGTTGTCCTGAACCGCACAGGATGACCAGGCTATAAGTCAGAGCCTGAGCTGGGCATGTGAAGCTATTTTTACAGAAGAGTATGACATAAATAAATAATCTCTGGGAAAAATCCACTTCTCCGCGTTGTTTCCTCACACAGCCCAGCTGTAATATTAATGCGGTTCTGATGGAGCCATGCATGGCGGTTATAAAGAACTACTGGAGTTATCTGCTGCTGCTGCGCGTCACAAACTGCATGGGAAGAATGAGGAGAACGCGCACGATTACATAGCCTGCTGTCAGCCAAGTGCGCGTTTGTATGCGTGTACGTGTGACCGCTTGTGCATGTGTTAGCGCGAGCGTGTGGCCAACTCTTCACCGGCAACGGGAAATCTGAGTTGATGCGCCGGTAAGGGACGCTGCCGCTTCCGCCGCTCCTCCACCTCCTCCTTGCACACCAACATGAGATCCTTCTCCCACTGCGAAAAGAGGAGAAGCGGCTCCGGAAACACCTCGTTTCATCGCTTCAGGTCTGAGGCATTATGAGGGAAGGATCCCACCCGGAATGCGGCTCATTTAAGGACTCATTCTTTCCATTTTTGAATCAGGAGCGGCAGAAATATGGAACTTAGTCGGTGTTTTTGTCTCCGTTTGATGCGCCCCCGGGAGGAAATAACCGACTGTACTGGAGGCGTCCGGAGAGAGCGCAGGCTTTAAGATGAATTGGTGTTGAGAGGAGAAAAAAAAAGGTGGTCACTTACAGAGGATAAAAGAAAAAAAACGGAGGGGGAAAATGCAGTTTGAGACATTGCGTCAGTTCTGTAGCTCGGTTCTATCACATTTCAACGGGGCTTTCACGGCACCTCAGAACATCCTGCAGACGGAGCTTCTGGAGCAGGCGCTGAGCAGCATCGGGTGAGTGATTCCTTTGTAAAGAAAAGCCCAGATTTATGAAGAAGGGCTTCCCCGGCCATGGCAGACAAGTAGCTATTTAGAGGTGGGGGCTGTTGCGTTTATCGATCGCATCCAGCCTGCGTAACAGCAGCTCCATGTAGCCTGTAGTGCTGCTGCTGCTGCAGAGCTTTGCTGGCTGGATTGGTGGGAGCGATCAGCCGTCCGTGCCGCGGTTTGTTGCTCGCGTGCGTGCACGGTGATTGACTGTTACCGGGGGCTCAGTTAAAACGTTCAGGTAGATTGTGAATATATCCGTTTATAAATCGGCTGTGCGCGTGCGTGCGTCCCAACGCATAGCTGCTGCAGCATGTGTGCCCCCGTTACTGCTGCTGCTGCTGCTGCACCTCGGAGGAGAGCAGGAGGGGATGACGAGGGTAAATGTACAAATTAAGAGCCCAGAGATTCAAACGAATAAATGCACACCCTCAGGCCCCCACCACACACACACACACACACACACACACACACACACACACACACACACACACACACACACACACACACACACACACACACACACACACACACACACACACACACACACACACACACACACACACACACACACACACACACACACACACACACACACACACACACACACACACACACACACACACACACCCTCCCCCCAGTCACAACCTCACTAAACTTCCCCAACACAGACAAATAAAGAAATGAATACTTAAACTGAAGTATTATTTTGAAAAAAATGTTGAGTTTCACAGCCACACTGGAGCAAACTGCAGCATTTTATTTCATGCAGAAACTCTCGAAGTGTGCTACTCTGTATGGAGAGAGAAAGTGGGAGTTTGGTTCTTGGCTAGATGCACTGTACCATATTATGATTAGTCTGCTAAACGCTATGATCCCCTGCAGAGAGGCCTCTGGTCTTCTAGCCAGGCATGGCTGTTAGACGCATAATGCAGATTGCAGAAGGGCTTTAAACTTGCAAACAGACACACGTTTAGCTGCCGTGGGGCTGAGAGAACACACGCCTTTCCCTCTGTATCGATGCAGTCCCTGTACCGTAACGCTGTTCGCCGTGGTCTGTCTCTGGGGACTGCAAGTCTTTCCCTCTTGTCCCCCACCCCACTGTCAGAAATAATTTACAGCACTGCTGGGCTTTCTGCCACCTCACATTACATGGCCAGAACACTCAGCCACTGCAAGGGTGGAACAGGGGGCTCTGTGCCTGGAAACTGTGATCCAGCAATTATCACATCTGACTGATTAGATTGAACTTATTTTCCATCACAAACTTTTTTTCTTCTTCTCAGCAAATCCTTCAGTCTGAGCTCCCTTAGAATGGTAATCCAGCACATATGGTTGTATTCTTTCTGTTTGTAGAGGGTATAACTGAATGGTAGCTAATGTGTCTTAATATTTAAATATTTTCTTAAATGCAAGTGTCTTGTTAGTCCATTTTTAGGTCCTTAAGTGGTGCTGTGAAACTCATGAATATACAACAACAAACCTTTGGCAGGCAGCAGGCTGTTGTTTTTACAGGACCTATAGGTTGACTATGTATTTGATTAGCGCAGGCTGTCTGTGTGTTATGTTCTCATTGTGTGTGTGTGTGTGTGGGTTCCCTTCAGGCAAACCAACAACATGTGCATTAGATTAATTGGTGATTTTAAATGTAGGTGTGAGTTTGTCTCTATGTAACCATGAGATGGACGGTGACCTGTCCAGGGTGCTCCAGCTCCCCTTGACCCTGAACCGGATCAGGGTCAAAACAAGATGGCTGTGTGTTCGTCTCCATTCTTCCTTTTTCGTCCATCTCTCTGATGCTTTCCTGCCCTGGCAGAAACCCTCTAATGGGCTGTGTCCTTTTAGATCCAGCCTCCATGTATTATGTATGTGTGCGTCAGCAGAGGTCCTAATGGGGTGTGGAGATCTGTTCTTAGAAGGCCTGACTCTTCCAGAATTGAGTGGTCACTACATTTAAACTGTAACCAAATTTGTCTCTTCTTTCTCCAACACACACACACACACACACACACACACACACACACACACACACACACACACACACACACACACACACACACACACACAGAGATAACCACACAGGGGCAGTCTTTTAATCTTTCTCCCATCATTCTTCCATCACTGCAGCGGTTTGACTGTGCTCTTCTAAAATCCCTGAGCCCAGAGTGTGTCTCCTTTTTGACTTCTGTGTGAAGCTTCAAAAGAGATGACAGTTTGTGGTAGATATTTGAATCTTCTCCTGGATGAGTCATTTGTAAAGTGGGTGATGCAGTATAAGCAATTTCCTGCATATATTACATGAACTGAGTGCTGTGGTTTAAATGAGCACATAGGTGGGCCTGAATACAAGTGGGTGGACCAGTTTATTCAGTATATGTTTATATATGTTGCCTCATTGTCTGCATACCTCAGTAGGCCTGTATTAAAATATAACTGAACACCACAGGGACAACTCAATCAGCTCAGCTACTAGCCCCAAATGTTAGCTCAATTTTTACAAGATATTTGCGTTTGCTAATCAAGGCTCTGCGGTTAGTTAAATTTATATTTCAGTCTCAATTTTGGCTCTTAACGATCCCAAAACCCAATATATTCAGCGAATGAATATAATGGATTTTTTGGGTCTTATTCTACTTTGTAAACATGCTTTTATTTAGTCTTTTCTTCTGATTGATGTGTCTCCTTACAAAGGCTAAATTACCTGTGTCTTAGGGTGCATTTGAATTAGAACGTAGGCACACTGGTAGCGTATGATTCTTAAAAATCTTCTCACATTTCTTCATTATTATTAATTATGATCCCCACACAGATTGTGACATGGGGTCAGTAACATTTTTCTACTTGGCTCTACTGCCAAGCGTCAACATTCCTGTAAAGAACAGTTTTTGTATCCTCACTCACTCCTTGCTTGGATAGCTGATCTTCCATATCAGCTTTTCTCTGTTTTATTAAGCACTCTGCAGTGTATGTCCATGTTTTGTCCCCTAAACAGCTCAACTTTCCAACCTAGATTGTTTATGGCATTCTCCTAAATCTGTGAACTCAAGGTATTTAGTTTTTATATAATCAGGAAACTTCTGATATAAAAACTCAGCATTTTCAAGACAAACCTATTGAGTATCAATGTAAAGATTTCTGACAGAATTCATTAAAATTTAAAATCGTTAATGAATGGAACATTTGTACAATTTACTTTAAACAGGTCATAATAGTGCACTGGGTGTCCATTTATGCTCTTATTTTGATGATTCCTGTTGTGTTTTAATCTGAAGAGAATAAAAAAATGCTTATTGTTTCCCAACTCAATAAATAATCTTGTAAAATTGTCATGCATATTTATTTCCATAGCCAAGCAGATGTGGTGGACATCTTGAAACAGGTCAGACTCCCAAATTTAGACAGCTGTAAATTTAAAAATAAACAAAATTCCCCCCAAAATGATTGAGCCTTGGTGTGTAAGTGAGTTAGAGAAGGCCCAACAGGTCTACCCTTTGCTACACATTCAACTGAAATTGTTGCTGTGTGCCATTTGATTTTAAACCAGTATTTACTTTAATAGTTCAGACTGTCTGTAAAATACAGACTGTAATTTAAGTGGCTCATCTTCATTCTCAGAGCACTTTACTTCATCATACAGGCTCCTTTATTGCTTTCCTGCAGTTTAACAAATGTCGCTGTATGTTTTGTTATATTTGTGATACAGTACATAAAACCACAGACAGAAAATAAAATAATTTCTTCGTTTATTTCTACAGACTCCCCCTTTCTTCATTGGCCTCTGAACAGTGAGGTTTCTATTGTGATGAGGTCTAAAATAAAATCAATAGAGAAGATGATGCTTTGTTCTTCCTCTGAGTGTTAGCAGAAAATACTGAGGAAGCAGAAAATCAAGGTTATGGGTTATATTACAAATATCACCTCTATAAAATGAACTAACTAACAAAAACTTTCAGTTATTTCTCATTAAGGCTTTAACTATTTACTATATGTCAGAATTTTTATTTTAGTTTACAAATGTGTGTACTCAAAACAACTGATACAGAACAGAATAATAAAAAAGAGTTTGCGATTTTTGTGCAGACCTATCTGTGAATTGACATTTCACTTTTCATTTAAGAAACTTTCTAAATGCAAGAATTGTAAACCTATTTTTAATGTTAGGCCTCAATTAAAAAATTTAACAGAATTAATTGCAGGATTTGTAATTAATTAACCACAATTAATTATATTTTAAACTAACAAGGAAATTTGTCCCCCAAAACAATGTTTTCATTTAAAATAATTTTATTGGGGGACAGAATCAAGTAATAGACCTGAACTTTAATATTATAAACTCAAGCTCCTTTAATTTCTGGAAAAATACATTTAAATTGCATTTCAGTTCAAAACTGTAGGAAAACAATAAAATATCCCTGGCTAAAATGGGACAGACCTAAAAGTACATAACTTAATTATTTTATTTATTAATTTAAAGTACATTTTCAGAAGGCTATTCTTTTTAAATAATAATAATAATAATAATAATAATAATAATAAAAGATTTCCTCTGTGTGGAAACACCCTGAGTTTCTCTATTTTGCCTCAGTCTGGTTAGCTTCCTTTGTATTCACAGGGCTGTGTTCAAACTGACCCACTGTCTTGAGACACTTCTGCCTCAGTTGCGGGATTCGGGACAGGTCATGTCCTTATTTTGTCTGTCCCCATTGTAAAACCAAACCGGATGGCGAGGATGGGGTGGGATTAAATCTGAAGGAGAGCCGTCCAATGTCACAGTCGTTTTGTTCTGGATTTTGTGGAGGAAGAAGAACTGATAACAAGAGCCTATACTGCGACCGGGTATATAGACTGAATCTTCCAAAGGATGCAGCCCCATGCTGCGCTGAGCTCTGATCTCTCATCGACGTACTAGGAGCACTAAGTGTTCTTTTTTGCATCATATGCAAGCTGGGATTAATTGCATTAATTTTTTAAACGCTATTTTGTTTGTAATTAATCAAAATTAGCGGGTTAAAGTCCCACCCCTGCTATTTGTACATTTCACATTTCAGATGCACCTTTTTCATTTTGATTTTTAACTTTGCGTCTTGGCAGTGTCCCCCGCTGACGAGCATACCAGGAAGAGTGAAGACCACCGAGGTGTTAGCACTGAGCTAAAGGCAAGGAAGATACCAGACTGCAGCTAGCCAGACGCTGAAATGTTGTGGCCCCATTATTCATGTTTCTGTGGCAGAATTAAAGGAAATGAGACTTAAATTAAAGCAAAATACAATAAGATTTTGCCAACATTTATGATATAAGCAAAATGAATATTTTTGTTTTTTGCCAAATGAGTGCAAAAATATTGTAAGTAACTGTGAGTTTACCAGTTTTAGCTGTAGTGAAAAGAGGTTGTTGCACATTCTGGTTGTTCCTGACTGTCTTCCAGATGACAGGACACTTAACAGCCCCTGGGAGAGGTGAGAGGGATCTCTCACCATACAGAGGGCTTTCATCTTGCATCTCTCCTTGAAAATGGACTCCAAAGAGGAGACCCCAAGGACTCTCTCAGTCATTCTCAACAACTGTTGCTGAATCTCCCTGTCAGTCACACTGTAGTTCCTGGACTGAAATGAGATGCAGCTCATCAACCTGCTCTCAGTAATGTTCTGGTAATAGGTAGTGTGAATGGAAGGGGGAATTCACATGTGCTTCAACCTCCTGAGGAAGTGCATCTTCTGCTGAACTTTCCTAGCCAGGTGTGTGTTGTTGAGAGTCCAGGAGAGACATTTAGTGATGCAGAATCCCCAAAGAATCCAGCATATTTTTGCTCCCCTCTCCCTGGAGACTCCCTGAATATTTTTAGCTGAAATGTTCGATCAGTCTTTTTAGGTTTGCGCTCTGTATGGTTTATTTTTTTACGCATGGGTCATTCTACTGTTGTGTCATCAGCAAATGTAATGTGTTACTTTGTGCAGAATTTATTAATAGTCAAGTGTCAGGAAAGTGAAGAGCAAAGGACCGAGTACGTATCCTTGAAGCCTCTCCTTAGTTTGATGGAGTGTGATGTCTTACTGTTTATTGTTATTTTGACAGAAAGTCCAAAAGCTTGCAGAGTAAACTTTTAGTTATTCTTGATGCTAGGAAGAAACCAGTCCTTACAGATCTAGGGGCTATGCTGTCCCTTGCACCTTTAATCTGGAGCCAGAGTCACTCCTGTTTCTTTTCCTGCTGCCATTTTCCAACAAAGTAAGTCATCCATTCTCCTGATTTCATCATTAGGTTAATATATATTTTACTTTACTTTTTAACATTGTGGACTCAAAATCAAGCTGACAGTCATTCCTCTGTAGCTACAAAGAGTTAAACGCCTGACTGAAAGGCCCCTCAGCTGTGGCAGTTTATGGAGGGTTGAACATTATACATGCCTCAGCCTTGCCAACACATTCAAAGCCACCCTCAAAGCCTCCTCCTCAACTCTTTGAGTATTTGTAACAATAACGTGATGTCTTAAGGGTTTAGATGTGGGTTGTCAGACTGAGACAGTAACCCCAGTAGCTCCTGTACAACCTCCACCTTCCCATAACACTCTGTCATACGTAACCCACGCTCTGTCCCCTCTTTGCCTCCTGCACAGCCCCATGGTGCTCTACCCAGCTGTTGGTGGAACTCAGCAGCTGTAATTAAGCTGGGGCTTTATTGGTTTTGTCCTCACCAAGGGAGATGAGCAGAGGAAGAAGGGAGGCCTTGGTTTATTGCCTGGGCGTCTATGAGAGCTGTTGTTGTGACTGCATATAAGATGGATAAAGAAAAAAGATGGTATAGAGAGAGAGGGGAAAATGAAAAAAGTTGAAAAGATGGAAAGAAATGGCATTATGGATGAACTGATGTGCTTTACTCCTCTCACCAAATCATATCACAGCACCAGACTGAGAGTCAGAGCACCAGAAAGAGACGGAGAGAGACCCAGTGGTTGGCTGTGGACTGTGTAGCCAGATAAACATCAGGCTAATGTCCTTAGCCCCAGGCCTATTTCCCAAAGAGGGAGGGGAATTGTCTTTGCTGATGTGTGCTCACACTGCAGCAGCATGATTCTACATTAGAAGCATATAACTTCAAAATGCACATTACGTTTAGGTTTTGCAGTGTTCTCTAGTGTAAATGAGTCATTTTTATAAAGAAAAAAACTATGATGCTTCTATTCTCTGATGCAAAAGTTTGCTGATGCAGAGGTCTGCTTGAAACAGCAGGATTCCTCATTATTATTAATGATATGCACACCCCTCGCTTCTGATTGGATAACAGAAATGTCACTACGCTGCCCCCATATTCAGATTACTGTATCACATCAAAATGTTGGACAATATTCTGCCTTACGTTTTTGATCCAGAATCTGAGGACGAAGGAGAAATTATAGAGGAGCCAGTTCTTCAGCGTTTGTCAATGAATGTTTCAGAATGGTAATACCTGCGTCATGTGAACTTACATTTTCTCCTAAAAGAGCAGAACGTTCTGCCGTGACACCCGAACCGAGGCTAAAGCAGACCGTAGGACGTGGGAGTTGCTATGTTAACATTAGCATGTATGGCTAACCACAAAGACCTCAGAATAATTGCTAATATCGCAAAAATATGTTACAAACTTACCTAACCTTATCCTTTACTGATCTCCTGATAGAAACATTTTAAAATCAACACATTCCCAGCCTAGCACTCAAACCCAGGTCTCCCACATGAGAGGCGGTGTCTTAAACCTTTATACCACAGTTCAATTGTTATGATTTTGTTCTGTTTCTATACATCTATACTCCCAGACCACACGAGACCTGTAGGCTCAAGCCATATCTAGCCTGTGCGTTATCCGGGCCTGCTTGTGGGGCGGCACGAGCCAAGATGGGCAAGACCATTAATGCAAATTCACAGTGTGATGTATCTGTGAGGTTTTTCAAATCCGAGTATCAACCTCTATTTTCTATAAGAAGCTAAAGCTGGAGATACATAGAAGACAGTTTTCATGTTCAGCCTGCATGAAAAGCTCAGACTGACTAACATTAACCAGAAAAAAGTGAAAAAAATGGTGTTTCAGTAAACCACATCTTTAATAGTCATGTGTGTGCATGCACATAAGTACAACCCTAAACTTAACATGCTATTGATCATTGGGTTACAGTAAGCACAGTGTCTTCTCAGTCAAACTGCATTTCAATTTGTTTATTATAGACCACTAGTCCTTTACATGGACTCAGGAGAGAGCTACACAATAAATGTGAGACTCAGCCCTTCACTATGTGTGTCCTTTGTAAGAGTTCATGTGACTGCACACGTAGACCTACAGCCTGGTCCTTAGAAGGTCTCTTTTTCTCTTAAAAAGCCTGTTTTCTGTGTTCTAAACCAGATGTCTGATGTCCTGTTTTTAAAAAGCCAAGAGGGAGAAGAGAAAGTGCACATGCCACATGGACAGTACTTTGCTTTTAGCCGCATGCCTCCAAGTGTGATGCTGTTTGTCAGTGTCACTGCCCATTAAAGGTTTACACGGATGTTAAAGTTTGACTACCTTTTTTTTTGTTTTTCTTTATAGAATTTGGGCAGTAAAAAGATTTACTAACATTTAGCAATCCTCTATGTATTATTCTACAGCAGAAATATTGTTTCACATACACAAAAGTAAAAACAATATTAACACTAATAGTTTAGGTTTGCCAAATCCTTTTATGTCTACATTTATTATAATTGACTGCATCTGATAGCTTCTCTGTGTTAACATTAAAAAGACAAATAAGTCATGTCCTATTGTCTTCACTTATCCTGGTCCAGCTTGTGGGGGCAGCAGCCCTAGCAGCAAAGAAGCCCAGATTATTGACTCCACATCCACGTCCATAGTCCAGAGACTCTAGTCTACCAGGTGTCTGAGGGCCTCACCCTATCTGTAAGGCTGAGTCCAGCCACCCTGTGCAGCCTGCCTGTATTTAGCTCATGACCATAGGTGCAGTTATTAGCACTGTTGCCTCGCAGCAAGGAGGTTGCAGGTTCAAATCCCGGCTGCGGCCTTTTTGCGTGGAGTTAGCATGTTCTCCCCATGCATGCGTGGGTTTTTTCCCGGTACTCTGGTTTCCCCCACATATCAAAACATTACCTATAGGTCACTATACGTAAGTCGCTTTGGGTAAAAGCGGCCACAAAATGAATAAACATAAACAGTGGGGCTTTCTTATTGGCTGAGCGTGTGTTTCTGCAATTGTGCTATTTTCTGTGTTCTTATTAATTTTCAACCAATTATACATTTCTAGTGCTTTTTTTAGTTCATCACTTTTGTTTTGGACTTTTTAAAGTAGATGTGTCCATACTTGGTGTAAAAATGCAGAATCACAATTCTGGAGCCATTTCTTTTCAGTAGTAGTTATTTTTCTTCAAAAGGTCAACCCTCAAAAGTTTGACTCGGCATTCAAAACTGACCGGTTGAATTTGTATAAAATTTTGCAGACAGAATAAGACATTTTAAAAAGAACATAAAACTTTAACAAGGTTAAAGCTTCATTTTTAGCAGAAGCAGTCTTTATTTATTCTTAAGGGATTTGCACACCAAAAGCATCAAGTATTGCGTGCACTGCGCTAATATGGTTTTGCTGTGCGCCATACACTGCTCAGCACAGAGAAATCTTGCTGTGATTAGCTGTGCTGTGCATTCACACAGCCAATGGACACATCAAACTGCTCCCCTGCTTGCCTCAAAAATTGTCCATTTGTAGTTTTGAAAAGTCTACCTATTTTGCACAAATTCCCCAGCAATCTGTTGTGGAATACAGGGATCACTGCAGGGTCCATATGCCTATTGGTGTGCAAGCATCTATTTAAGTGCATATATTCAGTTCAGTTATTAGCTTAGTACTTAGAATCTGGGAGTTAAGTATTTGGACATTGTTTTAGTATTTATCGAGCATTTATATTTGCTCCATTTAACCCAATACAGAATAGAGCTGTTGGTGCATCCACATTCATTGTTTTATAAATGAGAAATGATCTGCCTAAGTGGTGATTATGTTTCTGTACCCCAAATCAAAGTTTTTCCATGCTTCAGTGTGTTCAATCACCAACAGTAGATTTGAAGAATCTGTGTGATAAAGCAGTAATGAAAAGCTTTACCCTGAACACCTGTATTCATCCAGTTCATTGCTACTTTCATCCATCTCAATCCCAACCCATGTTCAAGTCTTCTTTTGGAACACTGTCAGTATTTTGCAAGCTCATGGAGATTAATTATTTCCATATTTTAGAAACATTACTCTGTGTGTGTTTCTCCCCATCTCCCTGCCTGTGTACAATTAGCTGAGTTCATTTGTGTTGCAATGAGCCAGACCTAATGACACTCAACAGCATCTTTGGGTTTTCCTGCCTCACAGCAGAGGAGAAAATCTAACCAAGGAGTGATCAAAAACCATTTTCTCTGTAGGCAGATGCTCTGTAAATCCACCCCCCCCCCAAAAAAAAACAAAGAAATCATAGCAACCTTCTCCTCCTATGTTCACCTCTCACCTTTATAATTTCTCAGTTGTGGAGTCTCCTGGCAGGTTTTACTGAAATCCTATGTAATATTCATTAAATTCCCAGTGTTTACTACTTCATTAGGCTTTGGGATAGTAGTTTATTTGATCTCCAGGGGTGGCTGGGATAAGGAAAAAAGCTGACGCAGATTTTCTTTTCTCTTTTTTTTCCCCTGCTAGCTGGACTCTTTCATTTATGTAAATAACCTCTCTTGTTCCTGAAGAATTCAACCATTCTCCACACTGCAAAACATCCAAGGGAGTGAATAGGTTTTTTAATAGGCACTGTATGAAGCATCAACATTTGCAACCACATTTTATTTTTTATTTATAGAAATTTAAAGTTTATTGGCTGTTTAGATGCAACTAAAATAAAGATGGAAACTGTTATAGCAGACCCTTGATTAACAGGATAGACTTAGTTTGAAAACAGTTTTTAGGTCCATCCCCTCTCTGCCTCCACTATCATTGCAGTCATTTTCTGCAAGGATGCCATTTTTATTCAAGTTACCAAGTTCTGCTATCAACTAATAAGTAGTATCAATCACAGTTTAGAGTTTTTTATACAAACCTAACTAATAGATTAAATGTTTTTTAGAGTAGTCATCACCAAATGTCGGACTGTGTTCCGGATCCAGACCCAGAACTGGTTCTGTCCGTACCGTGCAGTAAATCCAGGACCTTGGGTCCAGAGGGAGGGGTGTGTCCAGGGAGACTAGCGAATGCTACAGAGGAGCTACCGCTCCCCCTGAACGGGACTGCATCATGTGTGGTCCACAACTCGGTCCGGGGGGAGGGCGTGTGGGTGGATGCAAAGCGAGTTGTGCACCCACAGTGTTTTCTTGGTAGCGCTCACGCGGAACACTGACTACGCCCCCGCTTTCTGGACCGTGGACCGGGTCATATATGCAGATCTGAACCTTTGACATATTTAATTGACTACCCCTGTTTTAGAGAATGACTTCTGGTCAGTTTGGAGTTCGGTTTCATTTGCAGCTGTTTGGTTTGAGACTTGCTCTGCAAACGTCTGAACATGAGTTCAACAGCTGAGACGTTGGCTTGTCAATGCTATTGACTGTAGGGGAAAAGGCCTTTCTGCTGACACACAGTCAACATCAGTTATTTATTTAGAAGGAAGCCACACATTTTATGGAGAAACCTCTGATGCATAGTACAGCATTTGTTTGGAAAAAAGTGACAATATTTTGGATGTTAGATAAACATTTTAAAAGTTAGTTTTTATATTCAGACATATTAAATAAATCTCCTAACATCTTTATGCTGATGACATTCAACTGTGTATCTCCTTATGAGATGTCTAAACTAGAGTTGTTCCAGACATGTTTAGACTATAAAAAAATGGATGACTGGGAACTTTTTACAGTTGAATGAAAACAGAAAGCCTCATCTGTGCTCTGGAGACGCTTGTTTCTAAAGTCAGGGATTCTCTTTGTCATCTTGCTTCATTTACCAAACCCTCTGTCAGAGATCTTGCTGTGACCTTTGACCTAGCTCTTGCTCTGAATGCTCATTCTGTGTTTTAATCTTGCTTTTATCATCCCAGAAATATTGCTAGGTTGAGACCTATTGTGTCACGCTCTGGACTGAACATTTTTAACCATGCTTTAATTTTTTTTACATGTGGACTACTGCTAACTAACTCACTCATCATGTGTCTCAACAAAGCTTCCTTTGACCAGTTCCAGGTGGTTCAGAATGCTTGTGCTAGGCTTCTGACTAAGTCTTTCAAATAAACCCACGTCACCTCATTACTCTGCCAGCTCCACTGGCTGCCTGTAAATTCCAGAGTTCATTTCAAGATCCTGGTTCTGGTCTTTAGGTGTTTAAAGGGATACTCAACCAGAAAGAGATTTTAGTCTATTGCCATATTCCTCTTGTTAGATAAGTAACTATTAGTACTTTGCTATTTTCTCTTAGAATTATACATATAGACACAGAAAAAAGTATTGTTAAGCTACCAGTATCGAAAACCAGGTATCGTTAAAATAGTAGTATCAAAAAATATTTAACGGCACCCAGCCCTAGTCAGAATAGAGTCAAATGATTCCTGGGAGTTCAAAGAGAAAAACTAGGAGCTCATTTTCTACCTAATGTTGCTATCATATAGTATAATATTTAGAAAAAAGCTCGTCAAGTTGTGTAATAAGACAGCTGAGGTGCAACTTCAAACCCAACACCACAAGAGGTGTTTAACTTTGCTGAAGTGTGAACAGATTTCAAACACCTTCTCACTAAGTGTGCTCTTCTTGCTGCAGTTTGTCAGTCTCCAGTGCACACGCCCCTCCATACTGCTTGGCCTTGTTGTAGATCTGGTACAGAGACAGCTTGGCAGTGTATCACGCTGGCTGTGCTGCTGCAGTCCTATTCGATGATTATAACAGACTCAGAGGATAAAGTGGAGGATAGAGCAGGGGCGTACATGTGTGTTTGATATGGAGGTGGAGGGCATTGAAGGGACAGATACGAGAAGCCCAGATCAGCTCGAGCCAGTGTTGGTTTCCCAAGAGTGTCATTGGTCCGTCCAGAGAGGTTATTTTGAGCAACAAAGATTATAAAAGCATCCTATGACTCACCACTCAGTTTTTTTCTATTACTTCTTCACTTTCTGTGCTGCCAGACAGCCGAGCAGCGTCACTGACTTTGATTTCAAATGCAGCCTGCTCACTGGAATGAAAAATGTATACATTGCAGAACCAAGAAGGATATGCATGTGTGGAGTCTGTGTTAACGTACATTACTTGTGTGTCAGAGAGCAAATGAGATGTGCAGACTGTGACTTAGGATTGAGGTTTTTATTGCAAAAATACAATAAAATATCAAATCAGCATGTATTTATGATAAACTTGAAAGTATTGTGTGTGTGCGTGCGTGCGTGCGTGCATGCATGTGTGTGAGTGCGTGTGTGTGTGTGTGTGTGTGTGTGTAAATAGGTGATATTATAATGAAAATTGATGCAATGAAGTGTAGAAGAATCCACTGTAGGGAAATTACACACTCAAAACTCGAGTTTATAGCTGAAAAATTTCTTTAAGTTTGTGATTTGGAACAGAATAACCCTAACCATTGTGCTTAACAACAATCTACCTAGAAGGAAGGACACTACTCAGGCTCTGTCAGAGGTGACAGTGTGGGGAAAGAATACAAGCATAGAGGGAAGTGTACAGAGAGAGTGTAGGGTAGGAGTTAGTCTCATTTAGGTGAAGCATTGCCACAAAATAATATTTTCTTCAGTCAATCTGAAGCCAGTTAACTGTGTTGGAGCAGCTGAACATCTGGGGGAAAAAAAAAATGTCAACAAAACAACAGAGGAGACTCTTCAGCGTCATGATTATGTACTAATTCAAACACGACACGATTATAATACAAAAGTCTTACAGATCATTTTATGTAATATTATAAATTAAAATATATGCATATAAAGTTAAAGTAAAATTTACAAAATGAAGACATTTTACAAAAAGTTTGAATGTTTTTGAATGATTTATAGACAGATTATAAACTCCTTAATGAAGCAGTGAAACTATGTTTATTGAGTTTAAATGAAAATGTCCTATAAATCTACATTTACTGTCAAAGTGCAGAGATCTGCAGGCAAACAGGACCATTTCTTATGGATTTTCTTTTCACTGGTTGTTTAGATTATTGACCTAATCTAGAAATCAGATCTGGACTTTTAATATAAAACTTGAACATTAACCCACAAAGTCTCTTGATTTTTGATGTTTTAGGTGTTTGAACCTTTTACTTTGCTCCTAACATGATATTACATGAAACATGACATGAGTGTTTTTGGTTTTATTGGGTGCAGCAAAGCATCTATCTGCAGTCAGATCAGTGCTGCTTGATGCAGCCACACATAAAATACTTTGAACCCACCCTGGTCTCTATATGTAGCAGGAAACTTCACCCATGTGTTTTTAAATAAAGTCAGATTTAGCTGCAGCGCTGCAGCGCAGAACATACCGGTCTGCATGTTTCTTTGGTGCAAATAGGTGATAGTTTTTTTTATCCCTGCTGTGTGGGGCATTTTTTTCTTCTAGCTGCTCTTGGCAGTATGATAAAAAATGTACACACGCTCTGCTTCTTTAACCTCCCTCTGTAGGATAGGGGAGGAGCCAGCAGCAGCGTAACAGTCCTGAGTTGCAGCTAATCTTAATGGCATATTCTGCTGGGGCTTGGCCTACATAAAAAAAAACCTAGCGGTGCCTTTTCTTTAAAAGGAGGCTGTGTGGTTCAAAGAATATAGCACATTATATAAACCGTACAGCATTTAGACAAAGTGATGTGGGTGCAGACATCAAGGTGCACTTTGTGTGAGCCAGTTAATGAAACTAATCTGGAGACACTTTCATCTGAAGGGATGTGCTTAACTTCTCTGTACACTTTCTTCACTTTTCCCAGATTTAATATGAAATAAAGGTAGCTGCTGTCACTAGACGTGGAGGGAATTATGACTGCCTAAGTGCAGACTTTTTTACTCTAATAAAACACACTAACTTTGCTAAAATGATTTAACAGTTTTGCTTTCACTTGGCTGTGGAGCTTGTTAAAGCGTTTTGTTCTAAGGCCCATCATCCATAATGTAAAGACCTGAAAAGCTTCTAATTTATACGTACATGAAACACAAAATGTATAAAGTATGTTTTATATTTTTCTAGTTTATATATGTTATACATGCTTGGATTATGGCTCTTTGTTTGTCAAATGACAAATCTGAACACAATCAATTGTGACAAGGTGCTGCTCTGCGTGCACCTGACTGAACACCTGTTATAATATTAACGTTCATTAGCTCGTATAAAAGTCCAACATAACACGTTATCTTAGACAGAAATAGATGAGTCTGGTTGCTCCATCAGAGAGGAGAATATTCCAGCTGACAGAGAGAGGGATGAAAGAGTCAGCTGCTCTGCACGTGCACGCACGAAAGAGACTGGATCAGCTGATCAGTCATTCATTCTGGCCAACTAAAATGACTAGTGCGACAGAGTGAACCTCTATATGTGATAGCAGAACAAACACCTTTCTCAGGGGAATTATCAGCAGATTCAATGAGCACGAGCGCAGGATGTTAGTGTGATTTAGCAACGTGCAAGCACTCCCAGATCCACGTGCGTTCGAACCATATTAAAGAGAGATCTGTACGGATCATGGATCGATGATGACCCGTTGCACCCCAGGAGGTGAGGAGAGCAGCTGAACTCACTTTGCAGCTTGTCAGCAGGTGATCACAGTGCTGCAGGCTCCATACTGCCACTTAACACACCGGTCCACATCTTTCAGGCGCAATCAATGAATCAATACATTTTTAAAAAATTCTGCTGTTCTGACGACCCGGTACCAACTGACCAGTACAGGTCAGAGGACCGGGGTTTGGGGACCTCTGCTCTACTGTAGAGGACAGAGCCAATCACAAGCACCCTTGGCTACTTGAGCCCACCCCCACCCTTTAAAAACCACGGGAGCGTGCATCCTCACAAACATTCATGGCGAAGCTACAAGCAAAGCATGGCAGTTGCTTTGTAGATGGTTGCATCAAAAACGTCTCATGAACGTGCTCAGAGAAGAGAGAGTGGGGCTTAGAGAAGCTCGTCTCCCATTTGAAAAGAAAGTTTTGCTTTAGGAGGTTGGATGAGGGGGTGCAAGAACAACAGCTGCACTTAAAGTAAGGGCTAATTTGACCAATGCATAGCTTTTACATGTTATTGAGATTTAAAAGAAATGATTCAGAGTGGACATAAAGTGCAGAATATGGGACCTTTAAGGATCATAAACGCTCAAGCTGTCTGAGATTAGTTGTGAACTCCAAATTTTTGGGTGATTTGTGATTATTATAGAAACACACCGTAATATTCCTGAGGACTAAGGACCATGCAGCCAGCATGTGGAGGAAGGTTTCTACTTGATCTCCGGCCAGTTGTTGAGATCACATGATGAGGATGATCATGGAGTCAAATAGGAAAATCTGCTCTCAGAAGCCCAGAATCCTTTACATCACAGTCATAAACTGCACCAGTGGTCCAGATCCAGCAGTGTGTCAGTTTGCTCTGGATGCTGCAGGCTGTCGGAGACAAGGCGGGCTCATTTGGATATTAAAGGTTTCAGCTGGTTTTTATTTTTACATGTAATGCTATGACTGGATTGGTTTTATTTTTTCTATCTTAGAATAACAACAATTACTCGAGTACGTTTTGTTGACTGACTGAACCACTAAAAGCATTTTTTTTATTTTTGTGCTTCATTTTCTCTAAAGCCTCTTTATTTAGACTGTTTTGTTTCTGTTTGTTTTTATTTTTTAATATTTTGAAACAGTTTTCAGTTTTCTTCCTGTTAAACTGGAACCAAAATATTCTTTTTAGAAGAGCTCCGCTATGCAGCACTACTCATTTGTAATGATTCGACTTCATTAAATGCAAAGTAAAAGTGGCAACATCCATCACAGGGGGCGGCATTACACCTTGAATGCTTTTGGCTTTCTTATTTACTGTGTTTTTCCATCAGCAGCAGATGCAGAGCAGACACAGCTGGTGTCAACACGGTTCAAAGAGCGCTACCAGGAGACATTATCTGCACATCATCCGGAGCCCTCAAGAAATGCAGCTATGATATTTTTTCTGTAGTAATGTAGGGGATAGATTGGAGAAAAATCATCACCAATAAAGTTATAATTTAGCCTGCGAGACATCACTGGCACTAGGTGCTTTGGACCAGATTTGGATCAGCTTTTGTAGATAAGTTGTGCAAAGAATGTTTTTTCCGGAGAGCAGAGATTTGAACTGAGCTTCTTCAATCAGCTCCATTCAATCAGGTTGGCTTTTTTATGTTTGATATTTTCTTTAACAATTTAGACATAAACTTTTATTGTATTTATTTGTAATTAATTTGATAGTCCTTGTATTAGTTAAACATGTAAAGAACTAATGTATCTTACTGTAATGTGTTTAAAAGCTGCATGGTGGTGCAGTTGGTAGCACTGTTGCCTCATAGCGTCCTCTCTGCATGGTGTTTGCGTGTTCACTGGGTTCTCTGGTTTCCTCCCACAGACCAAAATCCTGCATATTAGGTTAATTAGTGACTCTAAACAGTCCCTAGGTGTGAGCGTGCCTGGCTGTGAGTCTTGTTTGTATCTGTGCGGCCCTGGACTAGCGACCCATCCAGGGTGTCCACCGCCTCTCAACCCGTGACTGGTGGAGATAGACACCAGCTCCCTGCAGCCCTTATGGGTGAAGCAGTTCAGAAGTTGAATGGATGGATGTGTTTCATTATATTTTTGTTAGTGGTTGATGTGTCTGAGGTTTGAAAGTTTTTCAGGACAGATTCGTACATGAAGCATGAACAGTGTGCTGTTTGTTTGTTTGTTTTTTATTTTGCAGTGAAAGGTTCAGTTTTTGTCTGACTGGATCATAATAGTCAACCAGTGTTTAAAAACAGATGTGGCATTGTTTGTTCTCAAAGGTATTAAACATCAACAATAGGTTTGGAACCATATGAAAACTTTTTGTCTTAATTATTGTGAATAAATGTATCCCAATAATACATAACAACATTAACAAACTGTATTTAACGAAATGTGTTGAAAATGTGCAAAAATGAGTCTTACAAGCTGAACATATTGCACACACATTAGCAGCATTATTTTCCAGTTATCTAAATATATAAACAATTATTTTTATTTGGATTATCCATCCAATCAACCATCTATCCATTTACTGTAATCGCTTGATCCTCCACTGATGGTTGTGGGGAGCTGGTGACTAACTCTAGCAGTGAAGGTGCGAGAGGCGGGGGACACCCTGGACAGGTCACCAGTCCATCACAGGGCCACATAGAGATGAACAACCAGTCACACCACTGTGCATGGAGGGAAAATGTGAAATTCTTTCCCTGCAGAGCTACAACTGAACTCTGGTTTACTGCAGCATATTGTGACAGTTTAGGCTAAAGCTGAAGCAGTTCCTTAAGAAGGAACAGCTATGTTGGGCGGCGTGTAGCTCAGAAGGTATAGAGTGACCTGTCTGGCAATCGGAGGGTCGCCGGATTGATCCCAGCTCCGGCTGGGTCCGCTTGTCGTTTTGTACTTGGGCAAGACACTTCACCACCTTGCCTACTGGAGGTGGCCGGAGAGACTTGGTGGGTCCTCCTCTGTCAGTTTGCCTCAGGGCAGCTGCGGCTACAATGTAGCTGATCATCACCACTGTGTGAATGTGTCGGTGACTGATGTGTTGTGAAGCGCTTTGAGGAGGCCTTTGTACCAGTTAAGTAGTCATGGATGATGGTCAAATTTCCTTCATGACAATATTTAGGTAATTAATTGTGCTGACGTGATGGAGTTTTATGGTTTTATCTGTGTTGTATTTTAAAATGTGTATTGTGTTTTTATTGCTTTATGCTGGTGAAGGTTGTCAGTCATCCAGGTTTATTGTTTTATGAACCAAAGACCAGCTAGGGACAGACATTGCAAATCAGCTTAAGCTACAAATGTAAAGTGCATGGTATGTGGTGTGTGTTTAAGGTGTATGTTAATACATAACACTTGTCTCTATACGAATACATACATTCAGTTCACTGTCTAACTGAATCTAAGTAGGTTAGTAAAGTGTGAAGCTTAGATAAATAATTAGGGTGAAAGGTGGTGTCATCTGCATAGCACTGATAACACATACCTTTAAAATTTGGCAGAATTTGTAAAATAGGGAGCAGGAATAGCAAAAATACCAAGGGTCCCAAAACAGAACCTTGGGGTTAACCAAATGGGAAGGCTCTGTAATGGAAATACGGTTCCTTCAGACAAATATAAAGTGAACCAACTCAAAGCAGATCCCGATACCAGCCCAGTGCCTCCACCAATTTAGGACGTTATGTCTGATTTTGGCGCAGTTGACATATTATGGGTGTAAATAATTAAGAAAGCATTTGAATTTTGAATTTTAGCAGTTCTGTCAAATATAGCCTATGTGCATCTGTGCACATCAGTTACAATAGCAGAAGGAATTAGCAAGTAAGTCATAAGTTACATGGATAAAAACAACTAATTTTAAAAACCACAGCAGACTAAAAGATTGCCAGCTTTGCATTAGCAGATTCAGATGACTTGTTGATCTGTGTTTTCTTCATTGCATCGACCTTCTTCCATCATGTCATACAGATGAAGAGATTAACGTAAAGCTTAAAGCTCTTTGTCAACACTTTAATAGCATTTAATATACAGTCTCACTATAGTCTGTCCACCGTGAAGGCTTAAAAACCTCCAGTGCTTTTCAACAGCTATCTACAGTTTTAATGATTAACCAGTAGGTTATTTTACCACAGTAATGCTATAATGCTCATTGATCAGTGTGTTCTTACATCCAGGCTTTTACACAGTTAACTTAGAGCACAAAACATGCTACCTCTCTGCAGCTTCATCGCTCACTGAAAGCTACAGTAACTCTGAATTTCAGTTTTTTGCACCTGAAGCATTTCTGTGCTTTAGATCAAAAGTGATCATAGTTAGCAAAAATTACTGTCTCTTTTGGAAAAACGGGGGAAATGGGGTATTTTTTTTAACTGCAGCATACTGTGACAGGATAGTTTGAGGTTATGTTCAAGTAAAAAATCAGTTCACAAAGTATGTAAAAAAAAAACGTAACAAATATTTGGTTTCCACTGTTTTTATCTAAACTCTAAAACAGATAAATCATAAAACATAAACACATAAAGTACACATGGCTCCACCCCTTGACATAGAAATCTAAAAGATTAGAGACCATTAATTTGACCCGTGTTGCACATTTGTGCATAGATCAGTCACATGTTTATGCTCAATGCCAGGGACTTCCTGCATAAAGTCCATTTATTCAAGGCACAGAAACGTGATGTACGTGCACCAAATGTGTGTGACCCAGTCTGGGGTCAGCGTTGGACACACACTCAGTCTGTGAATGTTTCAGATGAGAGAAGGAACTCCTCTCAGGATGCACACTGGGACCAGTCACCACTGACAGACTCTCGTTACACACCTGCTTATCTGGGATTTTAAGCAATTGTTTTTCTTTTTGTGTGTGTTGTGGAAAAAATGTAAGAGTTTTATCATGGCAAGCATGTCAGGTCAATAATAATCTTTTTGGGTCACAATGTTTAATCTTACGGGACCATAGCGTAATCCCATGATTTTGGTAAGCCGTGGATTTGATACATTAGGCTGCTTTTGATAGGGACTGTGTGCTTGAAAAACATGATTATTACTGGAATTACCTGCAGAACACTGGAGGTATATAAGGTTGTGTTAGCAGCACAACCAGCAGCCATGCTAACACATCTCTGCCAATGTTTCATAGCAGAAGTCACTAACAGTTAAGTCTTTTTGTCATAAAATAACAATCAGATGGTGTTTTTACCACATTCTTTAATGCATGTTTTATTGTTTTCAGCAGCAATGTGGAGTATTTAAGCAAGAGATAATTTTTTAAATCCAACGGCCCCTCCCAAAACATCCATTCTCTCCTCCTTCCAGCTTTCTGTAGCCCCACCTCGACACGCGGGTGCACCACCTCGACAGCCGGGCATAAACTGTGCTTTGTCATGGCTTTCAGCTCCTGCTCAAACTGTATCGCAGGGTTCAAACATTCACAGCTCACAAATCATGTTCTCACTCTGTAGATGCTCTGAGACCTGACTGTCACACTGTGCTCATGAAACACATCGCTCAACACACTCATCACACAACAGGGAGCTGCAGGTAGCAGAACCCAGAAATGAGGAGACACTCGCTCCAGAATGGAATTCTTGACCAATATAAACACATATCCTTGGCAAGCCTTGACATTCTGTGAGGAGAAATGTTTAAAAATAAACATAAATCCGTCAGTAGCCGGGGAATGGATAACTTTTAGTAGAAATTAGCTCTGACTTCTCCAAGACCGGCCAAGCCTGTAAACAGGGAGACATGGAGCGTACGGAGTGTGGCCTCCACCTCTGCAGGTTTGCTCGAAGCGCGTGCACGTTGACTGACAGCTGACAATGTGGAAATTTGAATTCTATTGGCTGAAAAAGTTCACCGGTCAGACATTATTCAAAGGGTTCTATGGGAGGAAGGAGGGTCTTCAGAAGAATGACAGATGTTGTGGAACTCTACCCATAAATCATAGTTTAGAACTGAAATATCATTTGAAACACTTATAAGACAATACATAGAAAAATACTCCACATAGGAGCTTTAAGGTGGTCTTCAGAGCACGAGAGGTCCCTTTAACACAAGTATACTGAACCGTACAGTGACCGTTTTCTCAAAGTGTAGAAACAGGATTGTTTTTTTTAAGTCTTCTTGACACCAGGCATCTTCTTCACACAGCAACCATTTGGATATTCCCAGTCCCACTTATTTTTCTTCCCAGAAAAGTGCTTTATTTTTCCCATGAGTCATCTCTGTCCTTGTCTATATTTCAATGATACAGCAGATAATTTCTATAGTTAAGCTCAGAACAGGACAGCAGTGGTATTGCGGACTGATTTAGTTCCACAGCAGGAAACAGGAGTTTGTATTTCCATAATACCACTGAAGGTGTCTCTCTGTACGTGTGTTAAGTTCATTCTCAGTTTGTGAACCTGCTACATGCCAAGCTGTCTGTGTCTCAGTATCGTCTCTGTGAGGACGTCTCGTGTGAATCTTGGAATTTGAGGGTGGATGTGACTGAGTTAGCATGTTGCTGTATGGTTTGTCAATCAGTCGTCCCAGCTAGTTTTTTGTGCAGCATCATGCTTTGAGCCTTATTACTGTAGTGAAAGCACAATGTGTACCAGCTGCACATACTTAACAAATATCTACTGTTCATGTACTGGGCATGTTCTCTCTCATTCACATTAATCACTAAGTCCATTACCTCTAAATAGACAAAAAGATAAACAGTTAAAATAAAGTAAAAGTATTAAAATAACCTAAAACTTAAATTCAATCCAATAAAACAATGAATTCTGAAAGAGTGAGTTGAAGCAATGCAATAGATAAGTATTGTTTTTTCATTACTTCATGGAACAAAGTGATGTGAACAACCGCTAAATAAAACAGCCACTCAGAAAATGATGCTATGTGTCACTCAGACATTATTTTTAAAAGGTCAATAACAATCTGATGATGTTACAAAATCAACATGTCACTTTTAAAAGCATGTAGTCAGATGTCTCCTGTAGTTCTTGACCAGGTTAGCATCACTGCAGCAGGGATTTTGACCCACTGGACCACTCCAGGACCTGGAAATGCTTCTTATGAAGCCATTCTTTAGTCTCTCTGGCTGTTTTAGGTCATTGTCATGCTGGAAGTCCCAGGCATGACCCATCTTCAATTATCTTACTGAGGGAAAGAGGATGTTGTTCAGAATCTGGCAATACATGGCCCCATCCATCCTCTTCTTACTATGGTGCTGAGTTTATACCAAAAAGTTCTATTTTGGTCTCCTCTGACCTCATGACCTTCTCCCAGGCCTCCTCTGGATCATCCAGATGGTCTTGGCTAACTTCAGACAATGCTGAACATAAGCTGGCTTGAGCAGAGGGACCTACTGCAGGATTTGGTAACCTAATGGTAACCTGTGACCCTTCAAGTCATTGATCAGGTCCTCTGGGCTGATCCCTCACCATTCTCATGATCATTAATTCTCCACCACCAGATCTTCATGGAGCTCCAGTCTGAGGAGATTAACAGTCATCTGGAGTTTCATCCATTTTCTAATAATTACTCCAACAGTTGTTTGCATCTCTTCATGCTGTCCCATCCGAGCCTTGTGTAGATCTACAGTTTAGTCCCTGTGACCTCAGACAGCTCTTTGGTCTGGCCCAGAGGTTAAAGTCTGACCTCTGTAATTGTAAACAAAGTTTTTTTTCTTCCAATTTTAAGTTATATTTTTCTACTATATAAAACTCATATTTCATGCAATAAAATGCAAATGAAATATTTAAAAATCAAACATTGTGATTTTCTGGATATTCTGTTAGATTCTGCCTCCAACAGTTGAGGAGTTCCTATGATGAAAACTACAGACCTCTGAACTCTTTGGAAGTGGGAAAACCTGAAAATTCTGCAGTATACCAAATACTTATTTTCCATACAGTATGCTTCTGTTTGTTCCTTCATTGTGTCCTGTCTTCTCCACCACAGCAGTTACAGACTGCTCAGTGAACTGTTTTCAGCTTCCAGTTTCATTCTCTTCCTCAGATTCTGGCAGCTGGTTGAGGGCAATAAAAAGTGAGGTGTCGATAGAGTTGACTGACTTAATTAATGAGAATTCTGTCACCAACGACCCTTTTAAGTCCCTTTATCAGACTATTTAAAAAAACAGATTGCTCATTGGTAATGAATTTAACAAGTCACAGACTCAACATGACAGTTTCTTTTTACATTAAACTGCACCTACATTACCCTCCTAAAGGCATTACTACAGAGAAAATGATACAGCTGCAGTAAAAGAAGAGTTGATAGGAAGTACACTAGTCATACTCAAATGGAATTACATTTTTGCACATAGTGGGGATTAAATTCACAAAAGTATTGTATTTGTATATACCGCCCGGTGATCTACCATGATTAACTGGTTGATCGACATATTGGGCACCCCTGCATTAAATGATTAAATTGTGGTAATAAAATCAAGTCACATGACTGTCACAATTTGTTTGCAATTACTCCATAATCCTCACGTGATGCGGTCATATTTAAACCGTGTCCCAAAAGTATTAGACATATTAATTCAGTGTGATTCCAAGTAAACAGATGCTTATTTTCTAAAGATTTCTGTCTCCAACTAGTCGCCAACAGTCACAGCCCAGTGAGAAACTGGATTATTATCAACAAAGAATGTCAGAACTGTGGGGAACATGAACTAACCACATGTATAAGAAAAAAATGATGCACTGATATATCACGATATTTCATGTCACAGCATTATATCGATTTTCTTAAACACAATATTGAATTCTTATTAAGAATTTACACGCAAAAATGAACAGTGGTAGTTCATTTTTGTGTTGCATTTCAACCTGCGATCACTTGTTGGCTGCAGGCATTAATCCTCAGCAGTCCTCCACTTCCACAGAACATGTGACTAGGTACCATGACGACGTAGCGTTAAAGGCTCATTTTAGCATAAAGCTAATTGATTCTGCTCAGTGGACAACTGAAGAGGCTAGCTTTTCTTTTCAGCTGCAGCAGTTTTTCGATAATTAAATTGATAAATATCACAATATTTTGTATTGTTGTAGTATTGCAATATATTGCAATTAATTGTATTGTTGCCCTGTATTGTGATACATTTCATATTGCCAGATTTTTGCCACTACACACCCAAACCACATGTACAAACTACTACTGTGGCAGTAACAGATGGAGCAATGATGACATTTTGCAAAGAACACATTTTTCTGCTGCCCCAGTTCTCTATTGTATATATTGAAGGCTGGTTAACCAAAGACAACATGAGTATCAGAATGTAGGTCCCGACAGAGTGGATCAGAGTTTTTAGCTCGCAATCTGCCATAGACTTTTCTTAGTTTGCACAGGAAGGACATAGAAGGCAGCAAGGGATGTGATACTTGTGTCAAGATGAGTTAGAGTTTGTCACAAGACAGTTTGCTAATGTTTGTTGTAAGTGATCTGTGCATCTAGTGTGCAAAAGTTTGTGTTGCATTTCAAGAATCGTGAAGGACATTAGCCCTAAGTGCCGAGGACATTTTTGGTGCTGATGCCTCTCTAAAGAAGTCACTGCTAAATCTTTTCACTCCCCCACTCTAACACCCTACGTCACTCAGCCATCCTCTCACTTCATCACATTTCTGCTGCAGCTTCCCCCTGACTCTGTGAATGAAGCTCTGCGTTTGTTTTGATGTGAAGCAGAAAGAGGAAGTGAGCTACATACCAGAGACTGTTATCAGCATTATTCTGAACATTTCTCCTTTATCAAGGTGTGTTTTCTATATTGCACATCGTCTTTGGTCCTGGAAGAATCAATCATCATAAGAGCAGTTTGGTGTCCCTTTTCTGTTTTGGATTTGCAGTTAATGATTAAGTAGAAGACAAACATGATATAAAATCAGATAATCGGTTTATTTTAATGGTCTCACACTGCATTTGTTCATGTTGATCCATTTATCAGATGCTTTTATCCAAAGTGACTCACATTTACCTGTCAGGCATGTTGGGGTCTGTGGGACGAACCATTTGATTTATAAAATGGTGTCTGTGTGTAAATCCTTCCTGATTGAAATAGTCCAGGTTTGAGTACTAGTCCAGGGGCCTGATTTATAAAACTTGCTTATGCAAAAAACGGGCCTGAAAGTTGCACAAGTCACTTTTTACACAAAGTTTGAAATTTATAAAATAAAGTGTTACAGAAAAATGTGCAAAAGCACATTTTGGAGATGGGAAACCTGGCAGCACAGTTGGTGAGATGAAAAAATAAGACCTGCTTTTGTTTTGAGTGGCATGTAGCTCAGTTGGTAGAGTGGCTAGTCTGGCAACTGAAAGGTCGTCGGTTTAATTCCAGCTCTGGCTGGGTTGCATTGTCGTTGTGTCCTTGGGCAAGACACTTCACCCACATTGCCTACTGGTGGTGGTCGGAGGGACTTGGCGGGAGTCGATGCATGGCATCCCTCCCTCTGTCAGTGTGCATTGTAGCTCAAAATGTTTGGACACCACTGGTTTAAATGTTAATGCAGACGGTAAGGGTCACACCACCACTGGTCCACCTTGTGCGTTAAGGTGTGGGGAGACGTGGGAATCTGTGAGTCTGAATTTCACCCCGATACATCATCGTGTGATTACTTAAACCTAATTCACACCGCGTCTGGAACGGATGCGGTTTGGAAGTTACTTACATATGATGCTGAGGCTGACAGAACAGAAGTTTGTCATGTCTGTTCTTTTTTAGACTACAAAATGTCATTACACTCTTTACCTTCATCACATCTTACTGTTTTCCTTCTTCCACTGGTTAAATTCTGCTTTTGTGTAATTGTTTTTAATGAGAAATGTTTACTCATCATTCATATAGCAGTTTTTTATACCATTCATTGTGTATTCACCATTTAAAGAAAATACTTACAATAATAATAAGTTCCAGTCAGCATAAATGTAATATTTATGTCTCTTTTTGTTATCTAATTGGGTTTCCGTAATAAAACATTTTTGTTGTATAATGCTTTAGAAAACACTCTTTTCTCTGCACACTTGTTCAGCTGTTACCTGTCTCTAACAGCCTCATATTTTAAATGTACAGTAGTTCTTGAATGTGGACGCAGTGCTCGTTCATCATTCTGTCTCCTCTTCATCAGGCTGTACTTCACTCCACTTTAGTTCATTTGTTTGTTTTCATCATAAAAACTCAACAGAAAACATCAGAAGATAGTTGTACAAAAATATGTCTCCGCTTTGTGAGGCATTTTTCTATTGTGTGTATTAATTATGGTCAGATAAAACAATTGCTCTGTGATGCAGCAGAACTGAACCTCCTCTCCTCCTCAGTGGATCAGCCAATCACACAAGGGCTTTCCTTTCCTTGACTGGCGAATGCAGCTGGCAGCAGTGATTTATGAAGCTCTTTGAAATTTATGGAAAGTTGTCATGTACAAAATTAAAGGGATGCTTCAGAGAGCCTTTTTCTCACCAAAACGTCATTATTACTTTGGAGGAAAAAAGGGAGAAATCCAGGAGAAAAGTGTTTTTATGAATAATTAATTCTGAACAAAGGAATAAATGCATTATTGCACAGTTAGCCTCCTCCAGGCTTTATGTCCTCTTCCTGCTTTGCTTCCTTTTTGACAATCAGACAAAGATAGAATTATAGGCAGCTAATTCTACAGAAATGAAGCTGCTGAAATGAAAAAACATTAAGAAATCACATTTTAAATGCACTTCCAACTCTTTATAATTCTTTTATTTGACTTTAATAATAGGAGGAAATGTCATTTTAGACAGATTTTGAGACAGAAGTTTAAGAAACCTGTCAGTTCAACATTTCTTTTTACTTTGATACTCATTTTGTGTAACTTTTGACCATAATTAGATTTTTTTTCTCCAGCGGAAAGCAAATGTGAAGATAAATAAATGTGATAACTTCCTGAGATGTTTTAATTTCTCTTTCTTTATATGTTCATTTACAGTTGTTGCACACAAGAACATCCAGTGAAACTTTGAATCATTTGTTAATTCAGACACATTCTCAGTAAAATATGATCTTAATCAGTTTGTGGATTGTTTTGGTTGATTCGTCTTTTTTACAATAATTCATTTAATCCTCCTATTAACAAGGCTATTAGATGCTATCAGTGTAAGATTTACAGGCAGTTTTGGTCTTGTAAAAAGCTAAATATTAAATATGACCTGTCAGATAGTCATAAACCAGGATTTGAAGATTCTGGGTCCAGGAGAACCCTGTCCTGGATGTAGAACAAGTTAGGAAGTGAGCCCTTGAGATCCTCATTATAGAACATTTTGAGTCATTTGCACTTGGAGTTGGACAGAATGGTGTTTCGTTTAGCTGCAGGTTTTTTTCTTCACTTCGACCGTGGTGTGTTGGGGCTGTTCAGTGTTTGTGTGTGTGACAGAGACAAAGCAGGCGTTCTTCTTGTTGTGACACTAACTCATTCCTAGGCAATGCAGGGCAAAACAAAGTGGAGCTGTAAGCTACAGTATGATGCTGTAAAATGCACCCATTGGAAATGTTTTTGAATACTAAACCTAACTGTTGTTATATTGTGATTTTTGACTAGCTACAGTTCAATTAATCAATTAGGAAGAATCAGTTTTAAATTGGACTGACCAATACTCTATTTCCTCCTTTTCTCCTCTCTATAGGAAACGAAGTCCATCAGCATCCAGGGATCCAAACCAAAAATACGACCAAAGGGAGGGGGGTGACCACCCACAGTATGCCCCGACAGACGGCAGCATGCCCAGATCACCGTCCGACTATGGGGATGGGGACCCTCGGCGGGCTCCGCGGGGCCCACACATATTCCCAGATGTGGATACAATGCGGATGGGCTACCGGGACCATCGGGGACCAAGTCGCTGGCACTCCCAGGAATACCCTCTTGATCAAGAGCTAGATGGACCACCTAGTGAGTTTGACCTCCAGCGTCAGCGTCAGGAGGAGTTTCAGGCCCGATACCGCAGCGATCCGAACTTGGCTCGGTATCCAGTCAAGCCTCAGCCCTACGAGGAGCAGATGAGGATGCACGCTGAAGTGGGCCGGCTGAGGCATGAGCGTCGCCACAGTGATGTGTCCCTGGCTTACACAGAACAGGATGACCCTGGTCCAATTAGACTGTCCCGTCAGCATCTTACTGAGCGCCGGCCGCCTATGGTGGGACAGCGCTCTTACTCTGTAGACCGGTCCTCCCCAGGGCCCATGGGTCCTGGTCTCGGAAGCCACAGAACCTCCAACCACAGTCCCCCAACTCCACATCGTAGCCCTGTGCTTGGTGACCGGTCAGGGGACATGAGAAGAGGAGACCTCGGAGTACCTGGGGACGCCATGAGGAGACAGCAACACCACCTGGACCCAAGTTCAGCTGTCCGCAAAAGCAAAAGAGAAAAGATGGAGAGTATGTTGAGAAATGACTCTCTTAGCTCAGACCAGTCGGAGTCGGTGCGGCCCCCGCCCCCCAAGCCCCACAAAACCAAAAAAGGAGGGAAGATGAGGCAGGTGTCCCTAAGCAGCTCTGAGGAGGAGCTGGCCACCACACCAGAATACACAAGCTGTGAGGATGTGGAGATTGAGAGTGAATCAGTCAGTGAAAAAGGTAGGAGACATCACACCACCTCGCCTTCTATCTCACCTTCTACTGTTTGTTATTTAGTTACAGACTGTTCTGATGTGTTTTAGCAGGATAAAGACATCATGATTTACTGTCTCTGACTTTGTGAGAACATCTGAAGTCGGTTGTAACTGAATCCTTATTGTTTTCCTGTCAGTAATCTTAATGCTGTTTCTTGATTCTTGATGCTGTTTAACTTTCAAATCCCCAGTCTGCTACGTGTACTATATGTTTGTTGTGTCTATATGTTTTTACATGTTTATGGCTCATTATTTTCAGCTAAAACGTATTTGAAAGTGTAAAAGTTTAATTTAATTTATAGGCTATTTTCTTAATTATTTAGTTTATTAGACAGGAAGTAAATCTCTTGCCATTTAATATTCTTCTTTGTAGGCCCTGTCTACACTGCATAGGAATTTTCTGGAAACAATATTTTTCTCTTTAAGAAAATAACTATTTATACAGTATAACTCTATAACCAGGAGTGCACATAACTAGTCATGGCCTCTGAAGCTAGTAGACACAAACTCGCAGCACCTCCGACTCACCGCACTGGTAACGCATGTGTGCAGCACCTCTGACACACGCGTGCAGCAATGGCAACACACACACAATCGCAGCACGTGCAACTCACACACGCCCAGCACTGGTGACACACATGCAGCACCGGCGACAGCCTGTCACCCCCCAAACCCACAGAGTGGGTACCTCTGTGCACCTCTGTCTATAACTATACAACTCTATAACTCTAATAAACAACTAATGCTGAAATACAGTAACTACAGTAATGACAAGTCAAAATAAAGACAAAGAACAGCCTTAGCTTAGCTAAAGAGTCTCTTCAGAGCTGGTCTTTTTCTTGACGCTGTTACAAGTTATTAACTCTTCAGCGTCTCCCCAGAAAAACTTATCACTTAGGAGCTTTGGGACTGGAATGGTTTCCTTCAGAAACCATGCTATAAAAATCATATAATTAGTATATATCCATTTTCAAAAGTTTAGCCCTTAACAGTACTATGAAGTTTTATTTTTTCCCAAAATGTTTGTTTATCTTTGTCATAAAATCTCATGAACACAAAATACAATAACTTCATTCTATTAATTTATTTATTTCACTGAAGTTAGTTGAACTTTGTCTATGTCCATAAATTAACATTTGTTTTGTTGCATTATTATTTTTGAGCAGTTTTTATAAAAAACTCTGGCTTATGTTCATTGCCTGAACTTGCTATAAAAAGTAACTGTTTTAAAATGTCTTTTAGCTTCAGCTTTAATGAGAAATGTGAAGTTTTTATTTATTTTTTGATAAATTTGTAAACAATTTCTTTCATAACGGCACAACAACAACAACAACAAAACATGAAAACACAAAAAATAAAATATATTCCAATGTGAATGACAAACGTGAATGTTTGAGACTAAATTCTTATATATGTCATTTAATTATAATGTTATTCCCATCAACATGGAAGACTAAGAACAGAGCTTAAAAATATTCTCCACTTTGAAAACTGTATTTAAATTTCAGATTTTATTTCTTTCGTACTATAAGTGCAGTTTGTGTGAGGGTTTAAAATCAGCAGGATTCCTCAGTTTTTACAGACACCAGAATCTTAAATGGCAAGAGGGAGTAAATGTTTTTTCTAGAAAACAAATTTGATAAATTGGTTGCATCTATTAAAATCAAAACTTTAAGTTAAGACCTTCCTAATTAAAAACAGTTTTGCTAGCTGATCATAATGAGTCTTATATTTGTGGTGGTTGTTGATGAATCTTCTCTAGCAGCTCTCTGAGGAGGAGGAGGAGGAGGAGGAGGAGGAAGCCTGTTCGTTGTGTTTCTGTGTGAATGGATGTTGGTGTTGTGAATGTAGCTCTTCTGCTCCTGGGTTTTACTGCTGATCTTACAGCAGCCTTTGGAAGGTCTTGACACAGCGGTGGCGCACAATCAGTCTGCTCTAATGGACAGTGTTGCACTGTTGAGTTAATAGTAGCATTTGCTGAGCAGAGGTATGTTATTATTGGTGCATTTTTTGCCAACCTTTATATTATTATGAAATATTTCCTTGTGAATTGGCTCATAAGGATGGTGATGCAGTGCACCCAGGAAGGTTGAAGATCATCAGAGTAAAAAGTGAGGTCAGTTTAGGACTTGTTGACCTTTGTTTAGAATTGTAGGTAGTTTTTCTCTGTGTGTAGGTTTTAGTTGTTAGAATTAACTCTATGTGTTAGCCTGGCCTGGTCCAGTAGGAAATACTAACTCATTATTACATTCAAAATAAAATCCATGTTTGAACATCTGGGTGAAGGGTTACATCCTGGTCAGGTCACCAGTTCATCACAGGACCAACACACAGACACCCATGTCTGCACATTCCTCAAGTTTATTCAGAATCTTAAAAGAACTCAGTGTGTCTGTTTCTGAGTACAAATGGAGATCACGCAAACAGAAACAGAAAGGCCTGAATGGACTCAAACCCAAGACCCTTTTACTGTGAGGTGACAGCCATTACTCAGCCCAACTTATATAAAAATATAATAATAAAACTAGCTACATTTATTTATACTATTAATGTAAGAATCCCTTTACTTCTCATGAACTAATGCTTGACAACTAAATAAATGAATGCTAGCCAGTGAGTTATTAGCTGTGATGGCAGCTCTGCAGTAAATCTGTTGTTTCATCTCTGCTAGACAGGTTAAGTTTTTTTTTTTAATTTAAATTCAACTGATAACCACACAATAATATGTTTGGAATTTCATAGATACAACAATCACTATAACAGACTAGAGTACATGTAACATAAATATATAAGAAAATATCAGAATGTTTTTTGTGTCAATGTCTTCTAGATTTTCTTCACGTTTACCTTCCTGTAATCTCAATGATGGCGCCATTGTGATTTTACTTTGACTGAAATAAATCATAAAATCGATTGTATAAACTGCTAACTTCTGGTAGTTGATATTATTGTATTACAAATGGATCTTGTTGTCAAACCTATCATTACAGTGTTTTTTTTACTTTAGATATGTTTGAAGCAGCAAGCATAAAAACGGAATAAAAACCAAATGCTAAGACACGTGGAGAAGAATACAAAGCCCAACAGTTTGCCTATTGTCTTATACAAGCTAGAAATGTTGATGAATAATGGAGGTAAAAATAATTCCTCCAGTCTGCTTCAATATCTAAGCAGCTCTGCAGCACTAATACATTATTGATGTGGGAGTTTCCACATTTACAGGTAGCTGTGGAGCAAAAGTAGGCTGATTTCAGGGTCATAGTTCCTGTTGTTTCTGTCTGTGTGTGTCTACAGCCTCCATAGTTCAACCTGTGTGGGAGGATGAGGATAAACATCATTTAAAGCTTAACGGTTGACCTAAATTACTAGAAACAAAAAGTGTTTTTAATAAAACCCAAAATGATCTCAGCTGGGTTAGCAGATGATTGTGGAAGGTGCTCCACTCCTGTAAAACCTCATAGAGAATGTGAAGGTGTCTTAGGTTTTTGTTCTGTTGAAACAAAATGCAGCATCAAACCAGATAAGATAGTGCATCTCTGAAAAATGCAGAAGAAAACGTCACACCAACAGTCAGACATAGTGGTGGTAGTGTGATGGTCTGGACCACACTGTGTTATTTATGGAACCATGCAGAGGTTACGCTATAATTTTTCTTTGCATGTCATTTTGATTAACAGGGTAAAAAAATAATCCCTTTATCTATTTTTACCCATTTTATTTTTTTAAATTATAATGGTGATATACTCAGTAGCATTTAATTGTTATTCATTTGAATTACTATCCAGTCTGAACAAGCTGAATAGAGAATCTACATTATGTCATCACACATCAAGCAGATGAATGCATCTAACATTTTCTCCACAGTGGCAAAAACTACTGACTGTGGCCCCAGTAGCTACATATAAACAATGAATGGTAAATGATTGCACTTTAGATATGAAGAGTTCACCTGCTGTGGCCTGAATGCTGTCTCACAACTTTCTTCTAGTTTGCATGAACTTGAATCGTGCACCCACTAGTGTGTAATCAAACATCTCAAGTGGGATTGCTAGAGGAGGATATTGACATGAAGTTTTGTAACTCTTCTCAGGTTGATTATTTGTATGTTATTCATCATCTATTGCACCAGCCCCCATTTATCACCTCTTTTTATCAGCATCATCACTGTTATTGGGCTTTTGGGGACTGAGTGAAGGCTATAAGGTCATCCATCAAAAGTGCTAATATGCTCACTCGCCACCTAGTGGTCAGCGGTGTGAATTGTAATCTGTCAAAATGACTGATGTCCTTCAGATATTTCCGTCATCGTTTAAAAACATGGTCAAAGATGGAAAATATTTGGTTAACACGACCCCAGAAACCATCATTTCTGCTATCTACCAGAAAATCCTGAAGGAGAATGTTTGACCTTTGACCTTAAACAGGTAGTTTATGCTGGAAAATCCTCCACTCTGACTGAATTTAAACAATTCTGTAAAGAAGAGTGGGTCAAAATTACTCCACAGCAACTTGAGCGACTCATTATCACAAACACTTGATTGTAGTTGGTGCCACCAGTTATCATTATTAGTGATAAATGACTTTTTCACATGGGGCCAGGTTGATTTGGCATTTTCACTTAATAAATGAAATCATCATTTGAAAACAACATTTTACATCACTAATGTTATATTTGTCTTACTGTGTATATTGACATATGTTTATTGATCTGAAACAATTGTCTGACAAAAAAGTTAAAAACTGAAGAAATCTGTGGGGGGGAAATACTTTTCCTCAGAACCGTAACTATATGGAACTTAACCTCTGCAGCAGAGTTGAATCTAGGTTCTCATGAGGTCCAGTTTCATCATGGTGTTTGATGGGGTTTCAGCTGTGCTTGGGGATGTTTTTTCCTGATGTTTAGAATTTACTCACGTTAGTGTCTGTGAGCTAAAATTCAGTTTTCTATCTTCTCATGAGTGTTTGACACATCATGGATAACTATAAGATATTAGATAAGTATCTTGTGAGGCAAACTTGCTATTTGAAAAGCAGTGTTTCACACATGAAGCAAGCTTACACCATTACAAGACCCATCCATCCATCCATTTTCTGTAGCCGCTTAATCGTCCACAAAGGGTTGCGGGGCAGCTGGTGCCTATCTCCAGCGGTCAAGGGGCGAGAGGCGGGGGACACCCTGGACGGGTCGCCAGTCCATCGCAGGGCCACACAGAGACGAACGAGACAAACAACCACACACCCACTCACACCTAAGGACAATTTACCAACCCAATTAGCCTGACAGTCATGTCTTTGGACTGTGGGAGGAAACCGGAGTACCCGGAGGAAACCCACGCACGCACGGGGAGAACATGCAAACTCCACGCAGAGAGGCCGCAGAGCCGGGACGCGAACCCACGACCTCCTTGCTGCGAGGCAACAGTGCTCCATTACAAGACTTTAAACAAAATATTATTTTGACAAATATTGCTTTAAATAATCTTATTCTTGGTTCCTTCTTGGTTGTTTTTGAAATGTCCCCTTAGATAGATGGCCACATGTCTGTGAATGTCCTGATTTATGACTGATTTAGTCACAGTAGAGAACATGTCACTGCACACATACATAGCACATGATACACACAGAGTCCTGAAAGGAACGGCTCTCATCTACTTGAATCCTCGTGCTAATGCTTAAGTCACGGCTCGGTCACTGCGATCATCAAAGGATCATCAGCTAGCAAAGCCTACACAACGCTCAAAACAATCCAGACTCTTTTCATGTGTCGATGGTGGAATGACCTACCAAGCACTGTCCATCTTCAAGAAACTCCTGAAGACCCAGCTCTCCAGAGAACATCTAGACCAGCACCTACCTTCCCCTACTCCTCTGTACTCTCTTCATGCACTTCACTCTATCCTGTTCCTCATGGTCACCTTACAGACTAGTGTTCGACCGTCTAAGTAGTTTAGGGTTAATGTCAGGGTTAGTTGTTTGTTAGCCTCAACGGTAACTTCTTGATTAAAATATCATTTGTAAGTCGCTTTGGATAAAAGTGTCTGCTAAATACATCAATATAAACATGAGACTGCAGAAGATTTCTAGATAAAAAGGAAGAGATGTTTTGTGTCATGCAGTGTGTGCATGACAATACTGTGGGGTTTGTGCAGGAGGCTAAGCAGGGAGTATGCCATGCTCTCAAATATTCAATGCTGGGCTTGTGTGTGTGTGTGTGTGTGTGTGTGTGTGTGTGTGTGTGTGTGTGTGTGTGTGTGTGTGTGTGTGTGTGTGTGTGTGTGTGTGTGTGTGTGTGTGTGTGTGTGTGTGTGTGTGTGTGTGTGTGTGTGTGTGTGTGTGTGTGTGTGTGTGTGTGTGTGTTTGGTAGTGGGGGTGGGGAGTTGGCTTAGGCAAGGATGAGGGCTTGATGGGATGAAAATATGAGAGTGTGAGGAATGGAGGGGACTGAAAGAGAAAGCGTGCCAGCTGTAATGGGCCTGACTCGTGTCTGTGAGCACTGGAGACTGATGTAATGCAGTGTTTTCCTCTTTATTGATTCCTTTGACATGTAACTCATAATAGTGCCAAATACACAGAAAATGAGAGGATTGCTGGCTAACTAAAGCAGGCAGGTGGACACTGTAGTGACAACCTATACATTCTCACTAATGACTTGTTGGATCCTTGTTTGCGTGTTCTATTTTGGAGCACTGATGCTAAACCTCATAAAGATCATCTTTCATTTCTATATTTTCTAACTCAAAGGGTCATATTAAAGCTGGCTCTTTATGATAAGTTGGTTAGCCTGGCTTTTTTTTTTATACCTTAGACATGTGAAGTTTTATTTTTTATAAGGTGTGCTTTCATTAGAGTTTTACCATGAAGCTGTATCACCTCCCTAACACAGTGACCATGTTTAAACATACACACTGTTTCACCCTTTCCTCTTTTTCTGCTCTCACCCTTTGAATCGTAGTAAAAACAGCATCAATAATTAATGATCCAATTAATAGTTTACACTGGTTTTTATTGAGCTGTCAGAGTGATGGAGAGCCTGCTGGTGGTGAACTCCGCCACTGCCTGTGCTCTGCCTTCGCCCTGAATCAGCAGTTTGTGGGGCCTGGGAGCCGGAGCGAAATGGCAGGGCTGGGCATACACTGCTGATGCTCATAATTTATAGCTGTGATGAGTTTCCTGCACTCTGAAAAACCACACAGTGCCTTGCTGGGGATCAATGCACAACTGTGGTGTGCCACTGGTAATGAAGCTTCTGGGAAGGAGAGAGTTTGTAGATGCCGGGGGGAGGGGGGGGGGGTGCTGAGGGAGGGGGGCAGGATTTGGTTTTGTTCAGGACAGAAAAAGGGAGAACTGGAATTATCACTGAGATTACATTATGATAATCTCTGCTGCTAAACTAAATTAATCTAGCATGAAAATGTTATAGTAGAGCTACTAAGAAAAAGAGAATATTGAGAGGTTTTTTGTTTCCCAGTTTCAAGATTTATTGAAATGTCAAGAAAACAGTCAAAAATAAATCAGGAAGAATGTTCAGAGAAAGTGAACTCTGTTGTATTCCTGAGCCAGACTATTGGTTCTGCTTATGTTACCATTGAAAGGGTATGGGTATGGGATCAGGTTTGTGCCAAAAGGATCAACCAAAAAATACAGTCACACACAAAATATATCAAAATAAAACAACCAAAAAGAACATTTCAGAAGCAAAAGTGTGAAATTCAAAAGCAAAAAAATAACTAAGAACCCTCATAACCAATGAGATTGAAGCACTGACAAACCCCTCCCACTGAGAGTTTCTTTCAAAAGCAGAATCCCAGAGCAGAAACAAAACCATGGTGCAGCAAAAGCAAAGAGCTGTTGGCAGAATGAAAACATGCCCTTCAGAATAAAAGCCTAAATGGTCTGAATGAAGCAGAATTAAGTGAGAAACAAAGAGGCGTGTCAAAGAAATAAAACAAATTGTTAAGAAGTTAAATAAGTTTTTGGTTTAGAAAAATAAGCATTTACTTATGCAACAGTTTATTTTGTTTGTAGTTATTTTTTTGCTTTTTAATTTCACACTGTTGCATCTGAAATGTTCTTGTTGGTTGCTTTATTTTGATATATTTTGTGTGTCACTGTATTTTTGGTTGATCCCTTCGGCACAAATCTTATCCCATATTCTGAGTGAGCCTTTACTGGATAAACTACAGTAACAACAAGGTATTTTGTTAAAACAGTTTAAGGTGTGGTCATTACTGCCACATCAGAATTGAACAATTTAACTTACTTCAGTCCTTCACAATAAGAGTCTCTAACCCATAAATGCACCTCAGAAACTTTAAAAAAATATCTGAATCATACAAATGTAATTTAATATTATTGTTTTCTGGTAAAATATGCTGCAGCCTAAACTGCTAGTGATTTCAAAAAGTTATTTACAGGTTGTGTACAGCTCCAGATGAAATTACTAGAACAGTTCCTTTTCATTAAGATGCATTCTGAAGTAGAAGGTTCTGATGTGAGTTGTAAGTCCGGTGAAGAAATTATAAATTAAATTGTATCCATGAAACACAGTTTTTGACTTTTCTGTTCATATTTTATCTTTATTTTGGAAATTAATTATGAATAATTTGACAACAATTTCAGTTTAATCTAAACATTTTTGCTTTACTGCACCGCCTCCACCCCATGGTTCTGTTCTTCGTGGTCCTTTCTAGTTTAAGATAATGTATTAGATGCTTTTGCCTTCCTCCCCCTGCTCCTAAACACAGGCCTGGTGCTGTTTGAACCATCACCTCATAAGGAAAGCAACGTGTTCAGAGGAGAGTTTACAGAATGCCCCACCGGACTTGTGTTTTGCTGCTACGCAACGGCACAGGAATGACTGTTGGTAGGGGTACAGAGTCAGATGTTATTTTAACATGACGTTTGTGACCACTGTGTCCCATTAAAAATACATTTAGAAAGATAATTATGCAGTCTATCACCTCTGATTTAGGAGTGTACTGTATCTAGGGCTGTCCTTCCAGCATCTGTTACATGTGAATGCATTCGAGACGTGTCCTAGAGACATCCACAGCAGGCCCCCCTGTCCCCTTCTGAGTACTTTATGTTGTGAATACTTTATAATAAGTGAATGAATGAACAGAAATGCAGTCTGAGGTAATGTCCACTTTCTCTCCCTGCTTTTAGTTAGAAGTCTTAAGCTGTCTGGGATTTGATGGCCAAATTAGACAAGTGACTTGTTCAGAGGACAGTTTACAGTCCACCTCATCAGCCTGGGCTCTGGTGTTACGCTGCTGACACCAACTGGAAGACATTCAGGGTAATCACTGTTGTCAGCTGTTGGTTAGAGGGCCACAGAGGCCAAAGCTTGTCTGGGAGCATCCATAATGTTTACTAATGTACATATCTAAGTGCAATAAGTAGTTCTAGTGCTCAGACTGATGGATGGATAGTGAGAAAAGATGGAGACAGAAAAGAGTTGATGTTAAGGTAGAAACAGTGATCGTAGTGGAAATGTTAAATATTTTGTCAAAGCATGAAGCAACAAGAAAAGATAGAATTAGTTGTTTCAAAAATATGTAACAACATTGTTGAAGTATTTTATAAAATGACACAGCTGCACCTTTTAAACTATTGCAAAGGTTAATCAGAAGGCTGCTAATATAAAACAATGCCTTTGTTGATGTATAAGGTTCAAAATGACAGAATGTTTGATAAATCTCATTTCAGTTCATCACAACTTTTATGTTTTTAGTGTCTTTTTATATTAAGGAATATACTGTATAATATATAAATACTCCAGGTTTTTTCTCTCCATTTTCTCAGTTTTATTACACAGTAGTATGCTAGTGAAGGTTCTGTCACAGCACATAGTAGTATTTGTACAGTTATACCAAAGTAAACATGAAATTTTCAATGCATTTTTGCTTATACACATAAACAAGACAGAGACAAGATATACTCCAGTTTTGGACAAGATCCAAAGCAGAGAATTGTTTTTTCCACTTCACTTACATAAAAGCTACTGAGATATGTTGCATGAAATGTTTGGAGTACGTTTATATATCGGAGTACTTCTGGACCCATAACCATGCTGTTTCTAAAGACTAATAAATCAGAGAAAGAAGCATGAGCAATCAGAATAGGTTAAAACGCTCTGGTTTTGCTCAAATTTTGGCTAAGTTTTAAAATGGAGATCAGATCCACAATTGCTGGGCCTTTACTTTTCCAAAAGGAGACTGCAAACTGATTCAACATTAATGTTCTACAAACAACAAGCAAATGAATCATTTTTTCACACATGAACGCTATCGCTGCCAGTAGTAAAACAACATTCTCAGTGACAAAAAACTGAAACTTCATGGCGTACAAATTACAATAAATTTCTGGGTAAATGTTCTTGACATGGCAACAATCAGTAAACAAATCATTAACGATCCCACAAATCATTGCCTTCTTTGTGAAGCAATGGCTCATGGGAGTTTTAAACTACTTTTCTAACTTTCTGTGACTAACTGCTGCAATGCTAATGCTAGTTTGTATTTAAAATGGAACAATTTGTGCTGTTATTTTGATTTTGTCTTAATTTATTAAAGTGATACATTTGTTTTATACATTCCTGAGAATGTGCTCATGGTGACATCATCGCTTTACTATAACTGTGCATTTGTGCCTCATCACTTAAGAACAAATATAGAGACGTTTTCATTCTTTTCTGCTTTTTTATAGGTTGTTTATTTCATGTTTTTCTGTGACAGAGTAAAGACACAACATACATGTTTAGATAAAAAAGGGCACAAGTATAAATGATGCATTCTTGTGCAGAGATATAAATGTTCTATGTAACAAGAACCTAAGAGGCCAGAGCTTACACATACTTAACTTCCTGTTAGACTGCTGCAGCCAGCAGCTTTTGCTTGTATCAACATCAACTGTTTAACAGCAGCTACTTGAACAATATGCAGTAAAGGAGAAAAGAATAAGAATACTTTTACTAATTAAAGAATCAGGTACATAGATTCACACACGTCAGAGCATTTTTTAAACAGCTGAATATTTCAAAAGGATCAGTTCACATAAAAACCACTGTATGCTGTTTACAGTCAAGTCGAATATCACCATGAGGAAACTGGTTGGATTAGGAGATTTGTGTCCACATACGTGTATATACCTCAGTACAACGTAGAGAAATGTGTTCTCTGCATTTGACCCATCCCTGATAAGGGCTCCCAGAAGGCAGTTAGGGTGGGGTTCAGTATTTTGCCCGTTGATTCTTCGACCCTGAACCCTAAATTGAATTAAAATCTGATCTCCTGATTAGTGGACAACCTCTTCCTCTGAGCCACGGTCGCCCCGTAGCACTTTGCTTCTAGGTACCCTCCTTTCTGTAGAGTTGGAGGGATGGACTTACTGTTTTTGTTTAAAAACAACTGTTCAATACAGCATAGTATTCAAATCAGATTGTATTAGTGAGAAGCAGTTGTTGCAACGCTGGTTCCACATTTTAAATAAAGTTACTCTGAATTAGTAATCTGCTGGTTTGGATTATTTCTTGGAATGGAACCATAACATACTTACTGCCAGAACTGGTTACAGGGATTTTCTCCCCCCTTCTAAACATCACTCTGTTCATCACATATACATTTTCTAGACCTGCTTAATCCTGTTCAGGGTTGTGAAGGATGGGTTCTGTCTTAAGCATTCCCAAGCCTTTTCTTTTTTATGAAACCTAACTTCCAGATGTTAATACCATTTGTCAGTATGTCTCCAGCCCCATTCACAAAACACTTTCAAGCTGGACTTGACACACCTTTATCCCACCTCAGTGATTTAATAACAGAGACAGCATGGAGGGGTTGAAGTCAGCCCACAGCTGTTAACCTCTGAAGTAGTCACAGAGCTGAAACAGCCAGTATGTGTAAGTCACTCAGTCTGAGCTATCAGCCAGAATTAGGTTTCTCCTGTATGTTTTAGGCACCTTTAGGCTCCTTTGATTAGCTCACATGAGCTGGATATGGCCAGCGTGATTGGTGCATCTCTGAACGTCCAGAGGCAGCTTAAAGAGGGAGATGTTTTTGCAGAACTGTTTTATGAAAAGGCCTTTTGGCTCTACTGTATGCATATAAGTTCAGTACAACAGAAGTTGTAATCAAAGCTTCACCTTTAAAAGCTCTCCCTGGTGCACTTAAGGCACTGCAAACTGAACACTATATTCAATACATTAAAGATCCACCCTGCTTTGTCTTGCAGATGCTGTTATTGTAGTTTGTATCATACTCATCTCGATTTAGCAAAATCAAAGTTGTGTTTTCACTAAGTTAGTGAAAGAACCTTCTTAAATTATTCTAAAAATGGTTTTAATTAGATTAAAAAATGAAGGGAGAATCTGTCTCAGTAGGAGGAGATTTGGCTATTAACTTTAATTTTTACTGCAGTGCTGCTTGGTGTCTTCAGACAGGGTGGCTAATATCTGCCTTAACACACGCACACACACACACACACACACACACACACACACACACACACACACACACACACACACACACACACACACACACACACACACACACACACACACACACACACATCCACAAATGAAAATGAAATGAAACATTTGCATGTTTTCTGTGATGAACTGTTGACCATGTCCAGAGTGCCTTTCGCCTGATGTTCACTGGGATAGGACTCAGTACCACAGGACCTAAAGTAGGATTCAAGAGTAGACAGAAAAGGACAGTTGAGGATGTGAAAGATCCAAATTCTTATCAAAGTATGTCACAATGTTTGAGTGAGAACATTATTTCTTATTGTGCTTATGTTGCATTTCCTTTTAGTTAAAGTAGTGCATCAAAACTTTACCTCCATGACATCAAACTGAATCTTCTGTAGATGTGACTACACACTATACGGTTCTGTGATGAAATCACTAATGGTTCTTTATGTGTTCCAACCTGAACCACATCTTTCTTTCTCCACAGGGAAGTTAGAGTTAAACGTGATGATCACTTTGAGTCTGGGCAGCTTGTGAGAGTGTTTTTACTGTATGTGTGTGTGTGTGTGTGTGTGTGTGTGGATGCAGGAAGTGAATATTTTGGTCTCTTGTCTGTTTTTGTAATATGCTTGACTGTGTTTGCGTAGTCTGTGGTGTCTTTACTTGTCCCTCTCACTGTCCTCTCTCGTGTATATACGCCTCCCCCACACCCTCCTCCTCACATTACAGGAGATTTGGATGGCCATTGGTGGGACCATGCGTCATGGCATAGCAGCGAGGCCTCCCCAATGTCTTTGGTGAGACATGCGGAGCCCTGCCCTGACCTCTCCCCCCTCTCCTCCCCCCTACCTTCTGCCCTTTAACCCATCTCTCTCTCTCTCTCCTCTCCCATCCCTTGATCTCCCTGAGTCTTTTGTCATTTCATGTTTTCTTTGTTTTATTTACACCTTTGCATGTTGTTTTTTCTGTTTTTCTTTCTGTTTTTATCCCACACCTGTAGGGGAGAGTCAAAGGGGAAAAAGAAAAACTATTGAGCAGGCATTTATGTCCGAGCCGACACACACCTTATCTGAGAGGCAAAAGAAAATGGTGCGCTTTGGGGGACACTCATTTGAAGAGGACTTGGCATGGTGTGAACCACAGGTTAAAGACTCGGGAGTTGATACGTGCAGTAGCACTACCCTAAACGAGGAGCATAGCCATAGTGAGAAGGTACTGAGACAATCTAGCTTGCATTTTGTGATCTTTTTCAAATTATTATTGTTTATTAATGACCCATTCAGTATTTGTTTACTTTCTGTCACTAAGTGTAACTAGATTAGATGTTTTTATTTATTTATTTAAAGTTGTTTAAATTAATTTCTCTTGCGAATTTGGTTTCTTTTTGTTCGGTTACTTTTGGCTCCACTTTGCTAAGTGTTGCTGAAAAAGTCTTTTGCGAAAACTCTCTTTGCTTGCCACTTGTACTTGCTGTTTTGCTCTCCCAACAAAACACACACACACACACACACACACACACACACACACACACACACACACACACACACACACACACACACACACACACACACACACACACACACCTTACAGTAGTCACTGAATATTTGCACTGACACACAACCTCTCTGTATGTCATGGCACACAGGAATGATGTGGGTCTCTTCTAGTTGCATGCTCGTTCTCCTTGGTATATTGTGTTGTTGCTCTGCAGCAGTAGGAACACACAGGCCCGTCCCTCTCACTCTACCCCCTACCCCACAGAACCCAGTCCAGACAGAACCTGCCCTTTTGCCCAACTCCCCTCTCACTTTTTATAGCAGAACCCAAAGAGCACACAAAACTAGAAAGGTTGGATTCGTTTTGCACAAAAACTCAAAACATTTGTTTTTCTTTTTTCCCTTTCTTTCCCTTCTTCTTTTTTATTGTGATTTTTACTCTATCTGTGTCTCATGGCTGTTTTATACTGTCGACGTTACATTCTTTTTTTTTGTAATCTGGCACCCAGTTGTCCACTTCATTTGGTTCTGTATCATTGGTTGCCTTTCACCCCTGTCGGTTCTCCCTCACTGCTCCAGTTGATGGTGGTTGTATGTTTGTGTGCAGTGAAGCATCAGAGTTAGACTCTGGTCTTCTTCCTCCTGTTTGAGGAGCTGGTTTGAGGAGGAGTGCTGGGGCTGCTTGCTTTACTCTTGCATGGGATGCTGCATGAAGCTCACTCCGACCTCATACTGGCAGGTTTACACAAGCTCTGGAAGTGGCACCTAACCCGCTGACTAATTGTATTTCAGTGTTAAATTATATGAATTAAAACAACTGAGCAGAAGTCATTCAAACATGAAAGAATCAGCAGAGTTTGTGTGAACTTTTTTCCGTGAGTGAATCACTACTACCTACCTTTGTGCCCCTACAGTTGTCTCCTTTGCTTTGAACTGATCAAGTTCAAGTGGGTGAGTTGTTAAACAAAAGGTGTGTTGTTGCTCTGACCTTGTAGCACCCAGTGACATGGCAGCCGTCCAAAGATGGGGATCGCCTAATTGGTCGAATACTGCTCAACAAGCGTATGAAAGATGGAAGCGTGCCTCGAGACTCAGGAGCTCTGCTTGGGCTGAAGGTATGCTCAGAATATTTCTGTTCTGTATGCAGACATTTGCTGCACCTTTGTATTAGATAGTTATTTGAAGTTTACTCAAATAGACTAGTAAAACAATAGGTCAATTTGCATGAGTGGGTGAAGCACAGGTGTATAAATGAAGGCTACATTCCACTTCTGCAACTTAAGCAGCCTGCTTATTCTGTAAAAATGCTATTAGGCAGAACTTCTTCTAAATTAATTTACTCAGAAAGAACTGATCACATCTTGTATTTTGTTTTATAATGTTTATAGTGATTTTGTGGTGTTTTATTTATTGGCATTTTAGACAAAAGGTATGGGTAGTTTGAAAATGAGCATCTCTCTCTGTGTGTATGTATGTAAGGGTGCCAAATCTTTATGTGGTCTTGAATTCCTTCAAAAATACTTGAACTTTAATGCTGCATTTTCACAAATTTGAAAGAGCTTAAAGTACTTACAAATATTTGAAACTGTGATTGAAACTGGTTGTAGTAGTCACCTGATCTCAGCTATAAACACTGTAACAGATTATTTAGACGCAGTGAGAAATGACTGACATGTTACTAGATCATGCACAAAATGTGCTTCAGACACCTTTAACATCTATGCTGCTGTAATTAAAGCCACACTCTGGAGGACTTCATCAAGAGAGCAGTTTTTGAATCTAGCGTCCAAAGGCTCCTCCTCAAAACATCTCGACACGCGCGTCCGGTCGCGTGTGCGCGCGTGCACGCGGCGCATATACTTCGGACATGAACTGTACAGCTCAATGTGTAGGGTTTAATCACTCACAGTTCACAATCTTATTCCAACAACACTACGAGGGTCTGATGAGCCCTCTCTGTCCCTGCTGCTTCTGATATTAGCTCTGTTAGCAGAGAGCTGCTGCTGGACTCTGAAGCTGAACTTGACTCGGCCCTGGATGAACTTTCTGACCAAAATAAACGCATAATCCTGTCAAACCTTGACATTCTGTGAGGTGAAAGGTTTAAAAATAAAAATAAATCCGTCTTTATCTGGGGAATGGGTAGGTTTTTAGTAGAAATGAGCCGTGAGTCCTCAGTGAACGGCTGAGACGGCAGAGAAACACACGGAGCGTCCTGTACGACAGCGCCCCCTACTGGTACAGGTTTGGTCGATGCGCGTGCATGTTGAGAGAATGCAGAAATTTGAATTTCATTGGCTGAAAAATGTCGGCGGCAAGAAATAATGGAAAGAGGTCTCTAGGAGGAAGGAGGGTCTTCATCAGAATGACAGATGTTGTGGAACTCAACCCATAGATCATAGTTTAGACCTGAAATATCATTTAAAACATTTAGAAAACTTTGATACAGAGAAAAGGTAATCCAGAGAGCTGCTTTAATCTATAGCAAACTGGTTATGTAATAGTTTCAGAAGACAACAAAAGCGAGATCGAAAATCATTACTAAACTATTTAGAATTCATTATTTATAAAACGACTTTAACTAATGGCTAATGAATCAACATTATTATTTATTTAGGGACAATGTTTTAAAACATTTGTCATAAATATACATTTTTAGACTAAGTTACCTATAATATTTCTAAAGCGATTTAAATATCATTAAATATCTAATTACTGCTAACAGTAACAGAAAGATGAATATTTGACAATGCAGCAACTGAAACAACTTAGTGAGGTATAATTGATCTCAGTCAGGACAATGTTTCATGTATTTACATGGAGAAGAAAGGAATGCTGGGGGAGCGCATCAGTTTGTTGTGACTTCGATTTTCTCTGTATGTTCCTATATGATTCTTTACATCATTTGTCTATTTGTTATTAATATTTAGAAATAATTCATTTGAATAATAACCATACTCCTGATAAATATTAAGAAGTGATTGATTTGCACTCAGACTTCCTTTATTGACTGTTTTTTAGATGCGTAGAAGAAACAAGCCATTTCAAGTCTTTGCTGTTGCACTTGGTTTCATATCTATGTGCTCTACTATCACAGACAATATTTATATCCAATGAAATGCGCTATAATTTTCATATTTATATAATATATATATTTATTTTCATTTGAGTCACCACCCTACCAAAGCAGAGCGTTTTTGTTGTCGTAGACGTTTCGCTCACTGTCGCATAAAGCCTGCTATGTGGAGAAAGAACTGAGAGCAGCAAGAGGGGGAAAAATCATTACTGATTGAATGAACCTCCTGAAATGGCATGTTTGTGTCTGCTCAGTGCTTCTGTGCATTTCTGTCTGCTCAGCAGCTGCAGCCAACCAGCTCGGCCGTCCAGCCAGTCAGTCAGTCTATCAGTCAGGCTGCCAGCCTCGCCCTCACTGACCATCCTCCTCTGCAAGCCTCTCCTTCCAGCTTCTGTCTGTTACATAAAGCCATTTCATTTAGCAGACCTCTCTAAGCTTCTTTGTATGTTGGCATTCAGCTGCCATTAAGAGGAGTTTTTATTTGTATGATGCCAGTGTAAGATGAGTGCAGCGGTTGTACAACAATCCAGGGCGGTACTGTGCAGCTTTAGCCTGTGGCCGTGCACCGTTACAGATCAACAGAGCTGCACCAAAGTGTGTCCCTGGGGAGTCAAGCAGAGTCATGGATGGTGTTTTCAAAAAGCATAAGTTCACTTTTACCAATGACCCACTTCTCACAAGGCTTTTATTGAGGATTCATATCTTTCAGGCAGCACCTAAAGCCAGAAAATCTTTTTGCATGCTGCTATTGTGATGCTACATCTTTATAGGTTATCCCATGCAGAGTTAATGTGGTGTATTAAATATGCAATTACAACAGCACAGCATAAGATTCATTTAAAATGTAATTTTGTTCTGTTTTCTATAGGTGGTAGGAGGCAAGATGACAGAATCTGGGAGACTTTGTGCTTTCATCACTAAAGTGAGGAAAGGAAGTCTAGCAGACACTGTCGGACACCTCAGACCAGGTAAGAGAATCAAACAGTTATAATTCAGTTAGTCATTTGAGTTGTTCTCTCCTGTTCTCAGGGCCACAGTAGTGGTATAAAGTTTAAACTCCTCCACATGGCTGTTTTTGCAGGTGACCAAGTGCTGGAGTGGAATGGGAAGCTTTTACAAGGAGCCACATTTAAAGAAGTTTACAATATTATACTGGAGTCCAAGCCTGAGCCGCAAGTGGAGCTGGTGGTCTCACGGCCTATTGGGTGGGAATTCACTCAGTTACTCCAACACAACGGTCCTGGTGGCGTTCAGCACCAATATTCAGTATTAGACCAGATATCTTATGATGGAGTATTTATTTGTATTACAATAAATATCATTATATACAATAAATGTGGTTTTAAACATTCAAAATATCAGATCAAATCCTTTCTTTTTTTAAATTAAATATATTTATAGTAGGCATTGATGAAAATCAGCCATGTCTAAAGATAACACTCATTAGTAATAATTTGTTATCAGAATATGACATCACTACTGTCATTAATTTCCATTTACAGTTTTCTTAGTCACCTCATTGCTTCTATGGGCCACAAAAACTTCAACCTAACTGTATACATTTAGAATCAAAGGAGAATCTGAGAAAGAGCAGAGCTTCTACACACTGAGCGTCTGTGAGTAGAGGTGCCACCTTAATTATTCAACATCTGGTCCTCTCTTTCTTCAGCTTTGGCCCTGTGTCAGACTGACAAAATGAACCCTTCTTTTCTGGTATGGACATTAAAGAAATAAAGAAACAAAGCGGCACATTTGCATTTTACTTTCATCTAGATAGGTTGTTGGTGATTGAAGACAATGTTCAGATTATGGCTGAATTAAAAAATTGTGATACTGTGGTTGAATTGTGCAATGATGAATTCAGCTGCAATAAAACGTAATATTCCTCACTCCTCATCTAGGCTAGAGGGCATTCAGGGCATTTTTGGGGGGAGTGGGGTCCATCTGATTGATTGATTTCAAATGTATTATTGGTTTGCAGTTTGTGTCTGTGATTTATTAGTTCTGTGTGATTTTAGCATCAAACAGTCATATTGAGATGATGGAACAATATTAATATATTGTTCAGCACTAAGTGAAAAACCAATCAGGACTAATTCAAACAGATGCACTTCCTCCTTGTTATCCTCTGTCACACTGCTCTTTACAGTTTCTCTTGTTTTCTTTTTCCAGAGATATTCCAAGAATTCCTGACAGCACACACGCACAACTGGAATCAAGTGAGTGCTACGGCCTTCAGAGGCTCAGAGCTTGATTCTGTAATTCTTTATCCCCACTGGAAAAAGGTGGGCAGTAATAATTCTGTGTGTGTTTATTTGCCTGTAGAGTTGGTAAATTTCTCTCAAACTACTTGATGATTTATATGAAACTTATAGGTTACAATCATACTGCAAACAAAAATGTTGCTGATTTGTTTTGTTTTTTGATGATCTGAGATTTTTTAAAATTCTGACCCCGGTCACTTTCATACAGTATGTGGTTCTGAATCAGATATGTAGCTGATATTTGTCAGTGACCTCAGTCATCAGAGTGACAGATAGCATAAATCTGTGCCCGAGGAGGGAGGAAACAGCAAGATTACATGTAAACAATAGAAGAGGATTCACCTCATCGCTTGGTCACAATTTTGTTGGTTCCAATTGAACAGCAACTTTAAAACTGACACACACACACACTAATGTGTAGCATCCATATTTGCTTCCATATGCAAAGTGCATACTCTGAGCAGCGTGTGACGTTGCATCGTCTTCTGAGCACGTGGGTGAATCCAGGGCTGTAGACTGTCCACACTGGAGTCTGGTGGCAGCTTCATTTAAAATGCATTGTGAAAGAACACACAGACAAATCAGATACAGCAAAACAATTGAACTGAGCATTAAGACCTGCAGAGTGAACGTAGTTTGATGTACATCTACAACTGATTAAACTTTTGAGTCATCTTCATTCAAGATGGTTGCCACAGTCAGCTGACCTTTGAAAAAGAAAAAAAAAACTGTTATAACAGTCAGTTTTACAGATACTGAGCTAAAGTTTACTGTAGTAGTTGAGACACTTCCATCACACCACTCCAAGCTCTACATGTTACAGATCTTTAAATTGAGATGTTGACTGTTTGTCTGTTAGCTAAATATCCTATGAATCACTACATTTGAAAATGTCAGAAAGAAATCATTGGATGTCCATCTACAACTGATAAACTTTTGAAGTCTACCTAATACAAGATGCCTGCTACAGGTAACCTTAGACAAGACAAAATCACTGTGACCGAATCGGTTTTTGCAGATATTAAATTTGATGTAATGGTAGCTGAGAGTCATTCACTAGACTTTGAGTATTAGCAGATTGCCTAAGATCTTGTGAAATTTCTTGAGATTGTGCTTAATTTTATCTTCAAGATTTGATCTTATAAGTTAAAAGCTCTGTCATGATTCTTTTAGTGACTGCTCGGTTTTTAATCATAGTTATGTTTCTGTCTTGTCCTGACTGTGACCATCTCTGCATCTGGTTTTCATCTTTCCTGTTTGATACATTTATTTTCATTAAAACCAACATAAACTCAACATAATGACTGTTACTGTGGTCTGCCAGGTTCAAGCTCTTTTGAGTCTCAGAAGATGGATCGCCCGTCAATCTCCGTCACATCCCCCATGAGTCCCAGCATGCTGAGGGACGCCCCCCAGTATCTGTCTGGACAGCTCTCAGTAAGTGATCTCAGCCATACGATCACATAAAGTCCTGCAGAAATACTAAGTTATTAGAATAGTGTGTATACATATATAGTAGTATACTAGTGGAAAGAATGATACTTGTTTTGAGAATGTCTTCAGCACACACATTCAGATTAAAATCTGCCTTTAAACATGTTGGGTTTACTATCTTCTGGATTTCTGTCTCAGTTTGTTTATTTGGCCTTCTGCCAACCCAGCACAGGACTGAAGGTCAGGTTACTTTGTGTGTTGTCTATTATCCAGTATAAAAACTCTCTTGGGGTAAATAGGTAAAGGCCTGCAATAAAGTGAGGGCTAAATCAACTCTCAAACTCAGGATCTACATAAGAAGCAACTTTAACAATAGGACAACACCTCCAGTGCTTTTTTTCTCTATGGTAATTATTAGGAGAAATATTTGAGTATTTCTGACAACATGTCTCAATATCAGTTTTATTGATTTTCCTTTAAAGTTGTTAAGTCCACACTCATAATGATAATAAACTATTGTACAGCCTTGTTGTCAGCCAGTAATGAAACAAGCTTAATAAAGTTCAAACATTTTCCCATCTATCTCGATGTGAGAGCTGACCTTAAAATACTAAACAGACCAATCTCTCAAACAGTTCTGCTTTTTATATGAACTCTAAGGATCTAAATATCGTGTCTGAAAGTGATTAATAATTACTATCTTACCTGTTGTAGATGCATTTACATATATAGATATAGCATTGGCTCTGGAACCCAAGTCCTTGAGAGAGGTTAGACTCTTTTTATTCTGGAGTTGCACAGGGTGAGATTAAGAGCTGGGTGGGCTTCTTCTTAGAGTATCCACTGTTTTTGGAGTCATGCGTGTTCTGATTTTGCAATCATACATCAGACCTTCATTAAGAGAGGAGAGGAGGAGCTGCCACCTGACTACCACCTGGTGGTGAGTTAGATCAGATGGCAGAAGATGCCATGCAGACCTTGTAGACCTGTACGAATAACGAGGGTCTGCTGGGAATGTAGGGGAAAGGACCTGTCAAGATAGTCTTCAAATCCCACCTCTGGCAGAGCTTTGACTGCTATCCTGAGAGCAGTGGGGAACACTGAGTCTGAATAGTCCTTGTTCTGCTCTGCTATTGTTGAGGCAATTGTTGCCAGCTGCAGTTGCAAGGTGGTGGCGGTAACCCTCGTACCCGCTGGTGGATACCAGGGGTTAGCAAGCTGCCAGGCTGAAGCAGGATGCCTACAGGGCATGGTTTGGTTTGTGGGTATCCAGAAGCAGCAGACAGGTACCAAAGGGTGAAGTGCAGCGAGCAGCTGTGGAGGTTGCTGAGACAAAATCTTGAACATGGAAGAAGTTTGATGAAGCTGCAGAGAATGACTATTGATCAGTTCAAACCATTCAGTGTCTCAAGGGAGGAAGGCAGCAAGTTGCTCACGCTGTTTTCAGTAAGGACAGAGAGCTGCTGATGTCCCTGGGGATATGCAGGGTGGAAGGGATACTTAGACAAGCTCCCCAATTCTACCCCAGTGAGGAATCAGAGCTGAGAGACCTGGGAGTGGACTGGCCAATCTTTGCGGCAGAAGTTGCTGAGGTAGTCAAACAGCTACACAGTGGCGGAGCCCCGGGGAGGATAAGATCTATCCTGGATATCTCTGGATGTTGTAGGAATGTCTTGGCAGACACGTCTCTGCAACATTGCATGGTTATTGGGAGCAGTTCATGTAGAGTGGCAGACTAAGGTGATAGTCCCCATGTTTAAGAAAAGTGACCAGAGGGTGTGTTGTAACTATATCCCTGTACCAGAGGAGTGCAGGTCTAGTCCACATAGCCGGCAATAAGTCGGGTCTGTCCCCGGTGAGGGCTGAACTCTACCATGGCTGATTCACCGGTCGATCTATATTAAAATTCTCACCTATGGTCACGAACTTTGAGTAATGACCGATATAATTAGATTACAAATACAAGATTCGGATATATTGAAGAAAGCAAGGCGAGGTGGTGTAGATAGCTTCCTGAATGCCTCTGTTTGGAGAAATACAGTTTTTATCTAAAGGCCAGTTCACACGGCAGGATTTTTAACCCGATTTTTGCCCCGATTCTCCTCCTCTGACAATCTTAAGATGCGCCTGATCGTTAAAGATAATCTTATCAGATCATCCTCTCGTGTGCGGTGGGTTAAGAGCGCTCTGGTCCGCTCAGAACGCCGTCAGAACTGCTCCGATCGCAAATCTGTGAAATCGAACATGTTGGATTGTCTAGACCCGATATCGCAGCGTGTGTGGTGAGCCCCGAGAATCTGCCTGTGGAGATCGACATGCAGCCAATCAGAGAGCGAGTTGACAGACTCCGCTGCGTGGCAAAATTAATCTTTCATCAAAACAGCTGCTCAGATTATTTAAAACTGTCACAAGTTCATTTTCCTCACCTCGCCTTCTTCCGGGTCGCGGGGGCAGCCGGGCATCCCAGGTCATCCTCTCCCCGGCCAAGTCCACCAGGTCCTCAGCTGGGACACCAAGGCGTTCCCCGGTCAACCTGGAGATGTATTTCCTCCAGATTGTCCTGGGTCGACCGGGCACCTCCTGCAGGCAGGACGTGCCCAAAACACCTCCCGTTCATTGTTTTTATTAAAAATAAAAGCTTTCACGTTTGTTTACTCCAAAGTCACGTTTGATCTCGTGAAGTTCTGTGAGATTTCACTTCTGATCTGGGAATGTTTGTGTGTAAAATCGGTTCGTGTGTCATCCCACCAGACACTGTAGGATCAGGATGGTCAGTGTCCGCGATTTTTAAAGGAAAATTTCTCGCCACGTGTGTGGTCTCGTATGATTTAAAATCGGCCGACAATTTGAAAATCCTGCCGTGTGAACCAGCCTTTACATGACTGATGGACAGACCACTAGCATAGATGGGGACCAGAGGTAGCGCTAGACTTTTTAGTTTTCCGTCATTTGACTGACAGGGTTAAAAAAATCCGGTCATAATCTATTTTTGTCCGTCACTTATTAATTTTAAAAATTATAATAATTACATTTTCAGTAGCATTATTACTCTAACACCGGGCCCATTTAGCACATAAACCCATAGGATTAAACTCTAAATTAGTCGATCAGTCAGTCATCAGATAGACATTTCTAAAAACTCCGTTTGGAGTCGAGCGCAGCAGCAGGTGCAGCTCTGTGCGCTCCGCGGGACTCTGATTAGCGTATAATATAAACGTTCATTATGAGATCATGAGAGAGATGAGGGGTTCACATATTTTTCATTGAGATACTCGGGGGGAAAACCTGGCGCTGATGTTTAATTCGGACCTCCTCGCGTTTTGAGTCCAGTTCTATGTGCGCTCAGTTCGTGGAGCAGATTGTGCGTGTCAACAAGCCTCCACAGCCTATAACGCGACTCTGAGAGCCCATTACAACAGAAAGTGTAATTAATCCATATCTGATCGCGCACTGAGCACCGGATTGCAACGCGGCGTTTGAGCAGATCAGGTCTGACACCTGATGCGCTCTGGAGGACCAGTGTTCTTCTGTTGCAGAGAGGAGGAAGTCTGGATCACAGGTCTGCGCACAGCAGCACAGAACCTCAGTCTGGGCTGCAGGTATTGGTGGAGATGCAGCGCTAGTTCTGCATCCTTAGTTCAAATTATTAGTGGGGACAATTCAGTGATTGCCTATGACGGTCTGATGGCGTGCGCGCAAACCTGTCAGAATGACCGGCGCCCTTCAGATCTTTCCGTCAGAGTAAAAAAAAAAAAAGGCTAAATACCGGAAAATTCCGGTTAACGCGACCCCTGATGGGGACCCAATTCAAGAAACTTGGACTTGAGTTACATTTAAGTCACAAAAACAAATACTCTAGACTTGACTTGGACTCAACTCTTATAAACAATCTTTATGTCATGTGAACAGAGGTGAAACGAAAGGCTGCTCAATCGATTCAGTCTGAGTAATGGGTGTGTGGTAGCTGTGTGTTTAAATTCATCAGATTATGATGTTACACTGATTAAGTCCAATCCATTTACTTGTTAGATGAAACATCTGCAAGCAATTTGTGTTTTCCAGTATTTACTGAAAAAAATAGCAGCAAGGTTGACACAGTGTCATTACTTTTGCGTATGAAGAATGGATCACCTGTGGACTTTTGTTTTGAAACTCTTTTTCTGCCAATCCTTCTGTTTAAGTTTTTTATTAGTGACACCTGCTGTTTAGGAGGAGAACTGCAGCAGCAGCAGTTAAAAGCAGCAACAACCCCTGAAAGTATTTCTCAGTCTGATCATGTGGATCAACTAATATTCCACCAATAAAAGGCCAACATATATTTAAAATGTAGAAAATTCATTTTGCTGCTAAATGTTGACTTACCTAAAATGTGCCAGTTATACTGTAGTTATTAAAACTTTGCACTAGAGCTCAATCTTTTGTATTTTTTAATTGGAAGCCATGTTTTATAAAAGTGTATTTTGATTTTGAAACAATCTGTTTCAACATGTGTGCTAATCTTCCTACTGCAGTTAGTTTGGGGAATAGTCACGCAGGATTAACAGGAGAAACTTGTACTAATAAATATAATCAATGATATGATCAATGTGAAATGCTGTACCCTCAACAGAAATCACTGGATATACAGCGGTCCAGTGTTTTAGGCAGGAATTTGCTATAAAATTGACTGACTGCTAGTCTGAGTGCAGCAAATACCATTGTGTTTCTGTTGCCTTTAAACAGCTTCAATTGCTGAAATTTCAGTGTTTAGACAGCATTATTTTCTAAACCTATACACCTCTGCCAGTTTCACCTTACACTATTATTTACTGTCATGTAAATATCACGAGCAGCAAAATGTTGCACTTCTGGTGCATCCAGGGATGAAGTTCAGCAGAAATTTCTGTAAATTTCTGCCCAAATCCCTTTGTAATGCAGACGTATATAAAGATTTATAGAGTTGACTTGAACCACTATGAAATTCTAGCAGATTCAGGATGTTCATATTAACCATTACCTCATCAGTCCTGTTAGGCATAAACTTTAATTTTCTAAACTGAGGCCACTCAGGAAGCTATCTACAACGGGTAAGAGAGTGATTATTACTAACTCTTAGACAGATACACATCAAAATGACTGGAAATGTGCTTCAAGTGCCTGTTGAATAATTTCACTGAGTATAGAAACATCTCAGGCTGGTCTTCACTGTTAACAGGCTGAGTAGAAGAGACTAGAGATGTTCACAAGATGAAAGCACAGCCTAGAATACTGTATTAACACAAGTTCCATGTGAACCACAAACTGTGGTCATTGTGTTTGAGTGTATTGTGAGTTTTCTTTTTCTTTTTTCTTTCCCCCTTTTTTTTACTGTTTAATTTGACTTATCCAGAGCCAAAGCCTTAGTAGAAGAACAACGCCTTTTGCCCCTAGGGTCCAGGTAATGGGCCCTGTAATGAGGGCACAGACTGTGTTTGGTTTTTCCTCATTGACTCTTGACTGGCTTTTTTTCTCCATACTTTGGGAAATGCATTCTTGGGAAATGGTAGCTTCAGATTTCCCTCTTATTTGAGTGCATTGTGTCATTATGTTTCATTTGATTTGTTGGTATGATGGCTATGATTAGTTCTTCTTTTACTCATTTTAAACCCATTCATATCATCCTTGTACTTTAATGCATGAATAACTAATTTACAGCTTTAGAGACAATCTCCCGTTGCCTTTTACTTTACTGACTTCAGTGATTGACCTTCTGCTGGATAATTTGGATTTTGTCTAAGGCAATACAGGAGGTGGTCTCCATATTCTTTAAGGACCAAGGACTTGGTTTTTTCCTGCTTCAGTGTACCATGTACCCAAGTATCAGCGACTCAAACCTTATACTTAGTAGAATTAATACCTGAATGGTTTTAAATCATCAGATTATCAGATCCCAACAGAAGACTGTGTGGTTTCATGTTGCAGGGAAATGACACCAAGTTCACCGTCCTGTTTGGAAAACCAGATTTCATTTTCCCTCTCAGATGAGTTTATAAAGAAGCAAATTGTACCTGCCACATAACAGCTTCAGAGGTTTCCATTCACAGAAATAGGAAGACATTAATTCATTTATTTATTTGTTGTTCTTGAATTTGATTAGCTTGGGTTTTTCTGGATTATTGATTTAATGATCCCTTAAAGGTTGTTGTTATTGTGTGGAGCATTAAATAAATATCTATGTATCCTACTGGTGGATTGTCCATATCCAGTCTGCGGTTGGTATTTTTCCCAGGGAGGTATTATTCACTCAGTCACGTAATGCAGTGGTTCCCAACCTGACTTTAAAGGCACAGAGGATGTCAGAATAATAATCACACTGAATATGAATGAATGAATGAATGAAATCTTTTTTGGAACCATTTCTGAACATGTGAAAAACAATAGTCATATAAACAAAAATAAATAAGAATCATACAAGATACAAGATGACTTTATTGTCATTGCATCAGCGTCCTGATACAACGAAACTTAGTTTCAGTAAAGCTGTTCCAAGATTCAGACAAACAACATAATACAAAACAGGAGACAGTTGACTGTGGGCATGAACATAAAACGGTCCTATGCTGTTTGTAAAGGAATAAGAAGAAGCCGTGCTGATGAAATCCTACCCCCAACTGACTCATCCAGTATACACATTACACATGTCGGTCTAGGATGCCAAATCTAAAAACGTCCCATGTTATAATACATCTTTATACACATAATTTGTTCTTTGTGTTACAATTATCCATTTTACACTTTCCAAAAAAATATCCATAAAACTACATTGTTCTTAAGCAAAACAACGAAAAGCAACCATTTTTCTATTCTATATAATTCAAATATATACACTTCCCACTCATCTGATTATGTTTAACGTACAGTACAGCTAAAGGCTTATTCATAATCCACAAGAATCAAGAACTTTGTTCTCGCTGGGGGTCTCCGAGAACAAAAATGACATCACTTTGTTCTTGCAGCCCCAGTTTGGCAGTGCTTGCTTATTTTTCTTGTACACATCAGGTGAGCAGAACTTTTTTCTGCAGGGTGACTGAGAACAACTGCTGTGGTTTGTCATAAAGGGAGAATGAACGTGGTTAGTGTGGTTAGTCGTTGACGTTGTTGATGTAACTTTTTCTCCGGCGCAGAAGTTAAATGACTGCTGTGCACGGACAGACCTGCTCTGACGGATCTGTGTTCAGGGTGAGGAGGCGTACGGGTCTGGATTTAACGGTGCGAACCCCTCTTGGCCCGGTTGGCTGGACCGGAACCAGCGTTACAGGATGGATCGTTTTGATCAGCTGATGTTGTACAAAGTTAGCTCAGTCTGGAAGGTGTTCAAGTTGCATTTTGCCCCGACTTAACATTAAAAACCATTGAAAAGTGACAGATGGCATAAATATGCAGCAATAGAGGCAGGAAGCACCATAATCACGCATGAACTGTGTAGCATGATGTTTGATGTTTTTGTGAAGCACTTTGTGATTATTTCTGTAAAAGGTGCTATATAAATACAGTAAACTTACCTACTTAGCATCCATATACTGTATATCTTGATAAACACAGCAGGCTATGTGTGACGTCGCTTCAGGGCCTTTGGTCACATTGGAGTCTGATGGAAGTTACATGTAAATTATAATGTGAACACCATGCCAAAAAATTGGATCTCAGCAAGTAAATCATAAAATAGTGATAGACTGATGCTTTTTAGTTAAAACGTCACACCTTGCACATGTCACTTCTTAATGAGAACCACAAACGAATGCAGAGTCCGACATCAATCTAGAGTGTAGTGTTTTAAAAAATATATCAGATTAGGAGATACTTATGAGATGAAGAGGTCCAGACGTCCTGTCTCTGCTTATTTTCAGGGAAAAATGAATTTTTCATCTTAATGATAATAAGGAAATTTGTATGTGATGAACTCAAATTTTAAAGCAGACTCTAACTAAAGTAAAAATGAAATCAAAGAGAACAATAATCAAAAGGTTTGGATCTCAAAGGACAAACTACTAAACAAAGACTATCAGGTTAGAGTCCATCTCACCACGTCTGAGTCTGCAGCTCAGACTGTAACTAACTGCTCCAAACATTCTTAAGCACCAAAGGTGTGAATGATCAGAGTGGAGGTTAATTTAAGCAAAAATGTATTTGTAATATATGTACTGTTTACCAAATGATAGGATAAATTATGACATTGTTCTTTCTGTATTTGTGTGCATTTGTGACTGAAGTGGGGCCATTTTTTCTGTTTGTGCAATAATGGGGCCACTGAAGGTTGGGAACCACTGATTACTGAACAGGATGCAGTACAACCAGTTTACTGTTGTCATCACATTCTAGTAAAACTCTTCAGATACTAACTCACCGAACATATTTAAAGTTTACAGCCTCTGATTTACTGTTATTATGTTTTAACGATGCACGTACATAGTTTGGTACAATTTGTTTTTCCTTAAGCCCCCTGTTTCTGGCTCTGTCAGGTCCACTGACCTGCTCTTTCCTGCATTACTGCATGTACAGCTGATAGTCGTACACAGTGGAGGCCCTTCTCATGATCACATTGTAACGAAGTATGGACGAGGACTTAGAAGCCTCATTTCATTTAGACTCTTTAAGGCTTCAGTTGGACTTCTTTGTCTTCTAAGTGTCTTTCACTGAAGTTCATACTTCCCTTGTAGCTTGCAGTGTCTTTGATACCTTTTGTTACAGCATGTTTGATTTCTTTAACTCCCCAATGAGTAGCTGAGAGAATATTTGAGACATCATGTTGCTTTTAGCATTTCACTTTAATTCACCTAACTTAAATCAGCATTAAGGCTAACTGTATTCATCACTGCAGAGGAGGCTTTTGATGACATGTTTACACATATGTATTAAAAAGACATGAAAAGCTACATTAAAATCACAGTGAACATAAGCACCATTAACATAACTAGAAAAGCACACAGAATTCAATAAATGAGGCTGTACAGTTACACTTAAATCTAACAAAGGAGACTCTGTCCTGCTAAAGCATGTTCTTTTTGTTTGAAGGGTAAATACAGGAGAAGAGCCTAAACTGAGCTTAAAAACTAAGTTCAAATATAATTCTAAACTCAGAAAAAGCAGACACAAATGGATTTGGACTAACTTCAGCCCTGGTTTGATGACATCATTTTCTCCTGCATTATTCCTTCTTGTTTTGTTTCCGTTTTCTTTCCTTCCTGAGCTGGCGTTGAGCTGTCTTTCAGTCTGTTGTGTCTGATCTGACCCTGCAGGTCAAACTTTGGTATGACAAAGTGGGTCACCAGCTAATTGTCACCATCCTGGGTGCCAAAGATCTGCCACCCAGGGAAGATGGCCGACCCAGGAACCCTTACGTTAAAATCTACTTCCTCCCCGATAGAAGGTAAGAGTAAAAATTATATTTACAGTATTTTTCAAAATACTATTCTTTAGAAATACACCAGTCCAATCCTGTTAGAGAGATGCATTCTGTGTTGGCATGCCTTAAACCTATTGCAGTATTGACAAAGTTCATTATTAACTATCAGAAATGGCTGTATGTATAGTGTTGCTTTAATTTTCAACCTATAAATGAAGAAGTAGATACTTTGAGTAGAGGTAACTTCATACTCAGCCTGCTGTGGTGTCGTGTTTGTTCTGTGTCGTGTTTTTGGTGTCTTGTGTTCGTGGCTCGGTCCTATCAAGGTTGTAAATATAAACAGTTTGAATTATTGTTCCTCCAGTGACAAAAGCAAGAGAAGAACAAAAACAGTAAAGAAATCCTTAGAGCCCAAATGGAATCAGACCTTTATGTATTCGCCGGTACACCGGCGGGAGTTTCGAGAGCGCATGCTGGAGATCACGTTATGGGACCAAGCCAGGGTCAGGGAGGAGGAGAGTGAATTCCTGGGAGAGGTGAGTAAATTAAACCCCGCCTCCCAATGCCATTTCATCCAATAAGCTGTCAGTTTATACTGTTTTACTTTTAGAATAAATATGTTTTAAAATTGATTTACAAAAGTGAATCTAAAACTCAAATATAGAAGCATTTTTATATTTTATTAGTACTTTTCTATTGATAATTTTGTCTCTGTAACTGATCATAAACACTTGAAGTTTGTATGAGCAGAAATGGTTTGTCTTGTTTATGCATTCCATGAATGATTAGTTCACATTGCTGTGCTTTAGATAGGATATTGTTTTAGACCTGACTATGACACCTTTCTTCTGGCAGATCCTTATTGAGCTGGAGACTGCACTTTTAGATGATGAACCTCACTGGTACAAGCTACAAACACATGATGTGTCATCCATCCCACTTCCACGTGCCTCCCCAAACGCACAGCGCAGGCAGCTTCACGGAGAGAGTCCGACACGACGGCTGCAGAGTATGTACCACTAAGGATCTCTTTGTTTCAAATACCACAAAACACGGAGTCCAAATCCTCAGGTCCTAATAATTCTGTGAAATATAAGTTAGTAAATAAAAAGATTTAAAGAGCAGCTTTCACAGAAGGCACCACAAAGCTCTGTACAACACAGGTGAAATCAGGTAAAATGTCAGCATAAAACAGTATAAACACAAGTATGAACATAATCAAATGTATCAACAAGTTCACTGCGAAAAACCTGATTGAACAAAGTTTTCAGCTGTTTTTTAAATCTTCTGCAGAGTCAGATAAACTAACATTCAGGTGTTCAAAGTGGGAGACGTGTTGAACAGCCATTTTTCTCTCCTGTGTCACGTGAATCTCACTGCTTCTCTTTTACAGACAAAGGCTCATATTCATACAACTCAGGTAAAGGACCCCCGCCCCTGATCCCTGACATTGCTGCTCCTCCTTATGTTCTGATTCCCCATCCTTTTTTCCCATAAAGAGTGCATGTTTCTGCTGCTGGACATAGATATCTACCTGTTGTATCACACTGGTTTAGAATCCACTCTGGGTTGCAGCAGACACATGCACACTTCAGGGAAACAGATTTAGCTTAAAATGCTCTGTTTATTCACCTTACAATCCCTGCAGCCCACAGCTGTATCCTCCCAGCTGCCTTTATCCTCTCCCTTTATGTCACTGGGCTGTGACTGCAGACAGATTCCAAACAGCATTTGTGAAGAAGTTTCCAAAAAACTCAAAATGTTCCCAACGGTTCTCAGTTTCTTTGCATGAGTCACAGAGCCTCACATGTTACTGAAGTCTTGAATATGTTTGGAAGATTTGAAAGGCTTTTTTTGTAAATGTCCCACATTTTTAGAGTGGTTTTCAAAGTCATAGACTACAAAGTGCTTAATATCAGTCAGTCATTCACATGCTGATGGCCGTGAGCTGTGTTGTAGCCACAAAACAGTCCCAGAGTCATCACAGTACCTGGAACATTTCCCAGTTCGTATGCAGTCCTAAATCAGATACATAACTGATGTTTTTCAGTGACTTCAGTCTTAACAGCCTTGACTGAAAGCAACTATTGGACAAACCGGCTGTCTGTCTCACTTCCTCACTGCTTGGATCCTCCTTTAATCCGTGCTGGAGCATTTTATAGCAGAACATCCCGGAAGTGAGAGAATGACAGAAACAGCCAGCTGTTAGCGCTTCAATTTTAGGAAAAAATACCAGAGTCCCCAAAAGAAAAACACCTTTTCAGCTAGCTGAAAACAAAAAACGTTTGAACGTAGAAAGAGGAAAAACCTGGGGGAACGTTTCAACAGCTGGTGTTTTGCTCTCGATTGTTACTGTGGCAATGCACAGCACCATGTACGGAGGAGGAATGGCATAAGGATTATACCCGACGGGAGGAGAGAGAGCTCTGAGACGTGTTTGTGTAGCTAGCTAAACCTAGCTTCCTCAGTGAACCTTTAACTGCAATAAGAAAATGTGGCTTTTGATTTATTTATTCAGTTTAAAACACATTTTAAATACCAACTAGTGATTCCAACTGAAAATGTGTGTATTTATTGTGTAGTTCTTTTCCATCAGTCTCAGCCCAGTGAGATATTAGTTTCTCCTCCTGTGTAAAGTAAATCAGTGGTCCCCAAACTGTTCTGCATCACGGACCAGTTCTGAACAAACTTTTCTTCAAACTAGTGAGATGTGGTCTAATCACATGATTAATTAAATGCAATAAAGTGCATACCATAAAATGTAATTATTACACATGTATTACCATATGAATATCATGTACTTTTTTCTATTTTTGTTACACTGTAATATAAAAACTATATTAGATTTTTAAAGTAAAATACACCACACACCAATGTATATAAAAACATACTGGTTTATAGAGTTTGTATTGTTTTTCAGGAAGGTGTTATTCTTTCTGTGAGGTCCAGAACTAAACGATCCACAGACCGCTCCGCTACTGGTCCTTAGCCCTGTGGTTGGGGACCCCTGATGTAAATTTGACCCAGTATGAGTCTCTTTCCTTGTAGTAATGCAGGAGTTCCTCTTACACTTTTTTTTGTTGCATTTTTCATTTATTACTTGTGTTTGTGTTTTTTGATTTTGAGTATTTTTTATTGTCTCAGGAGACAAAAAGTTACAGGTTTCCAATAAATATATATATCTAAATTATTTCTTCAAAACTGTTATTTGTCCATTTTTGTATAGAATTCATAATGAAGCTCTACCATATTGTATGGTTCGTCCCACCATGGTTCCATTATCAGACCAGGCTGTGGCCCAGCCGCTGTAGGTGACTGGGTCGGGGCATTGATACACTGAACTGCTCCACTGTACTGTGTTTTCTGGCTGATTAAGGCTTCCTCGCTCCTCACCAGAACAATTTTCTGAGCGTTTGTATTAGTGAGAGGTGAAAGAGCTGACAGCTGTAAAAAGTTCTCTGCCAACTGAGATGAGAGATTGGGAGTGGCACTGCCAGAGTGCTGCACTTGTTATTTCTGAAAAAGCAAGCGTGTCCACTTGATTTAAGTTGACTGAAGAGTGAAGGTGGAGGGATGTGGTGTGTGTGTGTGTGTGTGTGTGTGTGTGTGTGTGTGTGTGTGTGTAGTAGGGGGTTAAAGCTACTCGGGTTGATGAAGAAAGAGCTGTGTAGCTGTGTCACTTCCCCATCTCTCCCCTTTTTTGTAAAAAAAAAACCCATCCCAGTTAATATAAAGACAGAACTGAGTATTTCATTTGTAAACTGATAATTTTTCTTAACAGTCTGGTTTTTACCCAAGCATTGCAGGGGAATGTACTTAGTAAATATAGTGGCAAAACAAGGTCAATAATAAAACAAGAGGATAAAAAGATTTCTCACTCTTTTCTTCATCTCTCTCTTTTTTCCAATTCTCCCCCTGTCTCTTTAACTCAAAGGATCGCAAAGGATAAGTGACAGCGAGATATCAGACTATGACTGTGAAGATGGAGTCGGGGTAATAACAGGTAATAAACATTACTAACAACAGGTTTTTATTTATTAAGTGTATGAATATACTCATCTGCAACATTAAATCTAAACAAAAGGACAGCTCATTTATTTAAATACAGATTTTTTTCCATGGTGAAGATCATAAATCTGATAGAAATCACCTTCAGTCGAGTGCTCAGGCTGGAACTGCTTACAAACACAACTGTATTCACTGTTAGAAGGATACAATACTGCAGCCCATCAGCAGAAGCATTGAGGGAGCACAGGGCATTTTATTTGGCTCTGCGCTGATGGTTCTTCTGCTCTGCTCGCTGAGGCTCCAGCAGCACGCCCACGCTGCACCTCAGAAAGAACAGAAACAGCAGATTGGTGAAAAAAAAAATCAGAAGGACTTTAAAGTACTTCAAACACCAAAGAAAAAGTGCCGACCTTGTTTGCAGGGAAGCTTTTGATGAATTGCGTGATGAACAGAGGTGCCTGTTTGTTCGGTGCATGGTAATGTTTTTTGGATTAAGGAGAAGAAAAGGAAACAGCACTGGGAAATGAAAGGAGGGCACCAGTCTGGCCTTGATGATGATATTTTAGGTAAAGATATGTAGGTGAAGGAAATTCTGATCAGGCCTTTTAACATTCATATCAGCACTTCACCGCTCTAGTTCCCTCTCACTTCATTCAGAGTGCAGGGAATACTCCTCTCCTCTCCTCTCCTCTCCTCTCCTCTCCTCTCCTCTCCTCTCCTCTCCTCTCCTCAGCACTGGTCTCACCCTCATCTATACACAGACGAAGACCCCAAACTGAGTGACTGTGGAAATACAGAAAACCCCAACGTTAACCAGAAAATATGTTGAGCAGCTGAATGAACAAAAAGACTCAGAAAATAAATGGAGCTATATTTTTAAAGCTTTCTATTACATACAAAGAAGAGGGCCAAATGGGTTGTTGCAAGTCATAAAGATAACTGGGGAAAGAGATTTGGGTTCTTATTATAGTCTAGTTTAGTCTTGAGGAAACTCGCATTGGTCAAATAATTAAAGTCTAATTAAAGACAGACAAGGAGATAAAAATTCAAAAATATAAAAATATCAGACAATACAGGGTAAAATAAAAACAAAACAATGCATGGGGTTAAAAATAGCTGTAAACTTCCTCAGAATATTAAAAATCATTATCTCCCATGTTAACAGTATGTAAACAGATATGGACATGTTTACTGTCTAATGTCTAGACCAGGCTGGTGTTGTGTTTGGAAAAAATCTGTTTCACATGAAAAAAAGTGTAATGTATTATTATAAATGTGCAACTTTCTAAACATGTTTTGCACATGAATCACAAAGTGCAGTACAAATGAATTGTGGGTGTTCATTATGCTGACATGATGTGACCCTCTGCAGCTCACTGGGAGGCTTCTTAGTGTAAACCTTTTTAGGTTCCTTCTTTACTTCTGCTGTAAATGATCCTGAACCATCATAAAAACACAACTGTAATCATCCTGAGTCAATAAATAAACTAATTTCACAACATTTTAGGCTCAGATGTTTAAAACAACCCAGAGATTTACATTCTTACCCTTATTCCCAGGATACTGTGGTCCAACCCGTCTTAGAGAAAACATCAGAAAACATCATAAACACACCAAAGACAAGTGTTTACTAGTTTTTAATCACAGGCTTTTTAGCCAGACTCAGAGGCCATGAAATGATTTCTATTAATTTTTGTAGCGTTTTGAAATAACTATTTAGTTATTTTAACTACACCCTCTTCAATAACATTAGCTTATTTTTGGTTTATAATGAAAAGTGATACACTGTCATTTAACCCTGATAATAGCTAATATTTATTGAAGGTATCTAGGTTCTTTGAAAGAGTACAGTGAATTGAAATACCTTATTAATAACGTGAAGCTGAGGCAGATAAAGATTGAACAATCGTTTAATTTGAAAAACCTAAGAACACAGACAGATAAGACAGTTTGAATGTTTGATGTAAACACAATTAATATTCTTAAACATGTTGAGGATGTTATAGATAGTTTAATTGTGAGTTTTAACGGACCGTAGCATATGTTTTAATGACTAGGGAAGTTAGTTAATTTAGTTAACCTAGTTGTGACTTTAAGAGTCAATTTAGGCTAATTTGAGTTTGGATTTTTGGTTTGGCTTAATTTAGTTTGGAAGAATTAAGCTTTATCAAAGCAAACCTCTCGATCAGAAAGTGGTGTTCGCTCACTGAAAGGTGGACGCTCCTAGATCTGGCAGGCATTGGTTTCTCCACGAGCTGAGGCTGGAGTCCCCAGACTCGGAGTGGTGGTCCTGGAAGGCGTGGCCGCCGAGGACCTCGCCGGACAGTCCGTGGATACGTCCCGGTCAGCAAGGGAGGCATTTCAGCAGGCATGCTGAAGTCATTTCTGATCTTCTCCCGTGGTGAGGGAGAGACGAGAGGCCTTGTTCAAAGCTGATAAAGGTTCAGCTAAGACTCGAAGGATAGCGGCATAGCAGCTCCAACTGCTTTCAGGCTCAGCCAAGACAAGACAAGACAAGACAAGACAAGACTGACTTGTACCGGAACTGAGTATTAGTTTTGAGACGAGTTATCTTAAATTTAACCAATCAGAAGATGTTAAGTGTACTAATCAGAACTGAGTTAGTGGAGTTGTGAATCGTTCTGATTGGACAAGGGACTGTGAGGGAGTTACCAAGTCACATGACTTCCGCCTGTTAACACTCACATTATAATGTAGAAAATGCATGAAAATAGCAGAGAAGCATTATAACACTTTGGGTGTGAGTGTGTAGGTGACCCTGAACAGGAACAACCAGAGAATGTTCTGTAAACAAGAGATTACAGCTGGAACACCAGTCATTTGGTGTTAAAGAAGAGACTTCTTTACAGAGAGTGTTTTATTAGACCAGTTAGTGTCCAGTTAAGGTCATCTGGGAGATGGACACTTGAAAGTGGACAGTAGGACACCTGTAGGGATCTTGATTCAGGTTAAAACATAATCCAAGAGTGATTGTATTCCAAGTTATTGGGAAAAAGTTGGATTATTGTTGTGATGGTCAACAGAGGTCAAAGGTCAGAGGATATAGCCTATTTGGGGAGGCTACATTTTTAATCTTTGCAGAGGAAGTTTTTTATTGTTCTAACCTGTCGCCCTGTGTCCTACTTTTGCTCTGGTGTAGCAAATTCTTCCTGGTAAATCCTATTAATTGCCAGCAAAGGTTTTTCTCTGTTTATATGCCTGACAGGCAGGCTGTTCTCATGCGTGAAGCAGCATGTCAGGAGGCTCTGCATGACAGTTAATTGCTCTCATCACTATTGTTGTTCAGAAATGACAGATGCTGTCCTTTTTGTGTATATAATAATGGAATTCAGATGTTGGATGTTGTTGGTTTATGTTAGATTTTTGTTTTTTGAAGCAGACAATAGGACTACAGTATGCACTGGATGGATCACTTATCATGAAATATCTGAACAGGTTTATTCAGTCCAGCTGATTCTACCTATCATCATTAGGACATCAGACTTTTATTATCAGGAGCTCTAATTTAGTCCACATTTCCTGCTTTTCTAACTTTTGATTTAGGCTTTTTGTGAACTTTTTTAATGCGCTACACACTCTACTGAATATCAATCAACTTTAATAGTGCTAGGCACTGACCTTAACCATGCCTTCTAGCCATGTCCGATTACTGGTTAATGAACTCTTTCAAGTTGAATGAACTAATCAGTCTAGCAGAAAAAAAAATCATTATAATGTTTCAGATTTTTAAAGGCTATTCTCATGTTTAATAGACAATGTTAACAAAGCAGATAAAATGCACTTTTATGGTAAGCTAGTTCTTGATTTTCAAATAAAAAAAATCAGCATATTAGCATAAAGAATCTATCACCTCAGTTTAAGTTATTTAACAGATTACAGCATGAAGTCAAACTGCCCCATTAAATGCCATTATTTGTCAAATAAAACTGAAGTGAGTCGAGGATCCATTTAAATGATCCAACAATGCTCCCATTATGACCTGGTCTCCCCCTCGTCTTTATTATTGTGTCTCTACAGACTATCGGCCAAATGGAAGAGACTTCCAGAGCTCCACATTGTCTGTCCCTGAGCAGGTCATGTCGTCTAACCACTGCTCTCGATCAGCTGATATTAACCGGGCGCGGTCGCGCTCTCCAAGCGTCCCCCCACCTTCCAGGTAACCACTGAGTAAACTATTGAGCCTTCCTGTCTGACATTTGAGTGTAACTTTTTATAGTTATTTTTATGTAAGTATTTATTTTTCAGGTTTTTGGTCTTGCTTCAAGGACAATGTTTTAACTTTCTTCTATCAGAACGTGCAAAAAGTAACAATGTATTATTTTAGTAAAAGGCAGCATTACAGGTAATTGTGAATGTAGTCATCTGCGTGGTGTTGGCAGCACGTATCTCTGTATCAGTTGTTGTCTTTGAGATCATGAATCATTTTCTGTCACACAACAGATACATATTGACCCATCTGTGACCTTTAGACTATTTCACTTTTCCAGTGGAGTAGAAAAGCACAGTGTGTCAGATAATTACTCATCTGACAGGCACACACACACACACACGCACGCACGCACACTAGCTTATTTATGTAGATTTACCAGTCTGTGCTAATTTAAATCAACACAAGGTGGGGCCGATGATCCTCACCTTACTGTCTTCTGCGTATTCGGGTCCGGTTTCAAGTCCAGGTTCGGTCGGGTCTGGGTCCAGGCTCAGCATCTCCAGCGCTGAAGCCCAGAGTGTCCTCTCCCTGTCCACCTTCACCTGGAGGAACCCCAAGGCATCCCAAGCCAGTCTAGAGATAGAATCCCTCCAGTGTGTCCTGCTGTTCTGCAGAAGATTAGATATTCAGAACTGTGCAAAAGTTTTAAGCCCCCCCCCCCCCCCCCCCCCCC